>OX465282.1:56211431-56376819 GCA_949987705.1 Thereva unica
ATAGTTTTCGATCAAGTTATTATTCCAAAAGATAGTCCAAAAACAAAAGTTTCGTTCTTACTAATAATACTATAGTTTTATTCTTACTAATAATACTATATTGTATATCACGTATTAAAGCCTTATTGAAGCAGAAGAAATTGGTGCTACTTTCAGCTTTCTATGTCAAATAGTTTTTGAACTAGATCAATTTAAAGATTTCAAAATTTGTTAAAATTTTAAGATTTTCGACTTTTTGAAAATTTATAACTAATAAAATGGAAGTCAAAAAATTTGAAAACTTATTTTTTTTAGTTTCCACCAGAAGAACAAATATAAAGAAATTGTTTTTCACCTTCCATTGTTTGCAGTATATATTTACGAGCTCAATATTTAATTGTTGATAAGGGGACTCTAAAATGGATAAATCCTGTAATTGCAAGTCCGAGAATGAATTCCTTCTGTCATACGTTTTTCCTGAAAATTGACTGGACATGAAGCCTATAAAGGTATTGAACCTATTTTTAATTTATTTTTACCAAAACAATTACGATCGAATTGTTTTGAGCAGATTGTGGGCGGGGAGTTAACTTTACAAGCATTTATAAAAAGCACTTGTCCCAGATTTTGAATAAAATAAAACAAAGAATAATTACCTAAATTCGATTCTAAAATCAATCGAGTTAGCCAATACCGAAATACCAGAAAGTAAAAAAAAGTAACCAAAACCTCAACTAATCACCTATTTCAAAAATATCGCAAACCCTCTCACCAAGAATTTGAAATCAAGTGAAATTGATAGTGGATCTCAGACAGTCATTAAAAAAATACACGGAATGTTCTAAGAAATAGTTAAAATACAAAGCATCAGGGAAATCCTTCAAACGTTTGAAAAATGAGAAAGAAAGAAAGATGTTGCGAGAAACATTCTGTTGTCAGTTCCTTTCCTTGCCCCCCTAAAATTCTAGCTTCCTTATCCACAAACTCACCGCATCTCTTGTGCTGCGGACCATGACCACGTTCGCCTCCTTGTGTAGCTAGACACTCGAATATGTTGCATGTTGCTAAGGGGGAGGCAATCTCAGAGGGCTGCCGAGGCAAAAAGCGTTCGGCTTTTTTGTTCTAGCTGTCGCATCTTTATACGGAGTATTATGTTATCTCTGGTAAGGGGGTGGTTGGAGTCGTAATGGTTTAGCCGCTAGTGCGATTTTGTTTTGGTGCAGGTTTACGTATCTCCCTGAATTTAAGTAACCCTAGGACCTATTTTCATGAATATGGTAGCAATGATACTCCCACCCATCTAAAACTACATAAGTCAAAGCTCTCCACCTCAGCACCTTCCAGAGTATGTATTTTTTTCCACTAAAATTTCAACTTCAACTATCTCTATCTCTATTTTTTAAATTTAACTAAACTATATTTTGTAACAAATCCTCCCATACTATTCATACTCGGCACGTGTTTCACTATAATGTTGAATTGAATGGGACCCAAATCGAATTTTTTTACCGGATCAGCAGTGGACTTGGAATTCATAAATTTTTACTAAAAATTCGTCTTTTGTGTCTCTAAAAACCCCCACACCGATTTTCATTGCAATTGGAATACCATTGCCAAAAGTAGTCCACCATTTTGAATTGGCAAATTTTATTAAAATAGATTCTAAAAGAAAAAAGTAAATAAAAGGATTATTCTAATTTGACATTATACGCTCGAAGTCACTCACTGAGGGAGTGTTAACCACAAATTTGTCATTTGGATCCCTCAAAACCCCTCGACACTAATTTTCATTACAATCAGAGAACAATAGCCAAAATTAGTCCGCCATTTTGAATTTTAAAATTTTGGCCATAAATTTGTCATTTGGATCCCTCAAAACCCCTCGACACTAATTTTCATTACAATCGGAACACAATTGCCAAAATTAGTCCGCCATTTTGAATTTTAAAATTTTGATCACAAATTTGTCATTTGGATCCCTCAAAACCCCCGGACACAAATTTTCATTACAATCGGAACACAATTGCAAAAATTAGTCCGCCATTTTGAATTTTAAAATTTTGACCACAAGTTTGTCATTTGGATCCCTCAAAACCCCCTGACACTAATTTACATTACAATCGGAACACAATTGCCAAAACTAGTCCGCCATTTTGAATTTTAAAATTTTAACCACAAATTTGTCATTTGGATCCCTCAAAACCCCTCGACACTAATTTTCATTACAATCGGAACACAATTGCCAAAATTAGTCCGCCATTTTGAATTTTAAAATTTTGACTCCAAATTTGTCATTTGGATCCCTCAAATCCCCCTGTCACAAATTTTCATTACAATCGGAACACAATTGCCAAAACTAGTCCGCCATTTTGAATTTTAAAATTTTAACCACAAATTTGTCATTTGGATCCCTCAAAACCCCTCGACACTAATTTTCATTACAATCGGAACACAATTGCCAAAATTAGTCCGCCATTTTGAATTTTAAAATTTTGACCCCAAATTTGTCATTTGGATCCCTCACATCCCCCTGACACAAATTTTCATTACAATCGGAACACAATTGCCAAAACTAGTCCGCCATTTTGAATTTTAAAATTTTAACCACAAATTTGTCATTTGGATCCCTCAAAACCCCTCGACACTAATTTTCATTACAATCGGAACACAATTGCCAAAATTAGTCCGCCATTTTGAATTTTAAAATTTTGACCACAAATTTGTCATTTGGATCCCTCAAAACCCCTCGACACTAATTTTCATTACAATCGGAACACAATTGTCAAAATTAGTCCGCCATTTTGAATTTTAAAATTTTGACCCCAAATTTGTCATTTGGATCCCTCACATCCCCCTGACACAAATTTTCATTACAATCGGAACACAATTGCCAAAACTAGTCCGCCATTTTGAATTTTAAAATTTTAACCACAAATTTGTCATTTGGATCCCTCAAAACCCCTCGACACTAATTTTCATTACAATCGGAACACAATTGCCAAAACTAGTCCGCCATTTTGAATTTTAAAATTTTAACCACAAATTTGTCATTTGGATCCCTCAAAACCCCTCGACACTAATTTTCATTACAATCGGAACACAATTGCCAAAATTAGTCCGCCATTTTGAATTTTAAAATTTTGACCCCAAATTTGTCATTTAGATCCCTCAAATCCCCCTGACACAAATTTTCATTACAATCGGAACACAATTGCCAAAACTAGTCCGCCATTTTGAATTTTAAAATTTTAACCACAAATTTGTCATTTGGATCCCTCAAAACCCCTCGACACTAATTTTCATTACAATCGGAACACAATTGCCAAAATTAGTCCGCCATTTTGAATTTTAAAATTTTGACCACAAATTTGTCATTTGGATCCCTCAAAACCCCTCGACACTAATTTTCATTACAATCGGAACACAATTGTCAAAATTAGTCCGCCATTTTGAATTTTAAAATTTTGACCCCAAATTTGTCATTTGGATCCCTCAAAACCCCCTGACACTAATTTTCATTACAATCGCAACACAATTGCCAAAACTAGTCCGCCATTTTGAATTTTAAAATTTTAACCACAAATTTGTCATTTGGATCCCTCAAAACCCCTCGACACAAATTTTCATTACGATCGGAACACAATTGCAAAAATTAGTCCGCCATTTTGAATTTTAAAATTTTGACCCCAAATTTGTCATTTGGATCCCTCAAAACCCCCTGACACAAATTTTCATTACAATCGGAACACAATTGCCAAAACTAGTCCGCCATTTTGAATTTTAAAATTTTAACCACAAATTTGTCATTTGGATCCCTCAAAACCCCCTGACACAAATTTTCATTACGATCGGAACACAATTGCCAAAACTAGTCCCCCATTTTGAATTTTTCTTCTTTCTGCCATTTTGGCCGCCATACTCCCCATTTTTTTTTCATATTATGCTCTTTATATGAATGATTCTCCAAAAAAATGGCACCATCATATAAAATTGGAGTGTCTATATCTATATTGAAGCGGAATAATTGTTAGTTTTAATTGTTTTTTAGAACAATTGACAAAATTAATTGCAATTGATAAATTAATTGCAATTGATTTAGTTCTAATATACAATTAATACAGATTAATCCAAATAAATTAATTGTGGGGTGCAATTAATAGTTCAATCGCAATTAATTTTAATTGCAATTAAATTAATCGCAATTAATTTTTTAATCAATTAATTAATTGATTGAAAATTTAATTGATTAATGCCCAACACTGGAAGGCGTAATCTTGGGCACCGATGGGAGCCCCACCGCTCAGAAAACGCAGATCGGATGGATTCTATCAGGAGAGATCCAAGAACAGGCACAAGCCTCGGTAGCCTAGGGAGTAAGGCGTCTGGCTACTATCCCAGAGGTCCCGGGTTCGAATCCCGGCCAGCCCCACGGTCCTTTGCCTTTTCCACTTTCCCACCTACATAACTTTCCTTCTTTCTTCTTCCCTCTTTACATTCCTGATTCCTTCTGTCATAGCCTTAGTCAGCGCTTCCCCGCTTCACCAAAAGCGCATGTCATCGGTTGGTTGATGTGATTCAACTCGTTTCAGGAGGCATAACACTCCAGCGAGTTGTTTCTCGATGCCCCGATGCCAAAGTCGCAATAGTAATGGTTGGAAGTAGGTGGACTGAAAAATATCGCGAGTAGGTTGTGGCAGTTCCTTCCTTCCCCGACTAGAGCTGCTGTTCGACATTGCACTCTATATGAAGAAAATAGATTGTCGACACAGTATAAAGGGCGTTTCCTGTGACTCTAGTCTTTCACATAAAAAAAAAAAAAAAAAAAAAACGTCTATAAATGTGCATGTTCACACATGTATTGAGCTGGATGACAGACTGAAAAAATTTTGGGAACTTGAGGAAGTAGGAGAATCAAGTATGTACACAGAAGAGGAAACCGAGTGTGAAAATCTATTCCAGAAAACCACCACACGATCAGCTAATGGAAGATATGAGGTTCAATTGCCACTCAAGCCCGCAACTGACACACATTACTTAGGTAAATCACGTCACATCGCAGTCTCTCGGTTGCTTCAAATGGAACGCATCTTCGCGAAGGACCCAATCTTACAAGCGGACTATAGAAGATGTCTAAATGAATACATAGAATTAGGACATATGGAAAAGGTCAAATCATCTGAAGCCGAACATAGCTATTCTCTAAATCAACACGTAGCATATTCATGTAGTTACTTACCTCATCATGGAGTAAAAAAGGAAACAAGTTCCACGACGAAGCTGCGAGTAGTTTTTGATGCATCCAGGGCAACGGACAGCGGAACTGCATTAAACGACATGATGCTAAAGGGACCAGCAGTCCAAGACGAGCTTACATCTCTCTTAATTAGGTGGCGAAAGTACCGCATTGCATTCAGCGCCGATTTAGAAAAAATGTATCGGCAGGTTCAAGTGAGATGCCAAGATGCTGACTACCAGAGGATTGTCTGGCGGGATTCTCCAAACATGCCAATCGAGGATTACAAATTGTGCACAGTAACTTTCGGAACTAAGAGTGCACCATATTTGGCGACTAGGGTTCTGAAACAACTTGCCTTAGATGAAAAGGAACGCTTCCCCAAGGCATCAGAAATAACCCTGTCTGATTTCTACGTGGATGATCTGCTTTCAGGTCAACATACTGTCGAGGATGCTCTCGAAGTACAACAGCAACTACTTAATTTAATGAAGGCTGGCGGATTTTCTTTGCGAAAGTGGTCATCCAATTGTACTAAGTTACTCGAATCATTACCACCAGAATTCTGCGAAACCAATCCAAATCTGGAAATTACCAACGACGATACCATACGTACACTGGGGACCTTTTGGAATCCTCGCACCGATATGCTGACTTTTTCTTATATACAAAATGAACATCCAAGCAAATGGACAAAACGTAACATCCTGTCCGAAATTGTTCGACCCTCCCGGCCTTTTAGCTCCCATCATCATTCAAGCCAAAATTATGATTCAACGTCTGTGGCTTCGAGGTCTTGGATGGGACGAGGAAGTTCCACAGGATTTGAAGGATGGGTGGGTGCAATATCGAAACAATCTGGCTGAAATCAATAAAATCAAAATCAATAGATGGATATGTTATTCAGGAAATGACACAAAGATAGAACTACATGGGTTTGCAGATGCATCTTCAAAGGCATATGCAGCGGCGGTCTATCTCTGCACAATTGACAAACAAGGAAATCGAACATCATGTTTAGTAGCAGCAAAAACCAAAGTCGCACCCGTAAAGACGGTCACTCTACCCAGATTAGAGTTATGTGCAGCAACCTTGCTCGTGAAGCTGATAAGCTACGTCACTAAAGCACTAAACTTAAACAAAACGTGCCCGACGTATGCTTGGACGGACTCCGAGATTGTGCTCGCCTGGCTACGAGACCACCCCACTAGATGGAATACCTTTGTTGCAAATAGGGTGTCCTATATCCATCAAGTATTAGGCAGAAATATCTGGAATCATGTACCAACTAAACAAAACCCGGCGGATTGTGCCTCACGAGGAATGACTCCAGGGGAACTGCTAAATCATGAACTATGGTGGGTTGGCCCCACATGGTTGAGAAAGGATGAAAGTCAATGGCCAAAGGCCAAACCCACCGTCAACATGGAACTCGAACAAAGAAAAACTTGGATAGTCTCACATGTGCAAACCAACAAAGGCTCCCATGATTGGATTACTAAATATTCATCTTTAACAAGACTGCTGCGTGTTACTGCATATTGTCTACGATTTGCTTTCAATATCCAAAGAAAGCCCACTGAACGTAAGCTGGGATTCCTTAAGGCAGAGGAATTAAAACTTGCACTACATTTTTGCTTAAAACTACATCAACAGAAACTGTTTACAAATGAATTCAACTCTCTTAAGCAAAATCAGTCATTATCAAAATCCAGTCGACTACATAAACTCTGTCCTTTCATCGATGAAGTTGGACTGCTACGCGTTGGAGGAAGACTCAGATATGCAGAATTACCATTCGGTGAGAGATTTCCCATCATATTGCCAGACAAAGGTCACCTGACGACGCTGATCATCGACAAAATCCACAAGGATACACTGCACGGTGGACCACAATTAATGATGCACGTCCTCGCAAAAACATATTGGCTTATGAATTCAAGAAATACGATCCGATTCCACATACATAAATGCATAATCTGTGTTAAGCAAAGGGGCCAGACACACAGTCAACTCATGGGGGCACTTCCGGCACCAAGACTGCTTATATCCCGACCTTTTACCAACACTGGAATTGACTACTGCGGTCCTTTTGATATGAAGACTCACAAGGGGCGAAATTCGAAGAAGTACAAGGCCTATATTGCCCTTTTTGTCTGCATGACTACCAAGGCCTTACATTTGGAGATCGTCACAGATTTAAGTGCAGAGGGTTTCATTGCTGCATTTCGCAGATTCAGCGCAAGACGAGGTTTGTGTCATAACGTATACTGTGATTGCGGAACTAACTTCGTGGGAGCAAGTAAAGTTTTAAGGCAACAACACCAACAATTAATGAAGCAAATAACTGAAGATTTTGGAACGTCATTAGAAAATGAAGGCATAAAATTCCATTTTATCCCACCATCCTCGCCACATTTCGGCGGCCTATGGGAGGCTGGGGTGAAATCCACCAAGTATCACATAAAGAGAGTGATAGGAGCCCATTCCTTAACGTATGAAGAATTTGCGACGGTGCTCACGCAGATTGAAGCGTGTCTGAATTCAAGGCCGTTAACCGCAATGAGTGCAGATCCTGGCGACCTTAACCCGCTAACACCAGGCCACTTTCTCATTGTAGACTCATTGATGACTCCTCCAGAACCGTCAGTACTAGACGTCCAAATGAACCGGTTGGATAGATGGCAACTATTACAGCGAGTACTACAAGGATTCTGGAAGAGGTGGAAGGCGGAGTATCTGAACCGACTCCAACAACGGCCAAAATGGACGATCCCCCGCGAGAACGTGAAGGTTGATGAATTAGTTATCATAAAGGAGGACTCTTTACCGCCAAGTCGATGGGCTCTAGGGCGAATTGTGAGCACACATGCAGGAGACGATGGTTTAGTACGAGTTGTATCCATACGAACAAGAGATAAAGTGCTCAAACGACCAATTACCAAGATCTGCAGACTGCCCATTCAGACGCAAGAAGAAACTTCTACAAATTTGAATTAAATTAATTTTATTAAACATTTTACAACAAATACTAAACCAAACACTATACCGCCTTTTCCAAACCCATCTCAATCATCCTGCATCCACCTACATGTCCCGAGCATTTTCCCTAGTTTCTTTGCAGAACTTCGCAACCAGAAGAACGCTGAAGGTATCGTCCACCATTGTCTATAATTTTGACATCGTTCAAGCAACGACGCCAACGGGGGGAGTATGTTCGGTGCAGACCGACCATCACCAAAACTAGGTCATCCACCAAAACTAGGTCATCCACCAAAACTAGGTCATGACCCAGTCTTGAATGGCTACCCACCAAAACTAGATGAACTTTACCTAAAAACCAGAAACATAATCATCATAAGTATGTACTAGTAAAATTGAATTTTGTTACAATAAATTTAACTCACCAAGTAATAAATAATCTTAATTGCCGCACTTTACCGCACTTGTCAAAACAAAGTAAATACCCACTGCAGGGTGACAACTTACTAACAATACATCCCACAAAATAGAATCCACATTTTCGAACTTACAAAAACACGCCTATTGGAGTGGGGAACCCGATCGGTTCTTGTCGGAGGTACTTCAGCCGACTTAATCAACTTCTAGAAAGAAAAGAAAGTATAGAAAAAACCGGGAAAATTCTAGAAGGGAGAACTAAGGGTACTGAATAGTCAGTGAAGCCGTTAATTTTCACTTTTTCACTGACTGCGGAAGAGAACACAGGAAAACTTGGTGAGTTAGATTTATTGGGTGAGGCATTTTGTACATTTTATATTGAAATCGAAATTGAAGTGTATTTCATATTCAATAGACTAAAATTTATAAATTTTTTGGACTAAATTATATTGTTAAATTCTTTGGACTAAATTATTCGTTAACTTCTTATTGGACTCAATTACATTTATTAAATACAATTTTGCGATTCGTTAACATTATATCGGGTTCATTTTAATTCATTTTGATTTTAAAATTGTGAATAAACTGTTTTTTATGAGAGTGCTCGTTTTTATTTAACAATTGGCAATTGACAATTCTTCGATGTAATCCGGTGGTTCGAATGGTTGAGGCGTCATCTCCTCTGAAATAGTGTCGTGGGTTCGAATCGTGGTGAAATTCTTAATTTTATTTTTTATTTTTTTTTCATGTTTTTTGGAGAGAATTTTAAGTGGTTTAAAGAAGCTGAATATCAATCCTGCATTTCAAATTAGCGTAATTTGTAGGAAACTCCACTCAAAAACACAATAATTTATTACATTCATCCTAAATTACATTAACACATATATTACAAGTAATCATTTTTTAATCTGCACACGGCAAGGAAAACAATATAAATAAAGTCAGCAATTTATTACATTCATCCTAAATTACATTAACACATAGATTACCAGTAATCATTTTTTAATCTGCACACGGCAAAGAAAACAATATAAATAAAGTCAATAATTTATTATATTCGTCCTAAATTACATTAACACATATATTACAAGTAATCATTTTTTAATCTGCACACGGCAAAAAAACAATATAAATAAAGTCAACAATTTATTACATTCATCCTAAATTACATTAACACATATATTATAAGTAATCATTTTTTAATCTGCACACGGCAAGGAAAACAATATAAATAAAGTCAACAAGTTATTACATTCGTCCTAAATTACATTAACACATATATTATAAGGAATCATTTTTTAATCTGCATCACGGCAAAAGAAAACAATATACAGAAGGTCAACAATTTATTACATCCGTCCTAAATTACATTAACACATATAGTTTAAGTAATCATTTTTTTAATCTGCACACGGCAAAGAAAACAATATAAATAAAGTCAGTAATTTATTATATTCGTCCTAAATTACATTAACACATATATTACAAGAAATCATTTGTTAATCTGCGACACGGCAAATAAAACAAGATAAAATAGTAAAGAGGGTGTCTTCGACGACCCAGCCACTGTATCAATACCATTCAACCCGCTAACCATGGATATCCTACTACAGAAACAGCAAGTCCAACAAGAACTATTGATCAAATGCATAGCAAATGCTAAGAAGGTGGCGAAGGAGCGGCGGACCAAGGCTTACTACCAGAGAAAATTAAACCAGTTCGAAGATCTATGGCATGATTTCGATCAGCGTCACACCAAAATACTCCTGCAGCAATCTGCGGAAGAGAGCTTTGATGCGAGCAAATGCAAGTATTTCGAGGACGACGTATACACCGAGGTGGAAGAACATTTTATGACCAATGTAGAGTTTTTGGAAGAGTGCATTGAAACTCTAACACCATCGACGTCGCATAATGAACAGGGCCCCCTCAACATGACGTCCTTCAATGTTTCTCATGAAGCTCCCAACAAGGCTCCCACTATAAAACTACCCAAACTGGCCATCCCAAAATTCTGCGGCGATTATAAGAAATGGACCACCTTTCACGATTTGTTTAGGACAATGATTCATGAGAATAGCTACTATGCCCCAGTACAGAAGCTACAATATTTGAAGCTTCTCTTGGAAGGAGAACCGGAAAATCTTATCAGTCACTTACAAATTTCGGACGAAAATTACAATTCAGCCTGGGCTCTACTACAAGAACGTTACGACAACAAGAAGACACTTGTCAACTCACAATTGGAGACACTGTTCAATCAACCAATTTTAACCACGGAGACAGCCAGAAGTGTACGACAACTGCTGGATACCACCACTGAATGTATATTAGCATTAAACAACCTAAAGGTGGACGTATCTAGCTGGGATCCTATGATAAATTATCTCGTTCTGAAAAGGCTCCCCTCAACGACTCATCAACTATGGGAACAGATGTCAAATGGACGGAAGGAGCTGCCAACCTGGAAGGAATTACAGGACTTTTTAAAAACAAGGTTCAGAACTCTGGAGGCCATTGCATCAAAGGGTACAATTCACATGAGGACGACGGTGAGATCTGATCATCGCAAGACCTATGTAAAATCGTTCCATACAACTGCAAAAGCTTCATGCCCGGTGTGCTCGCAACAACACAGCCTAAGACAGTGTCCGGTATTCTTGGCATCAGCTATGTCTAGGAAAATGGAGATAGTCAGAGTTAACGGACGCTGCATAAACTGTCTCGGATACGGACACATGGCAGCAAGTTGCCCCAGTGAAGGAAAATGCAGACAATGTTGTCAACGTCACCATACACTACTCCATGGTCATCAGTTACCTGATCAAAGAAAACAGCAAACGCTCCCACAAGGACCGGTCGGAATCACAGTGTCAAACAAGAATCAACCTACAGTTTCAAACGAGAAGACATCAAATGGAAACACCGTGTCAGTCAACCTAGGATCTTGCAACGTACGTAGGAATCAACTCCAACATGTATTGTTAGCAACAGCCGTAGTGAAAGTAGTGGCCCCAAACGGAAGGGAACAAATCGTTCGTGCCTTAATCGACCCAGGTTCGCAGGTATCCTTCATCTCGGAAACTATGGCCCAAGATCTTCATCTGGAAAAAACACCAATCGATGCCACCATTATTACCATAGAGGAAGTTAAAACACACGGAAAATTCATAACCAACTTTAGCGTTCAGCCTCTAAATCGAACTGATTGCAACGTTGAAGTCTCTGGATTAGTTATACGAAGGGTGAGCGAAGTCAGTGCAACTCCAATGGTTTGTCAGCAGCAGTGGACGCATTTAAATAATCTTGAATTAGCAGATCCCAACTACTATCGTCCAGGGAGGGTGGACTTGTTACTGGGAGCAGAAGTGTATAGTAAAATAATACTTGAAGGATTGATAAAGGGACCAGAAGGTAGTCCGATTGCACAACGAACTATCATGGGATGGATCCTCTCCGGGGAAACCTACAAGACGGAGCAAACATCAATCAATATACAAAGTTTTCATATAAGTGCTGACCTGGACCAACAATTGAAAAGGTTCTTGGAAATAGAGGAGTTACAGGAAAAAACATTGTTGAATGAAGAGGAAGCTGAATGCGAATCACTGTTTCAATCGGCCACGAGACGCAGATCAGATGGACGATACGAAATTCAATTACCATTAACGGCGGCAACCAAAACCCTTCACCTGGGAAAATCAAGGAACATAGCCGTCTCCAGACTGCTACAGATGGAAAGACGCCAAATTGAAAGAAGACTATCATAAATGTATCAGCGAATATTTGATGTTAGGACATATGGACGAGGTGACATCGCAGGAAGAGAGCCATCATCGGAGATTGAATGATACGGACATATATACTTGCTGCTACTTGCCGCACCACGGGGTGGTGAAAGAAAGCAGCACGACAACAAAATTACGTGTGGTTTTTGACGCATCACGACCAACCGACAGTGGAATAGCACTGAATGACATGATGCTCAAAGGACCTTTAGTACAAGATGATTTGACCACCCTCCTAATCCGTTGGCGAAAACACCGTATAGCATTTACAGCAGACCTAGAAAAGATGTATCGCCAGGTACGAGTTCAAGAAGGAGACACAGAGTATCAACGGATCGTTTGGCGAGATTCACCACAGGACCCGATTAAAGATTACAAATTGCAAACTGTAACGTTTGGCACGAAAAGTGCGCCATATCTCGCTACCAGAGTCTTGAAGCAGCTGGCCCTCGACGAACGAGAAAACTATCCCAAAGGATCTGACGTCGCCTTATCCGATTTTTATGTCGACGATCTCCTGTCTGGATCACCATCCGTCGAAGAAGCCTTACAATTACAACAACAGCTTTTAAGTTTAATGAGTGCTGGTGGATTTTCGTTACGCAAGTGGTCATCAAACTATAAAGAGATTTTAGAGACATTACCATCAGACTATTGTGAAATAAACTTACAGTGTGACCTGTCCCGCGACGAACACGTTAGAGCCTTGGGTACTATTTGGACGCCAGCGACAGACACGCTATCGTACACCTATGTGCAGACCCCTGAACCAATGAAATGGACAAAGCGTTCAGTCCTCTCAGAGGTTGCAAAATTGTTTGATCCCCTTGGGTTGTTGGCACCCATAATCCTCCAGGCAAAACTTCTCATCCAACACCTATGGCTTAAAGGAATAGATTGGGATGAGGAAATCCCACATGACACCAAGAGCGAATGGCTAAAATATAGAAACAATCTGTTAGATATAGCAAAAGTCAACATAAGTAGATGGGCTCAATATACGAACACAAACATGAAAACGGAATTTCACGGATTCTCGGATGCATCCACGAAGGCTTATGCAGCCGCAGTGTATCTCTGTATCACCGACGAGCAAGGTAATAGACATACAACATTACTAGCTGCTAAAACAAAGGTAGCACCAGTAAAAACGGTAACATTGCCCCGATTAGAGCTCTGCGCGGCCACCCTTTTGGCTAAACTAATGCATTATGTAAAAACAGCACTTAAATTAGAGAGCCCGCACACGACGCACGCATGGACCGATTCGGAGATCGTGATTGCATGGTTGCGCGGTCACCCCACCAATTGGAAAACCTTTATCGCCAATAGAGTCTCATTCATTCATGAGACTTTGCAAAAAAATGTATGGAGACATGTTCCCTCAAGGCAGAACCCGGCAGATTGTGCTTCCAGAGGAATGAGCCCAAGCGAACTTAATGAACATATCCTATGGTGGAATGGACCAGACTGGCTGTGTCATCCGGAACCTGAATGGCCAAAATTGAAGGAAGTAACAACTACCATACTCGAACAAAGAAGAACCGCCAACTTACAAGTCAACGCTGATAACGACGAACTCGAAGTAAGATATTCTTCCCTCACAAAACTACTCCGGGTGACGGCGTATTGCATGAGATTCATTTTCAACGCTCGACGACATATATCTGAACGCACGGTTACATACCTAAGGAAGGACGAATTGGATGCGGCATTACAACATTGGGTGAAGAGAGTTCAAGATCGCCATTTTAGCAACGAAATAAAAGCAATCCAACATCAAGCACAATTATCCCGTCAAAGTCGCCTATTGAAATTACACCCATTCATGGACGAAGCTGGCATCCTACGAGTCGGAGGGAGACTGCGACATTCCGAATTGCCTTACCATGAAAAGTTCCCAATTATATTACCTGATAAGGGACACTTTATAACGCTTTTAATTAACAAGGTTCATCGAGACACCATGCATGGAGGACAACAGTTGATGATGCAAACGCTGTCACAAAAATATTGGTTGCTCAATGCACGAAATACTATCAGACTTCAAATTCACAAGTGTTTAAGTTGTTACAAACAGAGGATGGCGACACAGAAGCAATTGATGGGCGATCTCCCCGCGCCAAGAGTAAGGATCTCCCGCCCATTTTCTCATTCTGGAGTGGATTATTGTGGGCCTTTTGAACTGAAGACCCACAAAGGTCGAAAAACCAAGACATATAAGGCATATATAGCAATCTTTGTGTGTATGGCAACTAAGGCGTTGCATATGGAACTGGTCACCGACTTAAGTACAGAAGGATTCATTGCTGCCTTTAGGAGATTTGTCTCTCGAAGAGGTTTGTGCTCCGACCTTTATTGTGATTGCGGGACGAATTTCGTGGGAGCCAATCGGGTCCTCAAAATCCAACAGCAGCAATGTCTAAGTCAGCTAAACGATGAAATTGGGCAGACACTAGCAAATGAAGGAGTCGAGTTTCATTTCATACCGCCATCATCACCCCATTTTGGAGGGTTGTGAGAGGCGGGGGTTAAGTCAACCAAATATCATATTAAACGAGTGATTGGAAAGGTCATACTCACTTATGAGGAATTCACTACCACATTGACACAGATCGAAGCTTGCCTGAACTCAAGACCCCTCAGTGAAATAAGCGCCGACCCCCGCGATCTCACTCCCTTAACACCCGGACACTTTTTGATTGGCGGATCACTATTAGCCACTCCAGAACCATCATTGCTGAAACTACCAGAGAACAGATTGAATAGATGGCAATTAGCGCAAAGACTGGTGCAGACCTTCTGGAAACGATGGTCTTCTGAATACCTTAGTCGTCTCCAGCAACGCCCAAAATGGCATAATATGACAGAGAATATGAATCCAGGCGAACTAGTATTCATTAAGGAAGATAATTTAGCACCATGCCATTGGGCAATGGGACGCATTGTGGAAGTCCACCAAGGGCAGGATAACCTAGTCAGAGTGGTCTCCGTAAGCGTCCGGAATAAGGTATTGAAACGACCAATAACAAAACTATGCAAATTGCCATTTAAATACGATGAAAACAATCGGATATTATACTAAAGTCAAACTCAAAAGTCACATCTCAAGAAATCTCCTAATGCAAAATATTGTATCCACTCACCTGAGAACCATTCCTCACAAATCAACCTTTATTCCTACTCCTTGTTCCCAAAAGCGAGGCAGGGCGCTATAACCCTTTCCTTTCCGCAGCACTTTTTCTACTTTCAGGGCTCACTCGCTTGTTAGATGACACCCATCATTGAAGGAAGCTTTGAACTGTTGAAGGCAGAAGGTGTATAATACAGATAGGTGCATGATCATCATTGGCATCTTATGTCAACAGATGCCAAGGGGGGGAATATGTTCGGGAATGTGACCCCCAGCCAGCATCCCGAGGAAGACATCCTAAAATGAAATAACCACAGATTAGTTATTAAGTACATTTAATTGTAATTAAGAGAAATTTACTTACCATTGTTTGTGAAGATGTCATCAAAATGAACCCAACTAACTAAAAAGAAAAAATAAAATATAATTAAAGATGTGCATACTTACCTCGACATGAACACAAAACAAACAAACACTCAGAATAAAAACAATCACTTGTCAGAGCCCATTTGACATTATCGACCTAAAATCTGCCACCTATTGCAATATTTTGGAATTTCATGGCATTGGAGACTTAACATATCGATTTACGTCGAGACTCAAACCATAGGGGTCCGCAACCGAATGTAAAGGTCTAACATAGAAGAGATACTCAAAAATTCGGTAGCTAAAGAGAAGATCCCCACTAGATCCTGATAGCAAGGCAAGGTCAAAAGGGTCATACAGGCTCTGCTAAGTTTCTGATAAGAATCGGAGAACACTTTTCCACTGGACGAACGAAAGACGAGACCTGGGGTGAGTGTGCACAAAATTCGTTGGCATTAGTATTCTTGTAATTTTAAAACATTTTTATGACGTCTTGGTACCATTTTCTTGCAATTCCTTTTTTTTCATTTTATTAATTTTTTTCAATGTTTTTTTAGAGTGAATAATTTTATATAATTGAATTTAAGCAACATATGGAATGATCAGTAACGAGTGAATATTAAAGAAAATTTTAAGTATAACTTTTTCAATTTGATAAAGTAGAACTACCATTTCATTTAATCCAAGTAAAAATATAATTGAATTTAAGCAACATATGGAATGATCAGTAACGAGTGAATATTAAAGAAAATTTTAAGTATAACGGTGGTGTTCTTTTTTAAACTCTCTTCTTTACTTTCACTTCGGAGCATCAAATCTTGTAACGTTAATTTAACCGCCTTTTACTCAATGCAAATGGATGAAACTTTGCAGGCATACATATTCCCGATGACAATACACGAATATGACATTTTGATACATTTTTTGTTGTTGATTTTGTGGTTGAGTAGCAAAAAACGATTTTTAATAAAAAATGCTTGGAATTATTCGTTCTACTCAATGTAGAGTCTTAAAATTCACTTCCCTTCAATAAAAATTGGTAAAAATTAACAGACATGTGTATTTCCAAGGAAAACACACTGTGCAGCTTCATTCCAAATTAAAAATGGCGGCCAAAAAAATATGACGGATTACATTTTTCTTTACAAGCCACTCGTTCGATATGGGTATCAAATGAAAGGTTATAAAAAGTTGAATACAATTAGCGTCATCCTAAATTCAAAATGGCGGTAGAAAAATGGCGGCATAAAAGTGGCGGCCAATACAAAACATAGGACCAATTTTTCTTTACAACGCGCTCGGCATGGGTATCAAATGGAAGGGAGTGACAATTAGAATACTGTTGTCTGTGTCCCGTCATTTCAATTCAAAATGGCGGCCGACACAAAATGGCGGTTTACCCTTTTATTTACTTCGCTCTCGGTATGGATATCAAATGAAAGTGTATGAAAGTGAGTTAGAAAGTAAACTGTATGACGTCGTTTAAAATCAAATATGGCGTTCACTAAAAAATGGCGGAAGACATAACATAGCTACAAATAGCAAATAAAAATATGATTTAAAAAGATGCAAAAAAATAAGTTTCCAGTTTTTAGTTTTCATTGCTCCAGCCAGTATACGCGAACACACTACCTTTCGAAATGTAAAAAAAAAACGTAGAGCGCTATTAGATTTTTGAGGGGTCATCAAATTGTGCATTTTTGGGCTGCACTTTAGAACTGTTGTGTAACAGCATAATGGCGCGATCTAAATAGTGGGCGCCACTTATGCGAGGTGTTACCCCCTTAGCCAAAAGCCCGGAAGAGCATGGCCAAGGAGCCAACACCATACATAAGAAATAAAAAGAAAATCCGGAACTCCTACGCCGGCCACACGGAGTTGTCTAGCTCGCCGGAGGGGTCGTGGGGTGTGTGGCCGGGGCTTACCGAGGCTGGTTCACCACTCACCTGTGACTATGTAACTTTAATTCCGCCATCATCCTTTTCCGATCATCGTCTGCGACGCGTCACACCCTGAAAAGGAAGTCATCCGTCCCAACCATTCCCAAGAAAAAATCTAACAACTTGAGTTCATTCTTAATAACTTAAAAATTGTTTTCTTTTATTTCAGACACATTAACAAAATACTAGAAACACCAATAGGTAATATCAATATTCAATGGGACACGATTAGAACAATGTCATCTTAGCTCAATACATTTACAGTTTCAACATAAAAACATTCACAATTTCCCCGGTAGGGATACTTCCGTATGCTAACTGATTTGCAAAACGTCTCGTATTGGTACCAATTTCGCTTCGTTTTACTCACAAGTGGTATCAACAAATATCGTGTCCAATTATAATTACGAATAAGTTATTGGAAAACAACCAGAAAATTATTTTGCAAATAAAAAAAATTTAAGCCAATATTTTATAATAAAATTAGAACAAATAAAAAGGAAATTTCGTTTAAATTATTACATAACAATTGTACGGGAACAGTGAAAGAACAACAATTTATAAAGTATTTGCTTAATACCGTTAAAATTATTATTTGAGTAATAAAGTTAAAGTTAATAAATGAAGGTAAAAATTTGTGTTATTTTATTTATTTGTATTGTGTAAATCTATATATGTGTGTATAGTTATTTTGGATATCTTTTTTTTTCTTTTGAAACCCAAATTTACTACCACCTTTCCGAATATATTGCAAAAGTAATATACAAAGTAAATGCCATACCGAAAAATCAATACTTCTTTGTTCCTTCTTAAGTTGGCACGATACCTTTATCGCCCTTAGTCCAATCAAATTAGGCCGACTTCACCATCTATATCCGTACTTGAAAAGTGTTCACCAGGCGCAACGCTTCATGACCAAATCTGCCACCAGGCAATTCATTAATAGTACACTGCCGTAAAACACCTCGGTGACCACTAGTGAAATGAAGCCGCAATGCATGTGCCTCTTCTTCTTTTCCTACACCAAGCCAATTGACCAAAAATGTGAATCAACACGGCAGCCAATCACTTCCGTGTTAATGTGACGAAATTCTTGTACTCTCTTGAGAAACGCCGATGATCTCAGATTGACCAACAGACGTGGAATCCAAGGTACACCAGAATAGCACCACCCAAATATTCTCCTTCGAAATTTGCTGCTAGATGAGCAATGACCGCCTTGCTACACATACGATGAAAGCCTTTTTCGTCTGCACGCTGCAAATCGCCAGGAAATGAGAAGCAGGATTCCTTGTCGCTGGTTTCTTGACCCCTTCTGGTTGGTTTTTTGGAAGACTTCTTGGTAGCTTCTTGATTACCATCAGGTTGGGAGCGAACACGGTAGCCGCCACTATTTACTCCGTCATGCAAAAAAGCCAATTGCAAAAAAACCGATTGAAAAAAAACTGAATCTCCTGACTGATTGCAAAAATATTAGCAAATCATTCCAAACAAACTCTGCGAGCTGACTCACACTAACTGAACTCTCAAAAAATTTTTCTTTTTTTCCTGACTAACTCAATTATTTTTTTGTTCTCGCCTACCTCTTTTTAAATTTTTCCTTTTCCTCAAAAGTGATTTACAATAAATTTCCCATTGCCTACAAGGTGATTTCCCAACTAAATTTCCCCACCCAAATAACTAATAATTCCGACCGTTACATACCCACGGGTCCACGAGGCCGACTCGCGAGGCAGTGAGGAGCCGAAAAAAACGGTCGCCGTAGGTCTAATATCTTTGGCGCCCATGTGGGTCTCGACTCACACCCTGAGAATAGGAGTCTCATGTTCTAATGAGCTAGCCGGGCATACGTGAACTAGTTGGTAATATAAGAACCGAGTGAAAAGCTAACTATAATTTAGGTTCATGCTTGCAACCGTAAGTTGCGATGGCCAGTCTGAAAAATCTCCCGGAGAAATATTTGGAGTTGCGAATAACAGGCGGAAGACAATACCACATTGTCCCCCGACGGATAACAACAAGTCTCCAAACATTTCGTACAAACCCGGTTTGCTTTCGCTCCCCCGGGCCAGTCTCCAGCAATACCACATTGCCTTTGACTCCCCCCGGTGAAACGATAGTCAAACTGTCTGCTGAGAGATATTCTCCAGACTGACCGAAGAGGAAGGACAGTGTGAGGAGTGTATACACAAACTGTTGACCGTTGGACAGTCTGCAGGTTCCCTCGGAAGAATATCTGGAAGGACAAGGATCCGACTGAAGGCAATTCCATATTGTCCCCTTCCGGCTCCTCTAATCTTTCAGAAATTCTCGCCCGAACCAGTTTCCCCTCGCACCCTGGAGTCCAACTCACGCAATCCCACATTGCATGGAGTTCCCCAGTAGGACGACAGGCAACTAATTCGCCGAGGGAAACCTACGCCTGACCAACAATCAATTAGATGAAAGTGAAACCTTGAGGAGAATCAACGACGTATGTCTTTATGCGGTAAAATGAGTATAGGAATACGAAGTGATTGCAGCTACTCCAATTGGTCAGCATCTCGGTTAAAAAACAAAACCTAGAGGGATAAAAAAATTTTTGATGCCCCCATTGCTCGTGGGATTGCGGAGTAAAAATACCATAGTAACGGTGAAACACCCCATTTTGAGTTCTTATTCAAAATCTTATTATACCATAAAACTTGTCATTCAATTACCGTAGTTGTTAAAATGTTGATACCTGCTGGTACTCCTACCTTTAATAGCTTATCCACTGAGATTTTTCTGGTATAAAGATCGGTAGGTACCAATATTTCTAGAAGAATCACTAATTCCGATCTGAATATTATTATTGCAGTTCCCGAAAACAATACAAAGAGATTATGCTTCTCTTGTTGCAAAAAACTAACTGCATCAAGTACAACTGGAAACGCCATGACCTTTGATAAAGGACGACTCATGTAGAACATAAAGTGGAATTGTGATATCGTTACTAACATACCATATCGATACAGTAAGGCCGAATTTTTATTACTTTTCTTAAATTTTCCATGCTGCGGCTACAATTCCGGCTAGCACTAGTCTAACTACCTATTGACTACAAAATTTTTTGAATTCCCAAATTCTAGAAGAAGATAACAGCGGGTGACGATAATATTGATGCCAATAAAAGGCCCAATGAAAGTTCGTGGCACTACACCAGGAAATTCATGATGATCATACTGAATAGAGTATATCATGCATTGCTTGTATATTAAAGCTCTCCTCCACATTTGGGAAGGGTGCATAGAATAGATGAGCCAGATCTACCAAGAACAGTATGAGCCCCATTACCGAATATCAGTCACGCAAACACTTTCAATAATTTCGTATTACGGATCCGTTAATTATATTTAAATTGCGGGAAATACGAGAAAATCAGGAATCCAGAGGAAACTGACATCAAGATGAAGAAAAGTTGGCGGCTGCTGCGCAAACTCTAGTGGGCTTAGTGTTAAATACGTCATCCATAGCTGGATACTATCCACTTTATTTGTGTCCAATTTTTGCTTCGCAAGTTCCGAGTTGAGATGGAAATAAATTTTCCGGCTTTAAAAATAACCTTACAAACCAATAAAGAAAAAATTTTCTCGACGACCACTGATATCTTGATGATAAAATCGTTAATACTACAAATTCGTTGCATTTAAATTTGTAAAATTATATTTCCTTATTAAACTTTACCAAATAACCGTCTTAAAAACACATATATGTGTAGATCTGTTATATTTAATTTTTCTCTAAATTAACGTATTAAAAAATGATGGCGCCAACAAAACGATAATGAAAAATGCATTAGTTGACTTTTTTTCCGGGCGCCTTAACTGATCGTCGAAGGGTATGGGTACTTACGGCCGACAAGAACAACTCGACCCCTCGTAACCTACGACCATTCAGTCCGTCCTGCCTAAGTAGCCTCTGCAGCTCGGCCAACAGTAATCTAAATAGACTTCTAAAGGCACTACCCTTTTCGGGATTCATTGAATCCAGCAGCCCATATAATTTTGCTCCCGTAACGCACAACGCCGGTTCCGCCACGCAACGATAGAAGATACCCTCCATTGCCTGACTTAACACCCAGGGATTATTCTTAAAATCGAAAAATATAGTTAAGATTCTCGACGCAATGGTATCGAACGATCCCGGAATATCTGTTAACCTATTCATCACCTCGAAAAGATAACTCAATGCTGTGACCTCGTCCAGTGGGTGTGACATGACAACCCGTTTAGCCTTAGGAACGAATTCCTTCGCAAACGGAGATAGAGTCGAACGACAATGTGGCCTACGCAGCTTCTTGTGCGCGAGGGGCAGGCCATAATACGTGCGTCCGCAAGTATCAACCATGACTACCGAGGACAGTAGCAACCACCACGCCCCGAGGAATCGAAGAGGAAAAAAAAAAATTTTTGTGAAAATAGATTAAAATAGAACAGCCAATAAAATCAACAGCAATTAGTATAACAACAAATGCCTAATAACAAATCAAATAAATATTGAAATTATGTGAGTATACCTCAAAAAAAAAACACAACCAACGCTGATTAGTGAATAGCGATAAAACAGCCAAAGTGTATTAGTGCCTATATATGGTAGTGTAGGTGAGGTGATTATGTGCTTTAATTCAGTATAAGCGAGGAATGGTTGAGACGGATAACAATTCCCCTCAGGACTCCCGCATGTCGATGGCCTCGATGCCAGCTGGTGAAAACTATGAAGCATAGTCATCACCAGGTGTCATCCAGGTCGCCGACCCAGCTTCAGGTCTGCCCCGAACGAAGGACGGAAACAAAAAGTCAAAGGGCATAGTCACGAAAGGGAAACTTCTTCAGAAATAAAAAAAATTTGGGGAATCCGCTGTTCAATCACAATCACAACTGAGCTACCTTTCGGAAAATCAATCAGTTGGGATGAACCAGACGGAATAAACTCAGGACGTAAACAAAAAATTAGAATTTAAAAAGCTGAATGGACCTTCCGAAGGAACAAGGGGCGCAGTGGCAGGCGTTAACACGCCTGTTACCAAAGACGGTTAAGCCCTTGTCCCAACTTCAACTTCCACCAGGAAAATTAAAAGATGATCCTGTTCAAGGACCGACGCAGTGGCAGGCGGTATCACGCCTGATACCAGAGTCGCCGACCCTAGAAACAGGACAGGGATGAACCCCTACTACACCTGCACGCATAGCCAAGCGACCACTCGCTTGTTAGCAAGCCGTGCAGGTCAGCATGGTTCGAAGCTACTCCAAAACGAAGAAGTTACCGCTGAATAGAACGGGTAGGCCTAAAAGCGAAGACAAATAAAAATTCACCTAGAATTTGGACACAGATGCTGAAAAAAAATCGACAAGACAGACAAGGACTAAGGCTTCGCGGTACTACCTTAGCCCACAGCGAGCGCTGTGTAAAAGTGGTGAACCGTAAACAAAAAAATCAAACGTTGTCCGTGAAGGCACAAGTGGTACTAAACCAAAAAAAAATTTAATCTCAGGGTCCGTGTAGGACAGTCAACGGGCTTTAAAAGCTGCGTTGGGCGCCATTTATGTAACAGCATAATGGCGCGATCTAAATAGTGGGCGCCACTTATGCGAGGTGTTACCCCCTTAGCCAAAAGCCCGGAAGAGCATGGCCAAGGAGCCAACACCATACATAAGAAATAAAAAGAAAATCCGGAACTCCTACGCCGGCCACACGGAGTTGTCTAGCTCGCCGGAGGGGTCGTGGGGTGTGTGGCCGGGGCTTACCGAGGCTGGTTCACCACTCACCTGTGACTATGTAACTTTAATTCCGCCATCATCCTTTTCCGATCATCGTCTGCGACGCGTCACACCCTGAAAAGGAAGTCATCCGTCCCAACCATTCCCAAGAAAAAATCTAACAACTTGAGTTCATTCTTAATAACTTAAAAATTGTTTTCTTTTATTTCAGACACATTAACAAAATACTAGAAACACCAATAGGTAATATCAATATTCAATGGGACACGATTAGAACAATGTCATCTTAGCTCAATACATTTACAGTTTCAACATAAAAACATTCACAATTTCCCCGGTAGGGATACTTCCGTATGCTAACTGATTTGCAAAACGTCTCGTATTGGTACCAATTTCGCTTCGTTTTACTCACAAGTGGTATCAACAAATATCGTGTCCAATTATAATTACGAATAAGTTATTGGAAAACAACCAGAAAATTATTTTGCAAATAAAAAAAATTTAAGCCAATATTTTATAATAAAACTAGCATAAAACCCGCGTGCCTTGCAACGCCTTTAAAAACTGTTTATTATGTGCAATGTTTTCCTTAAAAAAAAACCAACAAAAAAGTCAGCTGTTATTATCCCTAAAAAAGGTTTAGGTATTATAGTGCATTTTTTTAATAAATATGGTAAACAAATTGCTGCGAATATCACCTCTGCTCAACAAATCTGCAAGTTTTGAAGCAGAGATTGGCATGTGTATGTCATCAAGAAAAGTGACATTTTAGGGTTTGACGAACGTTCGTTAAGTTTGTTTGCCTATTTACGTGGATGTAAGAAATTATGAAGCAATCACAAATGTATATTAAATAAAGTGAATTTCGAGTCATTCATTTCTACGTGATTATAGGGATGCACTGTCAAAATTTCAGCCCTTCAGCTTCAGAGGTTTGGGTTAACCCCATTTCATCCCCTTTGGGGGTGCATTTCGAGTAATCGCCTCTTAGTGGATGTCCACGTCATTGTAGGGATGCACTGTCCAAATTTCAACCCTGTAGCTCCAGTAGTTTGGTAACCCCATTTCACCCCTTTAGGGGATAAATTTCGAAAAATCGCTTCTTAGTAAATGTCTACTTCATTATAAATATGCACTGTCAAAATTTCAGCCGTTTAGCTCCAGCGGTTTGGCTTAACCCCATTTAACCCCCTCAGGGGATGAATTTCGAAAAATCGTTTCTTAATGGATGTCCACGTCATTAAGGGGATGCACTGTTCAAAATTTCAGCCCTATAGCTCCAGCGGTTTGGGTAAACCCCTTTTCACCCTCTTAGGGGATAAATTTCGAAAAATTGCCTTATAGTGGATGTCCACTCCATTATAGGGATGCACTGTTAAAATTCCAGCCCTATAACTTTAGCGGTTTGGATAAACCCCATTTCACCCCCTTAGGGGATGCATTTTGAAAAATCGCTTCTTAGTGGATGTTCACGCCATTATAGGGATGCACTGTCAAAATTTCAGCCCTATAGCTCCAGCGGTGTGGGTAAACCCCATTTCAACCCCTTAGGGGATGAATTTCGAAAAATCGCTTCTTAGTGGATGTCCACGCCATTATAGGGATGCACTGTCAAAATTTCAGCCCTATAGCTTTAGCGGTTTGTAAAAACCCTATTTCACACCCTTAGGGGATGAATTTCGAAAAATCGCTCTTTAGTGGATGTCCACGTCATTATAGGGATGCACTGTTAAAATTTCAACCCTATAGCTCCAGCGGTTTGGATAAACCCTATTTCACCCGCTTAAGGGATGAATTTCGAAAAATCGCTTTATAGTGGATGTCCACTCCATTATAGGGATGCACTGTCCAAACTTCAGCCCTATAGCTTTAGCGGTTTGTAAAAACCTTATTTCACACCCTTAGGGGATGAATTTCGAAAAATCGCTCTTTAGTGGATGTAAACGTCATTATAGGGATGCACTGTCCAAATTTCAGACCTATAGCTTTAGCGTTTTGTAAAAACCCCATTTCACACCCTTAGGGGATGAATTTTGAAAAATTGCTTCTTAGTGGATGTTCACGACATTATAGGGATGCACTGTCAAAATTTCAGCCCTATAGCTCCAGCGGTTTGGATAAACCCTATTTCACCCGCTTAAGGGATGAATTTCGAAAAATCGCTTTATAGTGGATATCCACGTCATTATAGGGATGCACTGTTAAAATTTCAACCCTATAGCTCCAGCGGTTTGGATAAACCCTATTTCACCCGCTTAAGGGATGAATTTCGAAAAATCGCTTTATAGTGGATGTCCACTCCATTATAGGGATGCACTGTCCAAATTTCAGCCCTATAGCTTTAGCGGTTTGTAAAAACCCCATTTCACACCCTTAGGGGATGAATTTTGAAAAATCGCTCTTTAGTGGATTACTGAATGTAAACGTCATTATAGGGATGCACTGTCAAAATTTCAGCCCTATAGCTTTAGCGGTTTGTAAAAACCCCATTTCACACCCTTAGGGGATGAATTTCGAAAAATCGCTCTTTAGTGGATGTCCACGTCATTATAGGGATCCACTGTTAAAATTTCAACCCTATAGCTCCAGCGGTTTGGATAAACCCCATTTCACCCCCTTAAAGGATGAATTTCGAAAAATCGCTTTATAGTGGATGTCCACGCCATTATAGGGATGCACTGTCAAAATTTCAGCCCTATAGCTTTAGCGGTTTGTAAAAACCCCATTTCACACCCTTAGGGGATGAATTTCGAAAAACGTCATTATAGGGATCCACTGTTAAAATTTCAACCCTATAGCTCCAGCGGTTTGGGTAAACCCCATTTCACCCCCTTAGGGGATGAATTTCGAAAAATCGCTTCTTAGGGGATGTCCACGCCATTATAGGGATGCACTGCCAAAATTTCAGCCCTATAGCTCCAACGGTTTGGATAAACCCCATTTCACCCCCTTAGGGGATGAATTTCGAAAAATCGCTCGTTAGCGGATGTCCACGCCATTATAGGGATGCACTGCCAAAATTTCAGCCCTATAGCTCCAACGGTTTGGATAAACCCCATTTCACCCCCTTAGGGGATGAATTTCGAAAAATCGCTTTATAGTGGATGTCCACTCCATTATAGGGATGCACTGTCCAAATTTCAGCCCTATAGCTCCAGCGGTTTGGATAAACCCCATTTCACCCCCTTAGGGGATGAATTTTGAAAAATCGCTTTTTAGTGGATGTCCACGCCATTATAGGGATGCACTGTCAAAATTTCAGCCCTTTAGCTCCAGCGGTTTAGGTTGTGCGTTGTCTGTCAGTCAGTTACTTTTTATACAATAGAAAAAAAAAGTAAAGATAAAAAATCCCCTTACAACTTATTGAACCCCATTTCACCCCCTTAAACCCTTTTTTTCTCCATAAAAAGTAGCCTATGTCCGTCTCCAAGGTCTAAACTATGTCTGTAGCAAATTTCATCAAAATCGGTTTAGTGGTTTAGGCGTGAAAGCGTAACAGACAGACAGACAGACAGACAGACAGACAGACAGACAGACAGACAGACAGAGTTACTTTCGCATTTATAATATTAGTAAGGATTAGAACAAATAAAAAGGAAATTTCGTTTAAATTATTACATAACAATTGTACGGGAACAGTGAAAGAACAACAATTTATAAAGTATTTGCTTAATACCGTTAAAATTATTATTTGAGTAATAAAGTTAAAGTTAATAAATGAAGGTAAAAATTTGTGTTATTTTATTTATTTGTATTGTGTAAATCTATATATGTGTGTATAGTTATTTTGGATATCTTTTTTTTTCTTTTGAAACCCAAATTTACTACCACCTTTCCGAATATATTGCAAAAGTAATATACAAAGTAAATGCCATACCGAAAAATCAATACTTCTTTGTTCCTTCTTAAGTTGGCACGATACCTTTATCGCCCTTAGTCCAATCAAATTAGGCCGACTTCACCATCTATATCCGTACTTGAAAAGTGTTCACCAGGCGCAACGCTTCATGAACAAATCTGCCACCAGGCAATTCATTAATAGTACACTGCCGTAAAACACCTCGGTGACCACTAGTGAAATGAAGCCGCAATGCATGTGCCTCTTCTTCTTTTCCTACACCAAGCCAATTGACCAAAAATGTGAATCAACACGGCAGCCAATCACTTCCGTGTTAATGTGACGAAATTCTTGTACTCTCTTGAGAAACGCCGATGATCTCAGTTTGACCAACAGACGTGGAATCCAAGGTACACCAGAATAGCACCACCCAAATATTCTCCTTCGAAATTTGCTGCTAGATGAGCAATGACCGCCTTGCTACACATACGATGAAAGCCTTTTTCGTCTGCACGCTGCAAATCGCCAGGAAATGAGAAGCAGGATTCCTTGTCGCTGGTTTCTTGACCCCTTCTGGTTGGTTTTTTGGAAGACTTCTTGGTAGCTTCTTGATTACCATCAGGTTGGGAGCGAACACGGTAGCCGCCACTATTTACTCCGTCATGCAAAAAAGCCAATTGCAAAAAAACCGATTGAAAAAAAACTGAATCTCCTGACTGATTGCAAAAATATTAGCAAATCATTCCAAACAAACTCTACGAGCTGACTCACACTAACTGAACTCTCAAAAAATTTTTCTTTTTTTCCTGACTAACTCAATTATTTTTTTGTTCTCGCCTACCTCTTTTTAAATTTCCTTTTCCTCAAAAGTGATTTACAATAAATTTCCCATTGCCTACAAGGTGATTTCCCAACTAAATTTCCCCACCCAAATAACTAATAATTCCGACCGTTACAGTTGTAAAGAAACAAATACAAAACATGTAAAAAAGTTTCCTTATTTAACATGATAATCTAATTAAAAGTTTGGAAATTGTAATAACGCTATTCGTTACTAAAAAGTAAAAAATAAAAAAAAGGAAAAAATATTTTTAAGAAACTCTTTTCTTTACCTTAATATATTGATCAGTTGTGAACACAAAATTAATATAAATATAAAAAAATCGACTAAAAGGTAAAAAATAAGAAGATTTTAAACAACATAAACTTTTAAATCAAAATGGAAAAAATCTCATGCATTCCTTAAAGAAAAGCGTGGGGCGCCCATACCAACCTGAACTTAAAAAAAACATGACGGCTGCGAGTACATTTTAACATTTCAGACAGCTACGAATTTTCACTAATTGAGCATTTTGTTTCATAAAAACGCACCCCACGCTTTTCTTTAAGGAATGCGTGAGATTTTTTCCATTTTGATTTAAAAGTTTATGTTGTTTAAAATCTTCTTATTTTTTACCTTTTAGTCGATTTTTTTATATTTATATTAATTTTGTGTTCACAACTGATCAATATATTAAGGTAAAGAAAAGAGTTTCTTAAAAATATTTTTTCCTTTTTTTTTTTTTTTCATATTATAAACGAAACTATATAACCTTTGAGCATTTTCAGCATAGGAGATATCAATTTAAAACAGTGGCAGTGAGACCGCTGAATTGTGATTAGGGATATAAATGAGCAAGTGATTTGGTATCAATTTTGTGAGTTTTTAAAGAATAAAACGTACACTCTCTATTATTACGTTAAAATTGGTTTGAGATATTAACAACACCTTTTTTATAGAATGTACAAAATTTCCGTTTATTAAAATTAATTTAACAAACAATTTAATTTGTCGAAAAAGAAGAACATAAGAACTACATAAAAAACAATGAAGCCAACAAATCTTCTTTTGCCAGTCATGTTTTAGGTGAAAAGCATTTTTCCACATCCGAAGCCAACGTTCGTCTATTACAACACATAACGGACAACAGAAAATTAGACGCATACGAAAATTTTTACATACACAGAAATACGGACTCCTTAAATTCAGACAAAGGAAATATAGATTCGTATTTATTTAATTTGAATTAAATAGCATAACAGTTGTTTTGTATACCGTTATTCCATTCAAACAAAAGAAATATAGATCCTTTTTTCCTTTAAATAGACTTAGTATACCGTTAGTATACATACTATATTAGATCTAATTACAAATCCTTAGACCTTTAGTGCTAGCCGTGTTGCTGATGATGACCGATTACATCGGTTGAAATGCATTCGACAAATTAAATTGTTTGTTAAATTAATTTTAATAAACGGAAATTTTGTACATTCTATAAAAAAGGTGTTGTTAATATCTCAAACCAATTTTAACGTAACAAGTGATTTGGGTTTTTAAACGAATGGAGTTACACTTTTCTTTACGAATGTACTTGCATCCCGGGATTTGAGACTCTCAGTGCCCATCGATTTTGAGATTCCCAATTGTTTGGCGCACGCCATACTATTGGCTTATTTGTGCAGCGAGGCGCACCGGGTTCCAGCTAGTATACTATATTCATATTTTTTTTCTTCTTTAAACATATAATCTTATTTGATATGGTGAACGATTTCCTCTAATCATTTATTCCTTGATCCGTTAAAAATACATTATATTCATATTTTTGTTTCTCTTCTTGTGATTTTAGTTAACAACGTGGATGAGGATTTTAATTGACTTTCTATTTCGCTTCCATCGTTGATGAAGTGATCAAGTGGATTGTGTATTTTTTAGCTAACACCGTTGTTGAGGGTGATTAATTATACATTTTTTTGAGTGGATGTGTAACGGTCGCCTGTAAAAATTATAAACCGATGCAACCATAAATCTTCCAAAGAAAAAAAAAAAATAGTTTGGCAACCTCACAGACTGGCAGTCCTTTTTCTCGTTTCATCATTCCACGACATTTTTTTATTAGCTGCGGATCTGTAATGCCGCATTCGAAATAGCACACACAAGTATGCACAACAAACACATGCACCTTGCATGCACTCGTTACTTAGATTTTCGGGCTATGTGTGAAAGCCGGGACGGAAAAAAACCATGCAATTTTATGAACCTCTGAATGTAATGCATGTACGCTTGCATATGTCAGCAGCTTACTTCCATGAGGCGAATGTTTAGATTTTCGTGCCTGTGGCGGTAGTATCCATGCCTGTGGCGGAAGCGTGCATACCCGTGTGGGATGCGCACTTATATGCTATACGTACTAGGTGCACCGCGTGTATGCTTTTAAGAAAATTAGCCAATAAAAATTATTTTTACTCGGTTACTTTTAGGTTTTAATGTAAATAGGAATTCATAAATATTGATATTTTCAAATAGTATTTGTATCAAGTCCGTCAATAGATTCGTCACTATTCTTCCTTCATCTGTCGTTGGCCTGAATTTTCTCAAGCGTACTATAGATCCGACAGACTTTCCACTATATCTATTGCATATTACTAGCCGTTGGGCACAAAAGTTTTACTTCTAAAGTGTGGTCTTAAGCACACTCATATTTTTTTTTTTTATAAATAATACTTATATGCTAAAGCTAAACCGCTAAAGGAATTGATAGTACTTATCACTCACAAGCACTTGTTAATGTGAGTCTTCCATTAGGGAATTTCGTTAACCGTTAGGTTGAGTCTTCCAATAGGGAATTTCGTTATCCGTTATGTTGGGTTAACTCTGATTGATCATCATAGCTTTATTAATGCACAACATTTCCAAACTCGATATATCTTATTACCGAGAGTTGAGTGGAGCGTCAAAAAAAGCAGAGTTAACAATCAGAAGTGGGATATTACATGTGCACTTGTTTTTTTTGTACACGATAAAATCTAAAAAGTGCGGTTAAATTAAACATTGAATTAATCATGAAGGATGAAGACGATAAATTTCAGGAAAACAGTGGGAAGGATGTTTCGAGTGCGAACATTAATAATAGAACAATTATTGATGTACTAATGGAGCAAAATAAACTTTTGATGAAGCAACTGAGTCGTTGTCAGGCGAGTCCGATGCAACAATTTTTTGTTATGCCAGATTTTAATAAGACAATTAAAACTTTTACTGGTCGTGAAGAGTCACATGTTGCGATTGAATGGTTGAATTCTATTGATGGAATAGGAAATTTAAACAATTGGCCAGAATCCTTTCGTATGGAATGTGTGCGAGCTAACATTGAAGGGCCGGCAAGAAATTGGTTTTCAGGTTACAGATTTGAAAGCTGGGTTGAATTCAAGACAGTTTTTAGAAATACATTAAACCAAAGAACTGACCAGTACTGCGAAATGGAGATTAATGCTGGATAGAATGCAGAGAAAAAACGAGGACGTGATTGAATACTTTTACGATAAATTAAAGTTATGCAACGCGCTTGCTTTGGAATTTGAAGACGGTAGAACAGAAATTATTTTGGGGTTATGGTCGCACGACTTAAAAAAATTTCTATTGCAAAAGAATCATACAGATTATAATGAAATAATTTTTAATATAAAAGAATATCAATCTGTTTTAGGGCGCGAACAAAATTTTGAAAGAAGAGGAGGATCATTTAATGCGGTTAATATAAATATCCGACCAGAGAAAAACCTTACCGATACGAAGCCTTAATGTTATAATTGTGGTGAAGAGGGTCACGTGTCGAGTAGATGCCCAAAACCGAAGGTGGTAAAATGCTTTCAGTGTGGAAGATTAGGACATGTTAAAGATAAGTGCACATCAAGCATAAAGTGCTTCCGATGCGGAGAAATTGGGCATAGCCAAACACAATGCCACGGATTGAAACCAAATATGGGAAATGTGAATAAATCAGACGCAATTCCGAAGGGAAGTTTCACTACTGTTAGTTCCAATGTAAACCAGTCGACGAATAGCTGCATTGACAAATATTGTAAAGATGCATACATAAATGGTAATATCATTCCATCATATATAGATGCTGGTAGTAAATGCGTCAACAATCAGCAGCAGAAAACTTTAATTTCAATATATCCCCATTGAAAAATAACTTGAATAATAGAGGAGTAGGTAATGGCGTTGTGCCGCCACTAGGTGTATTTACCGCGGAGTTACAGGTGGATCAAGCCAAGGCGATAGTTGATATTTATGTGGTACCAGATGAAACTTTAGAGATTCCTATACTTATTGGATAGGCGTTTACGGAACAACCTCACATTGTCGTGGTAAAGAAAGGTAATGTAATTAGAATTTTTGAAACAAATAATGCCAGTGACGAAGAAAATAATAATGAGTGCCTTAAAAATTTCAACATTCCTATTCTACCAAAAGTAAAGGTGGCTCTTTGGGCAAAAGATGCAAGTGTTATTCCCCCCAATCACATTGGCTGTATTGAAGGTTGTGCTAATGCAGGATTATTTGTTGATTTATTCCTAGAAGGTGGTAATAATAGAGGAGGATCGTTTGTACCAAATTGCGTTGTGCGAAACTCTAATAGTTTTTGTGTTCCAATAATAAATCCGTCTAAGCAACCAATAACGTTTAATAAAGGAGAGATCATTATAAGAGCAACTGTGTGTGAAGAAGAAAAGATAGATGCTTCTGATTCTATGAGTACAGAGGTTAAAGTTCTTAGCGATAACTCGAAGAAAACAATTAATCAATGTGAAATTGCAATAGGTCCCAATTCATCATATGAGTCTACTGACAAATTATTAACATTACTTAATAAATATAAAGATTGTTTTGCGGAAAATCTAAACGAGTTAGGATTGACCAGTTTGTTAGAGTTTGACATAGAATTAACTAATCACACTCCGGTCACATATCGCCCATACCGGCTGAGTTTTAAGGAGAGAGAATTTGTAAGAGAAGAAATAGAATTAATGAAACAAGCAAATATAATTGTTGATTCCGAGTCTGAGTTCGCCAGCCCAATTTTGATAGTCAAGAAGAAAACGGGTGATAGGCGAATCTGCATAGACTATCGAGCCTTGAATAAAATTACGAAGAAAATTAAATATCCTCTACCGATTATGAGTGATCAGATTGATAGGTTAGCAAATAAATTGTCACTACTTTAGATATGAAGAGTGGCTACTATCAAATTCCTGTATCAAAGACTTCGAGAAAACTGACAGCATTCATAACGCCAGACGGCCATTATGAGTTTTTGAAGCTACCTTTTGGTGTATGTAATGGTCCGGCAATTTTCCAAAAACTGATTAATAAAGTGTTAGGTCCGTTGAGATTCACTATAGCATTGGCATATTTCGATGACATTGTGATTCCTTCTGAAACAGAGGACGATGCAGTTGAAAATTTAGAAATAATATTAAAAGTATTGCAGAGAACACATCTTAAATTAAATATGAGCAAATGTAGATTCCTTTTCAACAAGGTAGAATTTCTCGGATACTCGATAGAGAACGGCATGATTGAGCCAAGTGCTAGTAAGATTGAATGTGTCGTAAATTTCAAGACTCCGAGTAATGTCCATGAACTCAGACAATTTATGGGCCTTGCTAGTTACTTTAGGCGATTCATTAAGAATTTTGCCACATTTGCCTGTCCCTTGACTAATTTATTAAAAAAGAGTGTGACTTTTAAATTTGGGAAACAACAAGAAGGTGCTTTTCGTGCGTTGAAAACTAAATTAACAGAGAGCCCAGTACTTGCAATATATATAAGTGATGCGTATACTGAGATACACACGGATGCTAGCCAAATTGGCATCGGTGGTATTTTTCTCCAGAGGCAAAAAGACGGGAAGTTACATCCTGTTGCATATTGCAGCAGACGAACGAGCACAGAAGAGGCAAAGTACCATAGCACTGAACTAGAGACGTTAGCCGTTGTATGGACTTTGCAGAAGTTTAGGGTTTATTTGATTGGTATCGAGTTTGAAGTGGTGACTGATTGTAATTCTGTAAGAAGTTCATTAAGCAAGAAAGACTTAATTCCGAGGATTGGACGTTGGTGGTTAGCGTTGCAAGAATTTTCCTTTACCATTCAACACCGTCCTGGAGATTCAGTGAGGCATGTTGACAGTTTAAGTCGAAATCCGTTTGGTGAACCAGAAGAAACCGAAAGTATTGTTGAAATAATATCATTATATACTAGCCTGAGTGAAGATGACTGGTTAATTTTATTACAAAAAACAGATATGAACATACGAAATATTATGGATATTTTGAAAAAGACAGACGAATTAGACGCAAATGATATTCGTATTCAAGAAGGATATAAATGTATACAAGGGAGGATTTATAAATTAATTGGCGAGGAGCTAAGATTTTACATTCCTAAGAAGTGTAGGTGGAGAATGGTGTCAAATTACCATGATAAGTTTGGGCATCACGGAGTTGATAAAACTGTAAAGAAAATGCAAGAAAGATTTTGGTTCCCTGGTATGAGAAAATATATCAAAAATTATATCGGTAGTTGCGTTGACTGTTTGTATCACAAAATTCCTGGAGGAAAAAAGAGTGGGTTATTGCACTCCATTGACAAAGTTGGTATACCTTTCCATGTTGTACATGCTGACCATTTGGGACCATTTGTAAAAAGTGCGCAGGGAAATACATATGTATTGGCGTTTGTTGACGGCTTTACGAAGTTCTGTATTTTGAGGCCAGTAAAAAGTACGAAATCAATAACCACCGCCAGAGCTTTTAAGGAGATCATTCACGTTTTCGGACGACCTACGAAAATAATTACCGATTTAGGAACCGCTTTTACTGGGGGAAAATTTGAGAAAATGTGTCGAGATCTGGATATAATACATGTTAGAAATGCGACTGCTACGCCGAGAGCTAACGGGCAGGTGGAGCGGCTTAATCGTTCAATAACACCGATGCTGGCTACTCTGTCCCAAAAAGAAGATGGAAGAGATTGGGATCAACATGTGGGTTCAGCCCAATGGAGTTTAAACAACACTTATCATAGAGCTATCGGAAATACTCCGTTTCAACTATTGTTTTAATATCAACCGAGAGATCCCAATAGTTCTCCAATTGAAGATGAATTATATACTATCGATAATCAATCGGATATAGAGATAAGCAGAAAAAAAGCTCTTGAATCAATCATAAGAGATCAATCAAAGCAACAAGAGAGATTTAATGCGAAGCGATGTCAGGCAAAAACGTTTGTTGTAGGAGACGTTGTGATGATTAAAATAAATCCGAGTGCAATCGGGGATTCACTAAAGTTACAAGCAAGCTTTAAAGGTCCTTATATAATTACTGAGATTTTACCCTATGACAGATACCGAGTACAGGACATACCCGAGGTACAGAAGACTCAGAGGCGTTATTGTGGAGTAGTGGCGAATGAAGATGTGAAAATGTTCGGTGTGCCTGATGATGACGATAACCATGACGAAATTAATTTAAATGTATTCGATCCGGATGACGACGAGGATGAACAAGAGATGGGAGGCAAGATGGAGGAACGATCGAACGAAGAGACTGCAAGTCGTTATGCACATCCATCTTCGAAGTGCACAAAGAGGAGAACTAGAAAACCCAAACATTTTGACGACTATGTTATGAATTAAATTCGAGGGCGAAATTTTATAAGGATGGCCGAATGTTAACCCTGGCATTTTATTACTAAGAATGAATTAATCTAGTACGTTTTCCGTTTTTTTAGAGTGTTGTGTCAGAGAGTTAGAGTAGAGTAGGAGAAAGACTTTCTTGCAAGTTTTGTAATGTTTTTTTAATAAAACTATTATTATTGTTAACGTTGGGTGTTTTTCATTACCGAGAGTTGAGTGGAGCGTTAAAAAAAAGCAGAGATAACAGTTGTTAGACAATGAATTGAAACTCAAAACCTGCTGGCCTTTTCTAAAGATAAATATTAATTTTCTAACACCATAGAATATCACAGCGTTTAGTTTAAACTCGGCCAGACAGGGTTATTTTATGAATCGCAAAGGAAGAAGAAATGGAATTAATTTTAGAGTTTTGCTCCACTTCATGCTCAGAAGTTCGTACCTACTGATAGTTAAATCTATATTCCCCTCCATGCATAAAGCAGTAATAGTTAAAGTGTTAAGGGAACTTTATGCAAGATAGTGTCATATATATATGTGAGTGTATAAACGGGGCTTCACTATGGGAGTTGGTGCCGCTATAACCGTACGTCTAACTAGTGAAATGGGTTTGTCGATCAGAACTACTTATTGCAGGGTTGGTTGAGTAATTACTTGATATGCAACTATATGTAGATATATACACGTATAAGTCTATACATATGTATGGTCCCTATTGATAATTGATAATAAATTGATTGAATACGTTAATCCGCGAATTATTAACGAGCGCTATCCACAGCAGCAGCAACGGTACCATGACACTAATTATAACCAAAAATTGTAGTCACAAAAGAATATAACCTAAGTAAAAATAACCAACAATAATAATACATGATTTAATAAATATGAATTATAACTGATAATATAACACTCGATAATACATGAAAAATAACCAACAATAATAATATATGATTTAATAAATATGAATTATAACGGATAATATAATACTCGATAATACATGAAATAATAATACATGAGTTAATAAATATGAATTAATAACTGATAATACATGAAAAAAAAAAATTTTTTTTTAGGCAACCATAATAATGCATAATTTAATCAATATGAATTATAACCGATCTCATAATATTTGATATTACATGAAATGTAACCTATAGTAATAATACCGGATTTAAAACATTTATGAATTATACCCAATATAAATACTATGAATTATTACATAAATATACGTTTGCCCATATGATGATATAGTATGTTTTAAAAAAATAAAAAAAAATATACATTTCTGAGGGTAAAAACAATAAACCAATAAATTAATAAAATAAACCCGAATAAAAGAAGTAGCAACAGGTAAAACAAATAAGCAAAAGCTAATGAAGTACACTAAAATAGAAGAACTATAAACATTACCACACATAACACATAAATTAATAAGATTAATAACAAAACCTAAAGTAAAAAGAATTATAAACATTTAACAGATAAAAATTCTAACTCATTATTAAGATGACCGAATAAGTACCCCCACGTGAGGCCCTCCGGGATAATGATACCGCCGGGAAGGGTGAGTCCATTCCGCCAGATACCAACGGGCAATTGGTTTTCACGGGGATGACCGTTTCTCGCTGACCGAACCACCCCCTTCCGACCCTTATGATCGGCCCCCCCTCTCGTTGACCTCGGTAAGCTCGTTTCTCTCCGCCATCGCCTCTTTTCACAATTTCGTATTAGGCACGAGTTTCAATAATCATAAACTGTCACATTTCTGCATCCTTGCACCGCGAACCCCACCCCATCCGGCGAGCTAGTTTGTGCAACGCTCGTCGTGCCGACGATCGGTGCAGAGGATGCATACATTTTCGGCGATACCCTAAGTGGTCGAGCCTTCCCATGCCACCTCCCTTTTAGCCCCTTTTCCTGAACTTTCCCTTTTTGTAACCATAGTCGTTTTTTTTTTCTAAATCTTTAGCTACTTTTACTTCGTGCTACGGCACCCTCCTATCCCGACAGTTACAGATGCTCAGATCGGGTGAATATATTGAAATTTAACTGTAACTTACAATTTAGATTTTTCCATATTACTAATTATATAGTACATTCGTATCTATTACTTAATTTCAATAATTGCAGAGTTACTGAATGTTTTAATTTACTTCAAATTGAATTATATTGTTACATATTGTATATTACAAAAAACACAACACTAATTTGTTATATAACTTTTTTTTATAATTGTTTTATTAAAATAATTTTAACACAATTTAAATACTATTATAACTATCTTATGAGTATGCTATATTCAAAATAGAAATTAACTCACCCTTCATGTGAATTAAAAAAAAGTCACAAATTATTAAAATTTCTTCAAAGGAAATACAACTGCATAAAAATTTTACACTTTAAATAAACAATATATACAAATTACACCAACTCGCAACGGACATTTCTATTTATTCCTTTTATATGTTTAAGTTATGTATACTTTCCGCGGAGATTAACAAATTCCAACATTTAAAACCGATTTAATAAAATAATTACTTTGGGACGGTTTGGATTGGGCTTTTGTGACTTTCGTGTAGCGCTTACCGCAGCATCCGACTTTTTATTCCTTAAAAAGGAAAGAACGAAAACGCCCGCCGAATTGAGCTAATACGACACTTGGCTTTAATACAATAAATATAATTAATTGAAACCCTTCGCCGTGATCAAGGATTAATTTCATCCTCTTTTAAAAATTACAAACAAAAAAAATGCCCGCCGTGGCCACCGGTTAACTTGAAAAACTCTTTTTTAAAAAATTGGGGAAGGGCCCGCCGCGGTCAATGGTTAAATCAACACTTAAATCAAATCATTAATCTTCACGCCAACGGGCCCGGCAGTGGTTCGAAAAAAAAGGGAAAAACTTTTCCCACGCCGCAAGGAAAAATCTGCCGATCGTGGCAAAAACAGATTTTCTTACATTCGGTATATGTATGTAGCAAACAGACAACATCCCAGCTGACAGCTGACACCCGAGTCTGATAAGACTTGAATGTGGATCGCTGGTAATTTTATCCGTTAATTTTTTTATGTTGGTTTTTTATGTGTGTTATGATATGCGCATTCGGCTGTATCATAAATAAACATCCTGCTTTTCACCCATTGTTACAGTTAAAAACAGTTTAACAATAAAAACAAGGAATCTTTTCAAATACTAAGTATCCAAAGCAATATAATATTTCAAAGTATTAAATTCGGTATTTTTTTTCGAGTGGTAAACTCACTGAATCCATTGTCCATTCATAAAAGTGCAACGCACGCAATTTAAGCCTTAACAGCAAGATATAATACACCGCGAGTACGAAGTAAGAAATTGCTGACGAATAAATTTCTTATTCAAAACTAGCTTGGGTACTTGGATGAGAACGAAAAATCAGAACACAGAGTCCGGGTCGAACTTCCAAACCGTGCGGGTCAGTTTTTTCTTTAAAGAGTTTAAGCTAAACAATAAAGTTTAAGCTAAATAATAAAGCCAGTTTTTAAAGAGTTTAAACTAAATAATAAAGCCAGTTTTTTTTAAAGAGTTTAAATTAAATAATAAAAGTTTAAGCTAAACAATAAAAGTTTAAGCTAAATAATAAAGACAGTTTTTAAAGAGTTTAAACTAAATAATAAAGTCAGTTTTTTCTTTAAAGGGTTTAAGCTAAATAATAAAGTTTTTAAAAAATTAAAATCATAAAATCGTGTTTTATTAAAAATAAAGGAAATAAACAATAAATAAAGGCAATAATAAAGGAAAACACAACAATCATTTAACCCGGACTAATTGGAAGACAGACTCCTGGCACCTCTTCACCATACGGTAAGCACGGGCGGCCAGCTATAATAAATTGGTGGCAGCGGTGGGATGACTCCTGCAGAAAGGAGTTGAAAAAAAAGGACAAAAAGAACCCAGAAACCATCTTATTCAACAATCAACAAAGGCAAGCACTACCAGACGTCACAACAAGTAAATATATGAATCAACCTAAAAGTCAATCACCAGGTACTATTTTCTTTCTCTCTTATTACTATTTTTTTTATTATTACAATAATTTTGAAAAAAAAAACTTTTTTGAAAAAAAAAAATATTTTTTATATATATATGTATATATTATTATTATTTTTATATATACATAGTATTGCATTGCAAACGAAATTTTTTTTTTAACAGTAATATAAACTCTATACAAATACGTGTACTGCATAAATTACACCAAGTATTATATGTATGAATAATGAATGAAATAAATGGTGATGTGTAACATTTAAAAAAAAAAAAAAACAAGAAGGAAAAAGAAACATGTGTTGCGAAGCGTGTAGTGTGAGACCTTTTTGATTGAATTATATCCCTTTTAAGAGCGTTAATTCTCAAAATTTCCGTGCATTTCTAAGGAGTCTCGCGAAAATTTTTTTTGAAGTAACCTTTAGTGCTTTTGTATAATTAGAGAAATTATTTTCCATTTTCTTGAAGTTCAACGCGTGGATTATGTTAACATTTTCTGTGGTAACTTATTGAAGTTTCATAAGATTCTTTGTTGTTCTGCGATATTCATTGGAGTAAGCGTATAATCCCTTGTGTGTTTTTATTTTTTCGTGTAACTGGTTGTGTTTTCCAGTAAAAACTTTTTTGTTGTTGTTATTTTCACCGTATAATTTAATACCGCGTGAATGTAATATTCCTTTTGAGCGTAGTTATTCTTTAACTTTTGTGATACGAGTATTTGAGGACTAGAACGAATAAATCAGTGGAGATCCTTTTCTTTTATTGTCTTCATCTTTGAGCAGATCTAATAGTTTAGATACTTATTAGTCTTTGAACCTACGCAAGGTAGCGTAGTGGAATTTCAATTTCTCTTAAATTTTTTTTTATCAAAAACAAAATAAATTGTAACTTTGTCTTGGGTGTTCTTTTCCTTCATAATTTACATGTAATGAACATAATTTATTGTGTCATGGAGTGACAAATGTCCTTAAAGAAAGAACTCAAAGATATAAGAGGTAAAAGTCCTAGTTCATATCACTTTCATTACGAAAAGTCAACCTCACAGGTGATTACAAGAGCACAAGCTCGCACTTGGGACGAAATTTCTAAATTATTCAAAGAACTCCCCTTTCACGACTCCAGAATGGAAGTTCAAGTTCAACTTGCAGACGTACATAATCTCGTCCCTACTTTTAATGGAACCCCTCAGAGCTCACGAAATTTATAACGTGTTGCGACTTAATATTTGCCTCTGCTAAGGCAGAAGAAGATAAGAAATTATTTCTTAATGTAGTCAAAACGAAACTAGAAGGGCCCGCTTTCGAATTGACTGAGTATCAGACCTACAACATATGGGCCGAATTAGCAAAAGATTTAAAAACCCAATTTACAGAGGAAAAATCACGTTCACTTATCCAAAATGAGCTGCGCAATTCTACACAAGAATTTAAAGAATCCGTTAAAGAATTTGGAGAACGGCTCGTACGACTTCTTTCTTCCTTAAACTCAGCAACTTATGCGAGCGTCACCGACGCAAGCGCAAGGACCTTTCTCCTAAAATATTATCCTAGCTAAGCGAACTTTTGAGGATGGTTTAAGGAATAACCAGTTAAAATTATTGGTAAAAGCAAGAGGGGAAAGTAGCCTTCGAAGCGCCATAACTTATGCCATAGACGAAAGTCTGCGGTTACCCATGCAATTCTCGGGAGGTAGTAGCCCCGTAAAGGCGAGACCAGCCGGTAAAACCCTATTATGCACCTTTTGCAATAAAAACGGTCACACGATAGAAAATTGTTATTCAAAGGCAAATGCTATGAAATTTGCCCAACGACAGCCAAGAAATGACCAGATAACGAGTTCTTATTGCCGAAAACCCAACCATAATTTTACGAACTGTCGTTCAAGACTTTCACAATTAGGTCAACAAAGAACCAGTACCAGCAATCGTCCAACCCACCAAGGGCAAACTTTTCACTTACGCCGGAACCAACACTCCAACCCTCAGATAACGCAAAGAAATATACCTGCCTCCTACTCAATTCAAAGGAAAGACAATAGAAGGCGAGTTCACTACGCCCCAAACGTAAACGAACCAGTGTATGAACACACAAATAACCGGCAGGAAAATACAGTTAGAATGATGGAAGAATCGGGAAACGAAGAACGGCGAGAGGATATGGTCGGCCATCCTTCGCGCATAAGAATAGAGGCCGACGTTCATCGCCAGTAATTATAGAACCGTCACACTCCACGATAAAAATATCATTTTGCAAGACTAAGAAAGGAATCACTATTTGCATACCCTTTACTCCTTCAGATAAAAAATACTAAGTTTTCCTTATAGACTCGGGTTCGGAAATGAGCATATATAAACCCACTCTTAAAAACCAGGACCTACCAAGTAATCCAGTTTCTCGGAGTACCATATGCGGTCTGTACGGCCCACCTGGGCTTTGCCTTGGTAATATCCAGAAAAGGGAAATTTCTCCAGGGGTATATTTAGCGAGCACTATGGATTGACAACAGATTCAAACGCAACGACTCTGGTGCTCAATTCAAACGAAAAGGAGGTGAAACTTGAGCTAGATAATTTAAATATAGAATGGGAAGAGCTAAGTAACTATAACGTACTGTATAATAAACTAGTGGGATGTTGTGCCTAGAGACTAGCCACTAATTACGCTTTTTCATGGTATTCTTTCTGTTGAATAACACTTCAGATTGTATGACAATATATTAAGTGGAGATTGATCCGCACTCACTTCCAAGCCGCCGGATCTGGGAATCGAGGCCAATAATTCGAATGTGTCAAATTGAAAAAAAAAAGCACATCACACATGTAAACACTATAGAAAACGAATCTAAACATTTTTCTTTGGATTGGAGGAAAATCTAATGTGGTGCACTTTGCACAACAGAATTAGGTGTATTATTTTACTTAAACATACATGTCTTATTGTTAAAAATTCGGCTTACCGCACCCTAGTTTGGCCATGGAGATTCATAAGTATCACACTGACCAACGCTATATATAATTAATCTTGAAAAGTTTTTGTTAAAGGCTTATGTAGGTTATAAGTTGTGAGACTGCGTAATCTAAAACTTAACAAAGTATTTAACAAACACTACAATATAATCATCATAGCTTTAAAAAAAGGAAATCAAATGTAAACAATAAAATTCTTTGATTCTTCACACACGTCATGGTATATTTCTTTATTCAATATAAACAATAGTTTTTGAGCTGCAAATAAAAACTATATGCCATAATTTCGTTATCATCGGTTTTTGTTCTGGAAGCAAATTTAGAGACGTATTCATGTCAAAAACTTGTTTCATATGAAACAAAATCCCCGAAGGAAATTAAAAAAAATTATTATGACGAAAAAAAAAGCACCGCGAGCCGAAGGATCGAACTCGCAGCCCCACGGACGAGGGAGTTTCCCTAGCCCTTTATAGTCCATGGAAATGGTACTTTAACATTGCAAAAATGCAGGACAAGGTTTTATTTTTGGGATGTGTAGGGGGGGTCAGGGTGAGCTTAAGTTTGAGGATTTTCGGGATTCTAACCCTCCCCATTTGGCCGCCATCTTGGAAAACGTATGCAAATGGTTTTTCCACTATATCTCCGAAACGGCACATCTTACCGGAAATTTGCAAGGACACTTTTTGTTTAGAATTAAATAATCTACAATTTATTACTTAGAAATTTTGTGGTAAAATGAATAATTAAGAAGTTATAAGCCTTAGAACACAAAAATTAGTCACAATATTTTCTTTAAAGGCTCTTTTTTGTTGTTTAAATATACTTCTGGTTGAAATTTCCAGACCATTTTCTCAGTTTTTGGTCTTTTGACCAAGAGCTACATTTTGAGATATTTCCCAAGTCTGTATCTGCAGTACTTTCAGAGATGAAAGTAGGCTTCAGACGGACAGACGGACAGACGGACAGACGGACAGAGCCTCTGTATAAGCTTTTTTTTTGAAAAAGCTAAAATGGCAATTATATAAGGAATCGTTTGGTTACCTTAGAAAATACTTTAAAACTAGGACATTGTAATCCCGAGGAGCGCGAGACGGTGCTGAATATTTGCCGAGAGTACAATGATCTTTTCCACCTAGAAGGTGACGTTTTGTCCTGCACGGACGCCACGACTCATAAAATTTTAACGGAGCCGGGAAAGGCCCCCATTTTTACAAGGCCCTACAGGCTACCTGACTCACACAAGCAAAAGATTCACAAGCAAGTCGGTGAAATGCTGGCGGCAGGTATCATCCAAAACAGTTGCAGTCCCTGGAATTTCTCACTTCTCTTAGTGCCTAAAAAGGCTGATGACTCCGGTCAAAAACGATGGAGAGTAGTGGTGGATTTCCGCAAACTGAATGACGTCACTGTGGGCGATGCCTATAACCTACCGTATATTACCGACCTATTGGACCAACTCGGAAATGCTAAGTTGTTTAGTACATTAGACATGGCTAACGGGTTTCACCAAGTACCTGTGGATGAAAATGATAAAGAAAAAACGGCTTTCAGTACTCCTTTTGGGCATTTCGAGTATAACCGAATGCCTTCGGATTAAAGAACGCACCTGCAACCTTCCAACGCCTAATGAATAACGTTCTAATGGGCTTACAAGGCATCCAGTGTTTTGTTTACGTTGACGATATAATCATCTATGGGTACGATCTTCACGATCATAACAAAAAGCTGCTTAAGGTGTTCCAACGTATGAGAAAACACAATCTTAAGTTGCAACCTGAAAAATGCCACTTTATCGAGCGTTAGCTAACATACTTAGGGCATATCATTTCGGGGGAAGGAGTCAAACCCGACCCGCCTAACATAGCAGTAGTGAAAACTTACCCGATACCAAGAAAAGAAAGGGACGTAAAATCATTCCTGGGATTTGTCGGCTACTACCGTCGATTCATCCCCAATTTTTCTAAGATCGCAAAGCCCCTAACTAACCTTCTGAAAAAGGATGTCGCATTTAAATGGGATCCCCATTGCGACGAAGCGTTCGTGAAATTGAAACAAAAATTAATAGAAGAGCCAATTTTATCGTACCCGGACTTCTCTAAAGAATTTTTAGTGACCACAGACGCCAGTGACCTGGCACTAGGAGGAGTGCTGTCCCAGGGAGACATAGGACGAGACAAACCGATCTGTTACATAAGCCGTACTCTAAATCAAGCCGAAATAAGGTACTCCACTACAGAAAAAGAGCTCCTCGCCATAATCTTTGCAGTTAAACAATTCAGACCATATATCTATGGTAGAAAATTTACCATTGTTACCGACCATAGGCCCTTACAATGGTTAATGAGTTTAAAGGCGCCATCCTCCAAATTAATGAGGTGGAAAATTCACTTAGAGGAATATGACTACAAGATAATATATAAACCAGGAAAGCAAAATGCAAACGCTGACGCTTTGAGCAGAGTCGCCCCTGACAATATTGGAAATGTACGAGTGCTTACCCGGAGTCAGGCAAGAATTAGTCAATATAATAAACCAATCAACTCACACGAAACGGAGGGAGTAGATGTCCCTGACGTTTCTACACCACCCGTAATAGATCAATGCAAAGTAATATCCGAACCCCTTTTAAATAAAACTGGATTAACTCACAAAATATTTTTTCTCCCTTTAATAGAAGGCCGCGAAGAGCCGCTTTTACGTGAGGCCTGCAGAACCAAGGAGTTCACTGTAGGTAGACTACAAGAATTCAAAACCCAAAATCTGACGTACATAGTATCGAAAAACTTCTTACCCATACGATCCCAAAAGGACCGAGAAAGCTTGAAATCGGCCCTGGCAGAACTAATCGCATACATACAGCAAAATAAAATTGGTGTCGCACACTTATCAACCCCCAACCTAGGATTATCTACACATAGCGAGGTAAATTCCTCCCTAACAACTCTTTTCAAAGAAAAAAATATTACACTGAGACTCTATCAAGACACCAAGCAACAATTAACTGATCCAGAGGATATGTATAGCCGAGGTACTAAACCAATATCATAATGATGTTCTAGGAGGTCACCAAGGCATTTCAAAAACTCTGAAAAGACTTAAAATTCACTACTATTGGCCAACCATGAAGAAAGATGTAAAAGAACACATACAAAAATGTGGGTCTTGTCAAAAGAATAAATTATACAAGCAGCCTCCGATGCCGATGAAGATCACTAGTACAAGTTCGAGACCCTTCGAAAGGATTGCGCTAGACATAGTTGGACCCCTACCCTGTTCTTATTAAGGAAATAAATATATCCTCAGCTTTCAAGACGACCTCACGAAGTTTTCGGGGGCTATACCTTTAGAAAATACAGAGTCACATACTTTAGCAGAAGCATTTATAAAAAACTTTGTTTACCTACACGGTACACCTGAGTCTATTCTTACAGACCAAGGTAGCAACTTCCTGAGCAAGTTATTCAATGAAGTATACAAACTACTAAGAATCAGGAAACTCCAAACCACTCCTTACCACCCACAGACAAACGGAGCCCTGGAAAGGAGCCACCGCACGTTGGCGGAATACTTACGACACTATATCAATAGAGATCCCCTTACATGGGATACATGGATTTCTTACGCGATATTCGTATATAACACAACCCCCCATTCCATCACAAACTACTGCCCGTATGAACTTCTCTACGGATATGAACCGAGAATCCAAAATTTATTAAGGCATGCTCCACGAACCTGCTACAATTACGACAACTATGCTAACGAATTAAGGGCCCGGCTGCAACATGGGTATCAATGCGCCAGAGACACCATAATTAAACAAAAGGAGAGGTCAAAGACGTATTATGACCGCAAAACAGAAAACAAAAATTTTAACGTATGTAGGAGACAAGGTGCTATTGAGAAACCATCTCCGAAAAACCAAACTGCCTACCTTATGGGAAGGACCGTATACTATAGTCCAAATAAATTCAAATGAAAACTCTACCATCGAATTGGGAAGAAAACAAAAGGTTGTACATAACAACGATCTCAAACTTTATATAGAATGACACACTCTCGCTCACTCCCCAATAAGTGAAGCTTCTCCTTTTCTCTCATAATAACAACACTATGGCAAGTCACAGCCACATTTTAATGCATTTCACAATCCAGACAATTATGTACTACTCACATTCACCATATGAAACATAGGGCATACATAAGATATAATATATTTTTAGTACTTTTCAATGATTTCAGTTCCTTCTTTCTTTTCGAATATGGACCTAAAGCTTATTTACCCATAATGTAATGTTTTTGGACCGAATTAATACGGAAAACAAAAATCTCATCACCTTTTAGAGTACCAACCCTTGCACTTTTAAACTCCATCTCATTTCTTTAATCTCCGGAAAAGAAATTATATTCAAACAGGAAATATTCCGCGATATCTCTTCGTGAATAATTTTGCTTTGTTTTGTTTTATTTCCCCTTTATGTCTTTGGGGCCTCGGTAGTCTAGAGGTAAGGCACCTGACTGTTATTCTCAAAGGTCCCGGGTTCGAATCCCGGCGGCGCCACGGTCCTTCGCCTTTCCCACCTAACTTTCCTTCTTTCTTCTTCCCTCTTTACATTCCTGATTCCCCTGTCATAGCCTTCCCTAGCCCTTCCCCGCTCCACAAGCGCATGCCATCGGTTGGTTGATGAGATTCAACTCGTTTCAGGAGGCATAACACTCCAGCGAGTTGTTCTCGACGCCCCGATGTCAGAGTCGCGAAATGGTTGTGAGTAGTAGGTGGAATAAAATATCGCGGCTAGGTTGTGACAGTTACTTCCTTCTCTTCTCTCTATCTTGCGGCTAGAGCTGCTGTTCGACATTTACTGTATACGAACAAATAGATTGTCGACAGTACAAAGGGATTTTCCCTAAGCCTCTAGTCTGTCACATAAAAAAAAACAGGAATATCGAATTATTGCAAAGAATGGCAGTACATATTTTAGTTGCGCGAACATTAAAGACTCTAAAATTAAAATTATTTCCGCACATATAGTTTGCATAGCTCTTTATCTTGAGAAAATATAAAACATTTCACTTTTAACTAACATTTATTGTTTTCGTAGTTTTTGGAACCGACCACAATTTTTTTTTTACTTTGTTGGTTTACATATTTTATTTAACTTGTTTATACCGACGTCTATCAAATGACATATACTGTGGTCGAAACCAGCCGACACCAGCACTTAGACGACGATCCCTCTCTCCATTAGTATGGACGTAGCGTTCACTCAGTCAATCTTTACTATCCTTTCTTTTGGGATAAATCACTATTGATATAAATTAATTAGCTTATATCTATATATGTCTAGCAAATTACTCTTCACCTTTTTGTGTTTTATGCTTAATAAACACGAGTCTAATTTTCGCACTATACGCGATAAAGTACGCGAAAATTATCAAACCCCGTTCATTTCGGGATTACTTTAAACTTACATGTTACCTTGCATCAGAGGAGATAAGGATTCATTAAAAACATTCTTTTCAGAAAATGGCCTCCATCCTACTAATCTTCACACTCTTCGCTTACGTTGCTAGTAAGGGAATCAACGTCATACTCATACCAATCAACTACAGTTCCGGAATCTATTACGACGAAATAGGAAAAGTAGAATTGTACTCAAATGAGTGGAAGGTAGTGATTTTTTACGACTTGGAAAATCTGAAGACAGTCCTTCAAGATATAGACAGCCTAACCCACGAAATCAATTCACTATGCCGCACTTTATATAATGAACCCTCTATAATACAGGTCTGCAACAGTACGGTTGTAGAAATGAACCATATGTTGTCTGACCTGAAAAACAAGATTACACTGCTCCAAGAAAAGCGACGGACGAAACGTTCACCTTTTGACATAATTGGTATTCTTAGCAAATCTCCTTTCGGAACACTAGACGAAGAAGATGCAAAATTTTATGACACACAAATAGGAAAATTACGAGACAATGAGGGACCCTTACTGGCCATTATAAGGAACCAGACAATAATCCTCGACACCACGGTAAACGTGTTCAACAAAAGGCAAGCTGCTATTGAAGGGCAACTAATTACGTTAAATTCAAGACTCCAAATGTTCCGTACGAAAATTAGCGAAATACACAACGCGACGATCGATAACCACGTTTTACTCGAGCCAGAAACGCTCATTTCACTAACTACACTCATGATAATGCGATATGGGAATGTAGTAAACACCATCGTAGACCTAATCACCGATGTACGTCACGGCAGGCCACACCCCTCAATCGTTACACCCGACCAACTAGACCAGATCCTCGTCACCATACGGAAACAATTACCTGGCGATATAAAAATATCTGCAAACTTACAAGGAGGGAACCTCCTTCCTATATACCGCATAAGCGAAATGAGAGCAAATATTAGCGAAGATAAAATAATCTTTGAACTAAGAATCCCTCTACCATCCACAAATAATTACCAGTTATACAAGATCATACCTTTCCATACCCTAGTCGACGGAAAACTTGTATTCATCCAAAATAGTTTCGATTACCTCGTAGTGGATTACAATAGAGAGCACCACTATGATATGACTCAGAAGGAATTATAAGGTTGCCTCACAGAAAACTACGAACTATACCTGTGTCTCACTAACCACCCTATTTTTAATTCCCAATCGAACGATATTTGTGAACTATCCTTGCTCCGAAGAGAAAGCCAAATACCTAAAACCTGTAAACTTCGCGAAGTCGAGCAAGATTCATTCTGGCTCCAGTTCTTCTTCTTCTTCTTTGATCCGTTAGCTGGCGATCCGAGCGGGACGTCCCCGCAACGGATACGCTGCTGTCGGTGCCACTGGGTCCCGAACTCTATTCACGATTCGCTTCCATTCTTCTCGGTTTTTGGCGGTGTCTCGAGCCTCGGTAACTGATAATCGTTGATTCTTTAAGTCACCCTCGATATTCTTCAACCAGGTTTTCTTCGGTGCCGATCGCTGTATTCTCCAGTCTGCAGGACGGTCTCGCCAGAGAAGTTTACGTGGCAAGCGGTTATCATCCATTCGGCAAACATGTTCAAACCACCGTAGTCGACGTTTTTGCATTTCTTCTTCGATCAGTGTTTGCTGATCGCATCTTTGTCTGACAACCTCGTTTCGAAGGCGATCACGGAGTGAGACACGGAGGATCTGCCTCAAACATTGCATTTGGAAGACCTCGAGCTTCTTAACGTCCGGTTTGAGCAGTGTCCACGTTTCAGATCCATAAAGAAGAATCGGAACAATCAACGTTCGGTAAAGACGTAGTTTTGTTTTGATGGAGATATTTGCTCGTTTCCATATGCACCACTTGAGCGAGGCGAATGTTGCTGTTGCCTGGCCGATACGGCTGTGAACGTCGGCCGTCGATGCTACTTTCGTTTCCTCAACCAATGATCCCAAATATTTGAACCTTGGAACTTGTTCGATTTGGGTTCCATCGAGGTGAACACTGGCTCTTGATCCATCCGTTGTGAGCACTTTGGTCTTTTCCGCAGCTCCGTGGCTCCAGTTATCACAGGCTAATAAATGGCTTTACTCTACCAGGATCGAAATCACTTTAGACGCAGTCTGCCGGGACGCAATAAGCCACTACTCACTTACAGGGACGGGCATATTGGAAATAACAGATGAATGTTATATAAGGACTAAGGATTTTACTATCCAATCTAACAATCAGAAGGCAAGCAAGCTAAAAAACTTTTTCGTACGTGCTCTTAATGTTTCAGAAATCCTCCAGGAAAATAGAATTGCTCCCTAAAGACATGTTCTTTATTAAATATACCGCCGACGATGGATTGCCCCAACTATCTAAAGATATAAAAATCTTGGAAAAGGAGGAAGAAGCAGACATCAAACCCTTGGATATGCATACTATTCACCACTACACGTTGGGTTATCTCGTAGTATTCGCAATTCTTTCCTTTGTCAGTTTTAAATTAATTACAAAGTACTTAAAACGTAATCCCGACAAAATAAACACCGACACAACCACAAACGAGAACGAACAAGTAGACATGGACGAAATAGAAGAACCTCAAGAAGGAGGAGTAAGAATGGTGCTTAGAAGAAAGTAATTCCGGAAAAGTAAATAAAAAAAAAAAAGACGGAATTTAAAAAAATAAAAAATAAATATATAAAAAAAAAAACATAATATATACGTTTTCCCACTCCCTCTTCGCTGCGCGTTTCTTCGAAATGATGTAAAACAACAAATAAAATTTTTATAATAAATTATTAATTTTTTACCACATTTTTGTAATCAGTTAATAATAGCAGTTCTTCCTACAAATGTAGTACTTAGTAAGAACGCACAGTCTTGACAAGTTAAAAAAAAAGGAGAAATAAACCTGAATTGTTCCTTTTTTTCTCCTTGAAAAGTTGAAGTTGAAGTAAAATAATAAAAGCATGTTCATAGTTATAAGGTAGAATGGTAATTTGAAAAGTTTTAAACAAAAATTAAGAGAGAGAAAGAAAATACATAAATAAATAAATATAAATAAATAAATATAAATAAAACTATAGACATAGTTGATACACACAAATAATAATTGTTAATTACACCTTTATGTAACGTTTGGAAGTTGGATCCTGATAATTTTTTTTTATAAGAAAATTTCCTCTGGAGTTCAGAAATTTTCTTTTTTTTAGGGTGGTGGTGTTATGATATGCGCATCCGGCTGTATCATAAATAAACATCCTGCTTTTCACCCATTGTTACAGTTAAAAACAGTTTAACAATAAAAACAAGGAATCTTTTCAAATACTAAGTATCCAAAGCAATATAATATTTCAAAGTATTAAATCCGGTATTTTTTTCGAGTGATAAACTCACTGAATCCATTGTCCATTCATAAAAGTGCAACGCACGCAATTTAAGCCTTAGCAGCAAGATATAATACACCGCGAGTACGAAGTAAGAAATTGCTGACGAATAAATTTCTTATCAAGAAATTTCAAAACTAGCTTGGGTACTTGAATGAGAACGAAAAATCAGAACACAGAGTCCAAACCGTGCGGGTCAGTTTTTTCTTTAAAGAGTTTAAGCTAAACAATAAAGTTTAAGCTAAATAATAAAGCCAGTTTTTAAAGAGTTTAAAGTAAATAATAAAGGCAGTTTTTTTTAAAGAGTTTAAATTAAATAATAAAAGTTTAAGCTAAACAATAAAAGTTTGAGCTAAATAATAAAGACAGTTTTTAAAGAGTTTAAACTAAATAATAAAGCCAGTTTTTAAAGAGTTTAAATTAAATAATAAAGTCAGTTTTTTCTTTAAAGGGTTTAAGCTAAATAATAAAGTTTTTAAAAAATTAAAATCATAAAATCGTGTTTTATTAAAAATAAAGGAAATAAACAATAAATTAAGGCAATAATAAAGGAAAACACAACAATCATTTAACCCGGACTAATTGGAAGACAGACTCGGATCCTCCTGGCACCTCTTCACCATACTGTAAGCACGGGCGGCCAGCTGTAACATGAGTTTATCACCGTGGATTTTTATGAAATTCGCCATTCCCGTGTAGGGAAAATGTGCAACGTTGCAATTTGAATTTCCCGTGTGATAATTTGTGTTAGGAATTTGGAAATGGAGATGGAGGATATAATAGGGCAGGAATTCATACTTCTGATCGAGTAGATATATTTGGATTTCAGAAGGAAAAAGGGAATTTATATTTTTGGTATATAGTGCTTTTTTAATGCATTTTTAGGGAAGTTTTGGTCATAACAACTGGAGCGGTTGCCCAATCTGGCCTAGTACTCTACTAGCAACAAATTGGGTGATCGTTCCATTTAACAAACCTAAACAACACTTTCATCACCAAAAAGCAAGTGTGCACGCTAAGCGACACTGTGACCCGGAATCACCACCGGCAGCACCAGCAATTACCTAACAACAGGTAACCGGCAGCATGCTGACGCACACAAGGGCGAAACAATAAAACCATCTGACCAGAGGCGATGACGGCTGTCAGAACGTAGAGCGGTTACGCGGTATCTTGGACGGGTAGAAAAATAAAATTAAAGCAAGATCGTAATTATTGTTTCGATTAAAGTAAACATAAAGTAAAGCGTTTAAAAAATAAAGTAAAAATAAAAGTTAGAATCAACTGAAGTGAATTTTGTCATTAAATTTTTGTTATTTCTTGTGCTCTTTGTTGACGTTTCATCTTTAAATCCTAAACAGTTAGAATTAAATAAAGTGAATTTTTGTAATAAAAATTTTGTAGTTATTTTTGTTCTCTTTGTTGACGTTCCATTTTGGTCCTTCGAGCCGGATACGCGTGTGTGTGAGTGTGAAGGTGCAATATCAAACAGAAGGAAACACTACGAGGACAACGCTTCATCAAGGAATCAAGGTAGGTGGTTCTTTAGTATTTTTTATTGGCATCCTGTCCCCAATCTTTTTAAATCATACATACGCACGTAAACAAGTTTAATAACTAAGTGGAAAAAATTAAAGTAATTTAACTTAGCGAAGGTATTGATAGGGCTGGTCTATTCAAACCCGTGAGAAAAAAAAAATAAGTTTTATTAGTGGTCCTATTGACGTCTGTTTTCTAGCCCTTAAATTCTCAAAGGGTCTAATATTAAGTAAAGAAAATAGTGCGCGTTTGTACCACATAAATAAGGCCATCGCCCCGCGTCATTCGAGTACAATAAGGTGATTTACATCGTTGACAATCACGCGAGTAACAGTGAAGTCCTTGACACCGACAATTAGAAAACTAAAAAGTATAATCCGCGCACACAGCAATGGCTAACCCTGGCTCCAATAAAGCCTCTGACTCCGATGAAGCCGTGACATCCCTCATCAAAGCACAAGCGATCGAAGAAGCGGAACTAACCAGAATAATAACAAACATCAGGAAATCCCCAAGGGACAGGCTCAAGGAAGGCTACCTCCTCGAGCGAAGGGCACTGATGGAAAGGCAATGGAACATTATAGAAGGCAATCACCGCAAACTGCTTAAACTATATTCTGAAGAGCATCGTAAACAAAATTACTTTGCCCAGGATATTTTTAGCAACATGGAGGAACAGTATTGCCAAACCATGGGCATTCTTGCAGACCATCTGTCATCACTGAGACCTCCAGCTCCTCCATCAACTTCACATCAAGAACCCAGTGCAGGTTTTAATTATGTGCACCATCCGCCCAGACCCGATCCGAGTGACTTGCGACTACCAAGAATAAACATCCCAAGGTTCGCAGGAGACTATGTCCTATGGCCATCATTTCATGATTTGTTCGAAGCCATTGTCGACAAAAATCAACACATAAGTAATGTTCAGAAGCTACATTACTTAAAAACATGCATCAGTGGAGAAGCCGAGCAACTTATTCGACATCTTCAACTTACAGATGCAAATTATACTGCAGCATGGAGCATTCTCAAGCGACGCTACCAAAATAACAGAATACTAGTGAATACTCAACTCACTGTATTGACAGGAATGCCCATGCAGCATCAGGAAACAGCCCCAATATTACGTGAAATGTTGGATAAGCTCAACGAGGTATTGGAGGCACTCAAGGGTCTGCACATTAACACAGAAACTTGGGATCCAATATTGATTCATATACTATCTCAGAAATTGTGCAAGGAGACAGTCACCCACTGGGAGGATGCACTGAGCTCCCATGACGCCAATTACTTGCCAACCATAAAAGAATTCAAGGAATTCCTAGAGAAGAGATTCCGCACTCTCGAAGCCATAGGGGGAACCAAGCCAATAACACACAAGCAGTCCCTAGGTAAATCAGAACCGGTAAGAATCCACTTAACAAGGGCAACTGAATGCAGCCTATGCCAAGGGGATCACCATCTTCGGACGTGTGCTCAATTCATTAAAATGAGTGTCAACGACCGAATCGCTCACATCAGGTCACAAGGAAGGTGTCTCAATTGTCTAGGCACATCACACTCTATCAGAACCTGTCCAAGTAGGGGAACATGTTTTAAATGCCACAAACGGCATAACACATTATTACATTTGGAAGAGCCCAGGCATAACAAAAGCTATCCAGAGCAACCAAGAAACGGAAGCACATCCGCCAAGGTCAACTTGGGAAGAAGGAACGAAGTTGACAGCAATCAAGCACAAGGTAACCAAGAAATAGTTTCACTTCAATGCAAGGGGCAGCAGGGATGTAAACAGGTCAGTAAATCCGTCCTGCTAGCCACAGCACTCATTCAGGTCCACTCTAGTAAGACAGGGACTAAAACACTTAGAGCTCTTATAGACCAAGGTTCAGAGGTCTCATTCATTACTGAAAGAAGCGTCCAGCTTCTACAACTCAATAAAACAAACACTTTCGTGACAGTCTTCGGAATAGAAAACCAACAGTGTGGGCCAAGCAAACATACAGTCAATTTTAGGCTCAGCTCTCGCTACGCTTACGATCCCCATATAGATATGAATGCGTTAGTAGTGAGGCAAATTTCAGCGGACCTCCCCACACAGCAAATAGTAGCACGAGAGTGGTCACACATCAAGGGTCTCCAATTAGCAGATCCTCAATACTTTGAATCACAGCGCATCGACGTTCTCTTAGGAGCCGATGTCTACCCCGAACTAATTGAAGAAGGACAAATTAAAGGCCCTCCAGGAACACCATTAGCGCAACGTACCATCCTGGGATGGATTTTGTCAGGACCGGTGGAAAGTACCTGTCATAGTATCAAGGTTGCAACTAGTCTACACTGTGACATAAGGCAACTGTTACAACAATTCTGGGAATTAGAGGAATTGACCGAAGAAAAACATCTCACTGAAGCCGAAGCTCAATGCGAAGCTCACTTTAAGGCGACACACCGGCGCAGAGAAGATGGTCGATATGAAGTACAACTGCCGTTCAAGTCACATCCAGAACCACCAGCGCTCGGCGACTCGAAAGGAATGGCATTAAGAAGATTTTTTAGCCTAGAGCGAAAACTGGAAGCACATAGCGAATTGAAACAAGAATACGAAAAGTTTATGGCTGAATATCTGGAATTAGGACACATGGAATTAGTGATTCCTGAAAACCACGATACTCACACACTCGGTAAACCATGCTACTTACCACATCATGCAGTGATAAAGGAGCAAAGTTCCACTACAAAGGTAAGAGTGGTATTCGACGCTTCCGCGAAAACCACTAATAATTCATCACTGAACGATCACCTACTAACGGGGCCCACCATCCAGGCAGATCTAGCATCCACCCTGCTGAAATGGAGAACACATGCCATCGCTTTCACTGCTGATGTTGAAAAAATGTATCGGCAGATAAGAGTCACCCAAAAGGACGCTGATTACCAACGCATCCTTTGGAGGAGCGAGACAACGAACCATTACAAGAATACCGCTTGCTTACTGTTACATACGGAACAGCATCAGCACCATTCTTAGCCGTGCGTACGCTTCAACAGATAGCAACCAACGCCGCGTCTCAGTCCGAAAGAGCGGCAAGGATAATTTTAGAAGATTTTTATGTGGATGATCTAATGTCAGGAGCAGATTCAATCCCCGAAGCCCTTTATCTAATAGAAGAGGTACGAAAAATACTCAGAGAATCCGGTCTGCACCTACGAAAATGGACCAGCAATCATAACCAAGCGTTGCGTGATATAGCAATTCAAGACAGGGAACTGAAAGGGCCTCCCGAGGTTAACATCAACACTACTATCAAAACATTAGGGATTCATTGGAACCCCGTCACTGATACATTTCATTTTAAAATCAAGAACAATTCAAGAAAGGTAGAGACTAAGCGAGAACTATTATCAGAAATATCTCTACTTTTTGATCCATTAGGATGGTTAAGCCCAATAGTAATTTCAGCTAAAATACTAATGCAAAGGGTATGGCTTGAAAAAGGCGAATGGGATGAGCTACTACCTCAAGGGCTTAGCGAGACATGGCGTAACTTCAGGAACCAACTTCACATGATCGAGGAACTTACAATTCCACGCTGGTTACAAACACACAAGGATGAAGAATATGAGATACATGGATTCTGTGACGCGTCAAATCTAGCTTATGCCGCTGTACTATACGTAGTCGTTAAGTCTAACGATAAAACAAAATCATCACTACTGACAGCTAAAACTAGAGTAGCGCCAGTCAAGCAGATAAGCCTCCCGAGATTGGAATTATGCGCCGCGTCCCTACTAGCAAAATTAGTACAAAGGACACAACCGATACTTCCACGCAAGCCAACCCAAATTCATCTTTGGAGTGACTCCACTATAGTACTATCATGGCTACGAGGGCACCCATCAAGATGGAAGACATTTGTCGCAAACCGAGTTAGTGACATCACTAAAAAATGCAGTAGCAGCATTTGGAGACATGTGCCTACAAAGGACAATCCAGCAGATTGCGCAAGCAGAGGAATCTCGGCTCAATCGCTCATAGGCCATACATTGTGGTGGAATGGTCCCACTTGGCTTGTCAAATCCAAGGAGCACTGGCCATCACAAGAACAAGTTCAAGAGACCCAGCTGGAAGCGAAAGGAGCCGTCACCTTAATCACCACCTTGGAAAATGAATTCGTTACCAGACTACTGGAGCACTACTCTTCATGGAGAAAATTAGTTAGAGTCACAGCTTACTGCAACAGATTCATGACTAATTGCAAGGCAAGCACCAAGGTCAAAACGCTAGGTCATTTGAGAATTAACGAATTAAAAAAGGCCAAGAACACTATCATCCAGATACTACAGAAAAAACACTTTATGGAAGAAATTACGGCATTACAGAGTCAAAAACAATTACCTTCTAAAAGCTCAATTCTCAGCCTAAACCCCTTCCTTGACCCTGAGGAAATCCTAAGAGTAGGAGGGCGATTACGGCACGCTCACTTAAGCTACAACGAGCGATTTCCGATTATAATTCCAGCTAGAAGCACAGTAACCAACCTGCTAATTGATGATGCCCATAGAATCACTTTACACGGAGGAGCACAATTAGTGACAGCTATGATAAGAAAGGAATTCTGGATAGTAGCGGCCAGAAATCTCATAAGACAGCGAATACATACATGTCTTCCATGCTGGAAACAGAAGGCAGCCACAAGTCAGCAACTGATGGGGGACTTACCAGAGTATCGTATAAAGCCAAGTCATCCATTCACACACACAGGAGTAGACTTTTGCGGTCCCTTGACAATAAGAGAATCGAAATGTAGAGGGAGAGTGCGAACTTCCAAAGGATACATTTGCATCTTTGTCTGCATGGCTATCAAGGCGGTGCATCTCGAAGCAGTAAGCGACATGACTTCAGACGCGTTCATCGCTGCCTTCCGTCGATTCACATCTAGACGCGGCAGAATCAGCCACTTGTACAGTGACTGTGGTACTAACTTTATTGGAGCCAGCAGACGAATGGCACAAATCAACATGCAAAAGGAGTGGGGAATATCAGAAGAAGTCTTCGCATCCATCGAGGAAGCCAGCACTGAATGGCACTTCATCCCGCCAGGTTCACCGCATTTTGGTGGTATCTGGGAAAGTGGAGTAAAGTCCATAAAACACCACCTGAAAAGAACAACAGGGAATACAATAATGACCTTTGAAGAATTAAACACACTCTTAACGCAAATAGAAGCTTGTCTCAACTCGCGACCATTATGCCCTATAACAAATGATCCGGAAGACTTAGCAGTCTTAACACCAGGACACTTTTTAATCGGTAACGCAATCCTAGCTCCAGCAGATGACTATTTATTAGAACCCAACATCAGGATCACAAGCAGATGGCAAATGCTGCAGCAAATGAATCAAACCTTCTGGAGGCAATGGCAGACAGATTACCTACATCGACTACAACAAAGGCCTAAATGGCTACATCGAACTCCAAACGTAAAGATCGGTGATTTGGTATTAATCAAAGATGAACGACTACCGCCAACAAACTGGGCACTGGGACGAATCATTGAAGTACATCCAGGAAGAGATGGACTGGTCCGAGTTGTAACGATAAGATGCAAGGAAACAACCTTAACACGACCCATAACAAAAGTAAGCGTGCTGCCTATAGAAGACAATGGTCCAATAGTCACCCCAGACTGTAGTATAAGAAAGAACTAAAATCAACCAAATCAAATCAATCACATTCCGTAAATTTAAACAAATAAGTAAGATAAGAAAGTAAGAAGCTACATAGAAGATAAGAAAATCATCAAGAAATTAGCCATAAGACTTTAAACTATCATCAATTTCAGGACAACATGTACTACACAAAGGTGGTAATGCTCTCCTTATTAGGACTATGTGCTACAGCAAATGCCATAATCGCCTACGACTGCGGACACGACAGCATAAACATTAGCGCCGTTTCTCTAGTGGAAGTCGCGGAATGTCAATTTGAAGAGACAAAAACTCGACATGAACAGGAAGAAATACAGCTTTTGCAACTAAGCGAAGTTGCAGTGGTCCAGACGTATCAATGCAAAATAAGCATTATACAGTCCATATTCCACTGTGGGATGTTTAGTCATCTATCACTGGTATCAGGTGGATTAAGTACCTTCATCGCAGAAATAAGTCAAGAGGACTGCATGAAGATCCACAAGAGTGGAACCTATCAATTAATTAATGGAAGAATTATTGCTGACATCAAACCAAATAGCAGTTCCACATACTCAGAAACTATTGCCGGAAGCTTAGACAATGATGGCAACTGCCAAGGCATCAGATACAGCAATGGTGGTCACGACTGGGACAAGGTAATTGTCATACAATCAATTACTTTGACCATCACAGATTGTCCCAGCACTGTCCGTCTACACGACAACAAAATTGTCATTCGCAACAACATAATATGCACATATCTCGATGGCCACTGCACTGATCCCGAGAACGGCAGAAGCTTCTGGGACATCATACCAAACACGGCTTGCGAGGAAACAAAATATGATGTATTATGGCAAGGACGAGCAGATAAATTAACGGTTGAAAATTATGACAAGGGAACCAAAGGAGGTAGCGTGATCTACACTGTAAATACAGAAGAATTCATCTTCGCACTAGAGATAAAGAAAGACATAACGGTATGCCGATTCAAGGGTTTTCAAACGGAGCATCCAAGACTGATCATTGTACCCAAAACGTCAAGTGAGTACTTTTTCACAAAGCATCCCACGAACGCAAAGAACCTAGACATATTGACCTATGTCAACTCAAAATTTGTGTACACTGAGAGGCATATGCGAATGCAAATAGAGAAGTTATACATTAACCTGGTAACTCGACGATGTGAGCTAGAAAGAGAGGTCCTGCAGACACAACTTAGTATCGCAGCCCATAATCCAGCCGAATTCGCGTTACGCTACATGAAGGAACGAGGCTACACAGCAGTACAACGAGGAGAAATCATATATATAATCAAATGCCAAGCAGTAGAGGTCGCTATCAGACGAATTTCTAAATGCTACAATGAACTTCCTATTACCTATTCCAATCAAAGTTTCTTCATGACTCCAAGGACTCATCTGATCCAGGAGTTTGGCACAGAAGTAGCATGTTCACCCCTAATGACGTCAGGATACCACATTCTAGGAGAATGGTACGGACTCAGTCCAGCAATCCATAGAATACGCACACCGAACACGCTAAAACCGTCAAGTACCATCGATTGGAAATACGAAGACTCAGGAGACCTAATGAGAGCAGGTATATACTCCACAGAAGCACTAGAAGACCTTCGAAGACAAGTGATGTACCCGTCGGAGCAACAAGCCATAAACAACATCGTAGCTCAACGACTACTCGGAATCAACGTAGACCACCAGGACGTAAATGTGTTAAACTTATTAACTCCCGGGGCTATACACAGCGCAATGCAGGTCGTCAAGGAACGAGTATGGACATTTCTCATCGACGCAGGACAAATATACTTGGCCATCTTAGGCGCTTACGCCGTCTTCACCATTATCAAGCAGATATGCAACATGATTATCAACGCTCAGACCATTCACGAGCAGTACGGTTGGAATTGGCGACTCGTAGCGGCATCATGGAGCACACTCACAAATCATCTCACAAGAGGAAACTGGCAACCAAGGCCGCAAGGAGAAACACCGCAGGATCATGGAAATCTCACAACCATCGCAATTCAAGAGTCAGAAGACCAGAAAGCAAACGAGAATGTATACGCAAGCATACAACACCTCGACACCATGGTACAACGCACTTCACTCTACCCATCCACTTCCATATCCACCTCAAGCCAATAAAAATCATAAACCACCACCTTCAACAACCTCAGCACTAAGGCGAGTCGAGGCGCCTCAAAACCTCTAAAGAACACAAGAGTCTACATCTAGCACGGAGGAAATGCCGCTAGATGAACATAACACACTAACCAATTTTCATTCCAGCTACATACTTCAATCTTGAAATCGGAGATTTCAACGGGGGGCAGAATGGAGCGGTTGCCCAATCTGGCCTAGTACTCTACTAGCAACAAATTGGGTGATCGTTCCATTTAACAAACCTAAACAACACTTTCATCACCAAAAAGCAAGTGTGCACGCTAAGCGACACTGTGACCCGGAATCACCACCGGCAGCACCAGCAATTACCTAACAACAGGTAACCGGCAGCATGCTGACGCACACAAGGGCGAAACAATAAAACCATCTGACCAGAGGCGATGACGGCTGTCAGAACGTAGAGCGGTTACGCGGTATCTTGGACGGGTAGAAAAATAAAATTAAAGCAAGATCGTAATTATTGTTTCGATTAAAGTAAACATAAAGTAAAGCGTTTAAAAAATAAAGTAAAAATAAAAGTTAGAATCAACTGAAGTGAATTTTGTCATTAAATTTTTGTTATTTCTTGTGCTCTTTGTTGACGTTTCATCTTTAAATCCTAAACAGTTAGAATTAAATAAAGTGAATTTTTGTAATAAAAATTTTGTAGTTATTTTTGTTCTCTTTGTTGACGTTCCAACAACCCCTTGGGGGCTCAATAAGAGCAATGCTACGACGCAAAGCAAGGGGGCATTGCTCGGATTTAAAATTTTTATAAGTCTCTGTTAAGGGCCCGGAGGCGTGTTTTCTCGGTGTGTGGTTGCTTTAGGAATTGCGATAGAAGTAAGGGTTTTGCGCCGAAATTTATTTATTGGGCGGATCGGGTTGCGTTTTTGGCGGATTTAGGGCCCTATGTATAACCATAAAGGTACAAACAGATTGGCGCGTATTTTGTCGCGGAGGCGGTGTCCGTGGCGGCAAAATCGATTAAAATACACGCACCACCATATATGCTACCACAAAGGCGCGGAGGCGACTTGTCGCGCGGACAAATTCGAGCTATTTCGAATTCTGCCGCTAGTCGCCCAGTGGTACCAACCATGACGAGCTGATTTAGTACACATTTTTTGCTTTGAACTGCTGTCTGCCTGCAAATTGACAATTTGTTCGTGGCGGTTATTTTTAAATTTAATTCGTGATTTTTTTTTTAGTTTTTTAATGCAATTTATTATACATATATAAAATGGCAAAAAAGAAATTTACCAATTATGGGGCATAAAAAAGACTGTGTTGCAGGTATTTAAAACTAATTATTGTAATAAAATCAAACAAAAACAGTCAACAATAAAAAAATTTTGTCTCTATTTAGCAACTCAATGTGACGGTTAATTTAAGCTTTTGGAGGTACTTCAAGTTTATTTTTTAGCGAAATGTTTATATTTATCCCAGAGGAATTTAACATAGTATTAAAAACTATAAAATTCCGGAGCCGGAGGAAAAACAGGAGCCAAAGTAAAAGTAAAGTATTAAATTAATTTCAGGGAAAGTTTGTAGTTAAAGTTTTTGGTCAGATAAAATTTGAATTAAAACATGCTGAGGGTTCAAGCTGGAAATATTGATGATAGATATTTTAGGCGGAAACGTGGAAGGAGAATTTTTTATTACTTTCTAATGATGTAATATAGGTACATAGTTTAAACTTTCAGGTTGTGAAGCAGGTGGTATTAAATAAGCAAAAATAGTTTTTTTTTATAAAACTACACAAACAATTACAATCACTAGCAACGTTTGAAATCTTAAAATCAACTGATATGGAATTTTTAAAACTATAAGCTATTTAAGTGATTTTAGGCAAGTCCTATAAATGGGAAAAACAATTCCGAACAAACCCACCCTTTTATTTTAATTTTGCGGGTAATATTCGGTGAATGGAAAAATACCATTAAGCAGCGCAATGTAAACAACAAATCGCCCATTGTTTACTTACAGGTAAACTTATATAATGTAATATCATAAATCAGGTCATGGAACTACCCTCTTTCAAATCAAACCCTTTAATTTTTAAACTCTAAGTACTTTTGGGTACTTGGGAAAATGTCATTATGCAGTTCAATGTAAAAAACAAACCGCCCATCTCCTACTTGAAGGTAAAATTATCTAATTTAGTACCATAAAACAAGTCATGGAACCACCCTCTTTCAAAAACCCTGTAGTTTTTAAATTTCAGGTAATTTTCTGTAAATGGAAAAATATTATCCAATTCCACGTAAATTTTGCTTTATTCAAATATTAAAAAAAAAAAAAAAACAATATTCGAAAATATTGAAAATACCTAGCTTAAATTTTTATTTCTAGGTAAGAGCACAGTTATAATTAAGGATCATGTGTTTTCACATAATAAATAATTGAAAAAAGTACAAAATAAATTCATTAAATTATATTTACATTAAAAATTTCAAATTCATTTATTTAAATTCCATCGTCCGTTAAATTCCGTTAAATTGTCCGCGCCGCGCCAATCTGTTAGCTAAGGCGGAATCTAAAATCCGTCGAGCGGCGCGGCAAAAGTTGTCGCGCCAATCTGTTTCTACCTGAAACATACTAAGGGCGACGGCGACGGTGCACACAAATTAAAAAGCACACACAAGAATAATCTTCTTCGACATCCGAATGCTACACACGCGCACAGGAACATACGAGAATAGCAACACAATCCCATGTCACACCGCCCAGGCAATTTTGAGGGGCGACGGCTACGAAATAGAACTTAGATTGATTGAGTCGCCACTCTCGGCGACCTCGTCGTCGAGTGGTCTGCATATTGTGCTGCACCCTTCATACTCATAGAAAAGCTGTATGTTCTATTCGTTTTTGCCAGTCGCTGTGGAAACTATTTTCGCCCTTAGTATGTTTACAGCATTACATTTACATTTCCGTTTCAGCTTTGAAAGTCGCATTTTCCTAAACCATTTCTCAATGTTTCTTTCATAAGAACTTGTTTCCTTATTTACTATTTTTCCACAGTTCTTTGTATTTTTTACTGGTTTCTTATTCTTATTGTTTACTCTACAATTTTTCTTACTTTCTAGAACCTTTTTTTTTGTCTTTAAATTATCAGCCCTTAAGGGCGCATATCATGTTACAATGTTAACTTTAAGTTTTTTCTTGTGTTCTTGTTTTTCGGTTGTGGCACGCAACATGGCGGCTTTACTCTAATGTAAATATATAATTTATTAATCTTTTCAGCCTTTAAGGCGCATTTTCATATATCATGTTACAATGTTTACTGTAAATTTTTTTTATGTGTTCCAAATATTTTTCGGTTGTATTTTGTGCCGAGTTAGCGATTTGTTATCGGTGGCTGGCGTTAGCTCGCCGGCAACTGGTTGCGAGCTGGTCATTCTGATTTCTGACTTGATTGAGTGAGGTGAGTGTGTTCTTGCTTAGGACAAGAAAGATTTGTTTATGTAACTAATTTGTTCTTTTTGTTTTAGATGTATTCCGAGATAGAATTGCGCGGACGTTTGTTAGCCCAGGAGGGGGATATCCCGGCGGGAGGAGGCTCTGCCCGCCGCAGCGAGAGTGAGGGAAGTCCCCAGATACGCCTGGGGAGACAGCCAAGGAGGGCGAGGTGGAGGCGGACAGTTGGCCATGTCAGGAGGTGGGCTTACTTGCGAAGGACCAGGGAGGGCCGAACGTCGTGTACGTTTCGGCTTGCCTTCTTGTGAACTACTGGTAGTGAGTGGAGGCGGAGCATCCGGGGGCAGACGAGGTCCTGAAGGAGTACGGGCCAGCCTAGCTGGACAGCGTGGGGGGGTTTCAGCCCCTTCTTCAAGCTCAAACGACTGAACGTACGGGGGCTGCGCCTGAGGGAGCAGAGAAGGAGGTTCTGGTTGGGCTCCACTCGAGCTGGAGTGTTTTATTTGCGGGGGGCGCAGGCAGGCGGATACCATTCGCGGGCGATTCCGGGATGGCCGTCGCATCAGATAAAAAGGAATAATTAATAAAATAAAATAACAAATATTTAAAAAGACTAACAAAAAATACCAATGTATGCCGGCGGGCTTTAATAAAAAGTTTAATTTTATTATTTGTTTTATCCTCCCTCCAAGGCGTAGCTTGTATATTTTTGTTTTGTTTTCAGATGTACACCTCTAAGGGCCTTAAGGGCGCATTCTTTTTGTTCACTTCTTTACAAAGTTTAAGGGCCCTAAGGCGTGGTATTTATCCTATGGTTATTGGAGTCCTAGACCCTGGTTGTACTAATTGTATAGACGAGGCCCTTGGTAATGTGTGGCCTCTGCTTAGAGGGCTAGCAATAGTCTCTACCGTTACTGAGGAGTGTGCGGGCTCAGGTTGCATTGGGTCCTCCCTTGGGGATGCTGAATCCTCAAAAGCGGTTCGCTCATCCGCCGGACGAGCAGTTTCGGGCCTTCGGGCATTTTTATAGTGGATGATAGCCATTAATGTCGAGAGGCATTTGTAGGCAATGCAACCTATGAGGCCCAGTAATACAGTACTGAAAGAGATGGCGACCATTGAGTGTGTGTGGGTACGCTCCCAAGTTAGGTGATTTAGCTGGGAATAGATCTCCTGCAGGGGCTTGGTGCCTTCCTGGAGAATCCTGTTCGTTTCTTCCCCTGTAAATAACTTTATCCCTTCATCGGAAGGTAGGGCCGTTGGTAGTGGTCTTTTAGCAGATACCGCTATATATATAGGTTCGGCTGCAGGGAAGTATTGTGGGTCTATTATTTGTGTGGTTCGCGTTGAGCGTCCGTTTTATACAAGGATTTTATATTCCACCTGTACTTGGCACGGTTGGTTGATTCTTAGTATTCCGTACTTTGCCACTTTTATTGTATGGTGTATTTGGTCGCATGAAATGTGGAACATCGTGGGCGTACTTATTGGGAACCCCACTTTGTCTCCTAGGGGGTTATAGAGGAGTCTAATGGTACATTCCTTAGTGTTTGATGAAAGTACGATAGGGACCGTTAGAGGTCCTATGAAGGTGTTGGTCCTTAGGTCTCCGGTGACCCTTTGTAGGGCTTTGGCCTCTTGCGGGTGAAATAGTACGAATTGTTGGGGCTTGAAATCGGAAGCCACATGTGAGTATGGGGTCTCCGGGATCAACGAGTATCCTGACGCAGTGTTTATCGGAAAGACGGTAATCTTGTGGTATTGCATTTTGGGTAAGTTTAATATCGGTAGGGTAATTTTTATTACTAGTTTGTCCTGAATGAGAAGGGAGTGGAGCTGTATGGCCTGGAGCAAGAGTGGGATGCAGTCTTCAAATTCCGTATTAGTTTTTAGATATATTTTGGATAGTCTTCAGGATCCACCTAAAAAAGCAAAAGAAGAAACCATCAACAAAGTTCAACACATTAATAACACTCACCTGTTTGGCAGTAGTCCTGATAACCTCGATCCGCCACATCCAGAGGAGCACTCGGTTACAACCTAAAATTTACAATTCAAGTTAGACATTAATAATATATAAAGATAAAATATACAAATAAATGTAAACATCAACAAATTAGCAAACAAATGCATAACCTCACATTTGACATAAACAACACTTAAATGTAACCATTAAAAAAAAAACATTAACGAAAACAGATATTCACATTACGATTAAATTTGCATAATTTCACCTTAGATTAAATTAGTTATTACTTTGTTAGATTAAATTAATATTAGTACTTACCCTTATAAAATGCTTATTCTTCTCCTCCATAACACCACAACACAATAAACTTTAAAGATGTTTTTGACAGTTCTCGATCGTGAGCTTTATCAACTTGTTAAAGCTCTCGATCGTAAATTCTCTTAAAAGCTGCAAAAAAGAGCGAATGGTGGAGGGATGGAATAGGAATTTTATAAGGGGAATTTTTTCGATGTAACGGAGAGCTTGCAAAAATCACGTAGGCATTTGATATATAATTAGAAAAATACTTGGATAAAACTCTCAGCTTTCCACACGAGTTTTTTTAAGTTTGATTTAATTTCTTTTTGATTTGAATTTGAAATATTTTGAATTGTAGTAAAAGGTGTAGTTTGAAGTTTTCATAATAAGTTTATAATAAATGTAATATTCGGTAATTTGAGTTCTTTTTTATTGGATAAATCGCTCATTTTGTATATCGGGTCTTATTTATTAACTTCCCAGTATAGGAAGTTATTGTAATCGGTCCGAAAATCGAAATCGAAAATTTCAACGTATTTTCATCTTTCAAGGTCCCAGGAGCATTTTAAGCAAAAAATTGGGAGGAAGTATGTGTGTGTGTGTGTGTGTGTATGTGCGTACGGATGTGGTCATTTTTTCCTGCACGATATCGCGCGAACCAAAACTGATATGACATCGTTGAGGTTCGAAGCGTATTAACCGAAATATGATCTGAAAAGATTTTCATGAAATTCGGGCGAGCCGTTTTTTTGTTTAAGCGACGTAAGTGATTTTTGTACCTGCACGATATCGCCCGAACCACGAAAGATATTGACTTACTTGAGGTGCCGTTCGAAGCGTATTAGCAACAATATAATCTGAAAAGATTTTTATAATATTCGGTCCAGCGGTTTTTTGGTTTAAATGACTTAAGTGAGTTTTGCACCTGCACGATATCGCGCGAACTATAAAAGATATCGACTTAGTTGACGTGCCGTTCGAAGAGTATTAACCAAAATATGATCTGAAAAGATTTTCATAAAATTCGGTCGAGCCGTTTTTTTGTTTAAGCGGCGTAAGCGATTTTTTTACCTGCCAGATATCGCCCGAACCACGAAAGATATTGACTTACTTGAGGTGCCGTTCGAAGCGTATTAGCGACAATATAATCTGAAAAGATTTTTATAATATTCGGTCCAGCGGTTTTTTGGTTTAAATGACTTAAGTGATTTTTGTACCTGCACGATACCGCGCGAACTAAAAACTATATCGACTTCATTGAGGTTCCGAAAAACATTAGTACATCAATTTTATATACATTTTCTTCATCCTAATCTTGTAAGTGCGTACATTTAGTTTGACATTTTAGCGAAAATATTGATAAACAATTGTGACAAATTCTCGGTATTATATATATACTAGCTGGGACCCGGTGCGCCTACGCTGCACCCATAAGTCAATAGTAAACAATAAAAACCATCCATTGACTTAATATTTTTCGAGATATGAATTTTACACAGATGTAATGCCTCAAAGAACATGGGTCTTGCGTCGGCCGCCATAAATCGGTATATTGAGTCTACTACATTGCTTATTGTTTTGTACTTATCATACCCTTTAATTTGATACCCATGTTGAGGGGGTTGTGAAGAAAGTGGTAATCCGGCCTCTTTAGACGGCCGCCATGGATCTAAAGATATATTTTGTATACTACATTGCTTATTGTATTCTACTTATCATACCCTTTCATTTGATACCCATGTCGAGGTGGTTGTGAAGAAAGTGGTAATTCGGCCTCTTGAGACGGCCGCCATGGATCTAAAGATATATTTTGTATACTACATTGCTTATTGTATTCTACTTATCATACCTTTCATTTGATACCCATGTCGAGGTGGTTGTGAAGAAAGTGGTACCCCGCCCTCTTGAGACGGCCGCCATGGATCTAAAGATATATTTTGTATACTACATTGCTTATTGTATTGTACTTAACATACCCTTTCATTTGATACCCATGTTGAGGTGGTTGTGAAGAAAATTGTAATCCGGCCTCTTGAGACGGCCGCCATGGATCTAAAGATATATTTTGTATACTACATTGCTTATTGTATTCTACTTATCATACCCTTTCATTTGATACCCATGTCGAGGTGGTTGTGAAGAAAGTGGTACCCCGCCCTCTTGAGACGGCCGCCATGGATCTAAAGATATATTTTGTATACTACATTGCTTATTGTATTCTACTTAACATACCCTTTCATTTGATACCCATGTTGAGGTGGTTGTGAATAAAGTGGTAATCCGGCCTCTTGAGACGGCTGCCATGGATCTAAAGATATATTTTGTATACTACATTGCTTATTGTATTCTACTTATCATACCCTTTCATTTGATACCCATGTCGAGGTGGTTGTGAAGGAAGTGGTACCCCGCCCTCTTGAGACGGCCGCCATGGATCTAAAGATATATTTTGTATACTACATTGCTTATTGTATTGTACTTAACATACCCTTTCATTTGATACCCATGTTGAGGTGGTTGTGAAGAAAGTGGTAATCCGGCCTCTTGAGACGGCCGCCATGGATCTAAAGATATATTTTGTATACTACATTGCTTATTGTATTCTACTTATCATACCTTTCATTTGATACCCATGTCGAGGTGGTTGTGAAGAAAGTGGTACCCCGCCCTCTTGAGACGGCCGCCATGGATCTAAAGATATATTTTGTATACTACATTGCTTATTGTATTGTACTTAACATACCCTTTCATTTGATACCCATGTTGAGGTGGTTGTGAAGAAAATTGTAATCCGGCCTCTTGAGACGGCCGCCATGGATCTAAAGATATATTTTGTATACTACATTGCTTATTGTATTCTACTTATCATACCCTTTCATTTGATACCCATGTCGAGGTGGTTGTGAAGAAAGTGGTACCCCGCCCTCTTGAGACGGCCGCCATGGATCTAAAGATATATTTTGTATACTACATTGCTTATTGTATTCTACTTAACATACCCTTTCATTTGATACCCATGTTGAGGTGGTTGTGAATAAAGTGGTAATCCGGCCTCTTGAGACGGCTGCCATGGATCTAAAGATATATTTTGTATACTACATTGCTTATTGTATTCTACTTATCATACCCTTTCATTTGATACCCATGTCGAGGTGGTTGTGAAGGAAGTGGTACCCCGCCCTCTTGAGACGGCCGCCATGGATCTAAAGATATATTTTGTATACTACATTGCTTATTGTATTGTACTTAACATACCCTTTCATTTGATACCCATGTTGAGGTGGTTGTGAAGAAAGTGGTAATCCGGCCTCTTGAGACGGCCGCCATGGATCTAAAGATATATTTTGTATACTACATTGCTTATTGTATTCTACTTATCATACCCTTTCATTTGATACCCATGTCGAGGTGGTTGTGAAGAAAGTGGTACACCGCCCTCTTGAGACGGCCGCCATGGATCATTTTAGTTTCAATAGCGTCATGGCCTACCTATTGTTTGACAGCTGCGTAAATTTGAAATTTTCATTAAATGTAATGATTCAATTTAATGACAATTTTACATTTGTCAAACAATAGGTAGGCCATGAAGCTATTGAATCTAAAATGAAGTGAAAAATCCTAAAATTACCATTTTTTTTTTATTTTGCAGCTGTTTTTTTGGTTAAAGGTATAAAAAATAGCCTACGACCTATTCTCAGACCTACCAAATATACACAAAAAATTTCATGCAAATTGGTCAACCCGTTTCGGAGGAGTACGGTAACAAACACTGTGACACGAGATTTTTATAGATATAGATTCTACAATTGCCTATTGTTCATTTATTATTAAAATATCCAATCATAATATTCAATATCCATCATACTGGGAAGTTGATCGTGTGGACCGAAAGGGTCGAACCCACATCCCAACTAGTTTATTTATTTATTTATTTTAATTCGTGGGACATGTACAAAGATTAAAATCTTAAATTACAGTATATTAATTAAAAGTTTGGTGAACATAGAGTAGTATAAGCATAGAAAAAAAAAATATAAAAAAAAAATATAAAATAATAAAAATATAAAAAAAAAAAAAATAGAGTAAAAGGGGAGAAAAAAAAAGAAGAAACAAATGAATTAAATAAAAAAAAAATAATAATAAGAATTACAATTAGTTACATCTAATTAAATAACTAAAAATAATTTAAAGTATTGTTATCATGCTCTAAACAGTCCTGTTTGATATAAATTCGAAAAGATGCTTCCTGAAAATGCCCATTGAATCGGCACGTTGTAGTTCAATAGGGAGTGAATTCCATAGCAGAGCTGCGTGGACGAAGAAAGATCGCTGACCAATTAAGGTATGAAAACGCGGAATAACCACACTATTATTTCGAAGTGATCTTGTGAACTGCACAAACTGGTTGAGATAAGATGGTTTTCGATGCTGGAGGATATCGTGAAACAGACGCAGAAGCCTATACTCACGGTAATCACTAAGAGAACAGCCCAAAACAGAATTAGAATAAGGTGATATATGGTCAAAACGGCGTAACTTGTAAATGAAACGAACACAGTCGTTGAAAGCGATTTCAAGTTTACGGGCGCAGGAGGCGTCGAGAGCGGGAAAAATAGACAGACCATGCATTAGAAGAGGTAAAATTAGTGCCTTCACTAGGTACAAGCGGACAGTCCTAGTGAGAAAACCGCAATGGAACCTAAGTTTCGACAGTTGCCCGTATGTTTTGCGAATGATGGAACTAACATGATCGCAGCATGTCATTTTGGCATTCAAGATAACTCCTAGATTTTTTACCTTCTCAACACAGGCTAAAGGGACCCCGTTTAAAGCGATAGCGGAGAGGTCGGGACGAAAAGTGGCAGAATGAGAGAAAAGGATGCAATGAGACTTCGAAGGATTCAGTTGAAGTAAGTTGGAGGTCGACCAGGAAGAAACATGGCGTAAGTCAGCAGCAAGCTCCGTCACACGTCTTTGAATTTGATCATTAGGCGCAGCGATATAAAGCTGCACATCATCCGCGTACATATGAATCTTAGAATGAGTTACAACCGAAGGAAGATCGTTAATAAAGATGCTGAATAAGAGGGGACCCAGAATAGAACCTTGAGGTACGCCAGCACGAAGTCGAGCTATCGACGAGCTACTACAACCAAGTATAACTTTCTGAGCGCGGTTGGTTAAAAAGCTTTCCATGAGTTTGATAGCAGAACTAGAAAAATGGAGACGAGAGGAGAGTTTCTGCAAAAGCAGAGAGTGATTAACGCTATCAAAGGCTTTAGAGAAGTCGAGCAGCAATAGGCAGCAAACGTGGTGAGCGTCGAGAGAGTTTCGGATATCAGTTGTAACTTTGAGGAGAGCAGTTTCGCAGCTCTGACGCTTGCGAAATCCCGACTGCCAAACATTTATGAGTCGAAGACGATCACAATACTCAAGGATCTGAGTTGTTATCAACTTTTCCAGAGCCTTAGCCAGAAATGGAAGAATACTAATAGGCCGAAAATCAGAAGGACAGGCAGGAGATGGGCATTTGGGTATTGGAATAATAACAGCAAGCTTCCAAGACGAGGGAAACTTAGAAGCTGTAAGGCAGGAGTTGAAAATGTGAGTTAAGACAGGCAACAGGCAAGGAATGAGCATATTTAGAAACCTCGGTGAGATGTTATCACTACCAGTTGCTTTAGATTTAACAGAAGTTAGGGCAGTGAGGACCTCGAGGGAGTCCACACAACGAAAGCTGAAGCCATCGGGTGAGGGAGTGAAGGAGGGGTTAGTCGGGTCCGGCAAATGATGAGATAAGAAGTATTGGTTTAGATCTTCAGGACAAAGGTTAATGTCGGTGACTTCTTTTTTAGAATGAATACCCAAATGGTGTAAATTATTCCATACCCTTTTCAATGACAACGAAGGATCAAGCTTACGAGCGTAAAAATTCCTTTTAGCTTCCTTAATTTTAGCTACAACTATGTTCCTAATACGCTTATAAGATCTCCAAACAGAATCACTATTGACTTTTTGTGCCCAGCGGAAAAGAAACTCTCTTTCAACAATCAACGATTTAATTTCTGCGGTAAACCAAGGCTTCGACCTTGCCGATAATGTTTTACTTCTCAGCGATACACACTCATCAAACAGATCAAGGAACATGCTGTTAAATGAAGCGATCTTGTCATCGACGTCAGTCGTAGCTAAGATATTAGCCCAAGGCATACAAAGGCATCTTTGAACGAGTCGGTCTCGGTCAATACTGGAGAAATCACGATAGTTGAGAGTAACCGGGGTAGGAGGGTCAACACTGAAGCAATGACAAACGAATAAAATATCGTGGTCTAGGTAACTCGGGGGAGAGATCTGGTTTTGAAAGGTGATAGAATTGATATGATTTGTGAGAAACACGTCAAGTAACGAGGGTTCACTGCAATTAAAGTAAGTTGGGAGAACATTGGTAACATCTAAGCCAAGAGAGTGAATAGTGTGCACAAAAGAATTTTGAAGGGTTGATTTCTTTAATAGATTGACGTTGAAGTCGCCACCAACCAGGATGTATTTATACGCGCCGGAAAGGTGCTCAAGAGTTTCGCTAAGCTCTTCGGCATTAACAGGGTTGAAAATGCCAGGCGGAGAGTAAACGCAGACAAGAAGAAGTTTCTCAGAGGCGCTAGAAATTTCAACACATATAAATTCAATTCCTGGGAGTTTGGAGAACCCGACGGTTTTAGATTTAAGATGATCACGCAAATAAATGGCGACTCCACCACCAACACGTCCCTGCCGATCATTTCGAAATAACTTGTACCCATCAATGGTAACGACAGAAGAGGGAATGGATTCTTTGAGCCAACTTTCACTAATGAAAAGCGCATGGACACCGGAATTTATGAATAGCTCATTTAATTCGCCAACTTTGGATCGAATACTTCGCGCATTTAAAAGGCAAACGTTAAAACCACGATGCTTCGAACTAAAAATTTTGAGCAGCGTTCTCACCCGGTCCTCGCAGCCGAGACTAAAAGACATAAATTAAGCGCACTGACGCGAAACAACGAAACAACAATTATCAGGAAGCGAAAGCGTGAAAGAACAAAAACAAAAAGTCCTAAGAAATTTAGCAGGGTTAGAGCATGAAAACAAAATTACAGTCAGAAAAAACATTAATAACGCAAATAGAGAGAAAAAAAAAAATAAAATAAAATAAAAATAATAATAATTAAATAAAACTAAAAAATAAAATAGACTACAGACTACAAAATTGATAAGAAAAAAAAAAAAAAATTTCTCAAAAAAAATAAGAGTAAACCGGGTTTTTCAAAGCAGTTATATCTAAACGGATTTCTTAAGACAGAATTGTTTTACGCGAGCAACATAATTTGCATGAACAGATAGTGTACCGAGAGAGATTAGAAGAGGGTGAACTTTATTGTCCGCACTCGCGAGGTGTATGTCCAGGAGCGTTCGCTGTCTGGTCTCTATTTCAGATACCTGCAGTAGAATGTCCGTGACTATCTATGCCTTGCCTTAGTTGGGTACTTTATAAACCTTCTGCCGCGTTTTCCAGTTTCGCTAACTGCTTGGTGATGTGTTGTTGCCTGTCCACTCGCGCGATCAGCGGTTTTTGTATTTCCCGTAGAGTATTGTTTACCACTGTAATTTGTCGTTTTTCGAGTTCCGCCAAGGCTTTTTCGTTGCCCTCTAGTTCATTTAACCTACCATAAATTTCCTGTTCGTCGCCCGCATCCATGGTCCCAAACAGGTAAAGCAGGGCATGTCCAATGCCGTCGAATAGTGACCTAGTGCCGTAGAATAGTGGCGGCTTGGGGGTACCAGTTCTCGTATTGAACTTGTGCGTTGTTTTATATAAGTGATAATTGAACGGATGTACTTCTGTTGAACCGCGCAGAGTTCGTTAGGATTCTTTGCACATATCTGTTGAGCTACTTTCTCGGCCTGTTCCGTCAGGTCTGTATGCACCTCTAATTCGCGTAGGTCCAGTTCTGTTACCACATTCCATTTGGGGTGAAAGTGTACGGCAGATCAAGTGAATTATATTGATTATCATATTGATTATTTTTCTATTTCTACTTTGAATTGTGTACGGTAAATAAAATTGAAATTTTTGAATAAAAGTGAATTATACTTATAAAGTGAATGTTAAGAATCATCAAATTCCATCAATTTAATTTTAAGTTCTTATTAACAAATAAATTATCAAATTTATATTCATTTTGCTGAAATTGTCAAGTCCATATTTTTATCTTATTTTTTGTCTTTAAAAGAATTTAAAATCTCATTTAAAATGTCACATAAGCACAATGCATAAAATTTTCAATTATCTCGAACGGTAACATGATGCCTCAACGGGTAAAATTTCACTTTGAAAACTGTTTGTATGAAAATCTTCTTCAATCGAAAATTGCAACTTAGCATTTATTTGTAAGACAATTGTCTGCTAAAGGAAGAGTTAATTTATTTTTTGTTGTTTTGTTTATTATTGTCATAAGTATAAAAGAAATTGTTTTAAAATAAAGAATTTAGTCGAAGCAATTCAGACGTGTGAGACAGAAGTGGCTGCAGAGCTACTTCTTTTTTCTCTCATACAGCTACACTTGTGTTTAGGTGTTACACCTATTACACAGCGCATCAAAGATCACGGTGTTACACCCTGATCTACCAATTTAATAGCGGAGAAGCAAAAGAGTTTCTTCGCTCTACAAAAACATTTGGTGACCCCGACGTGATCTGTACCAAGACAGATGATACACACGAAGGCAATAAGTCAGACGGAAAAGATGTTTTACCTCACCAGCAATCTAAGTGGGGAAGCCAGAACACTGATCAAGCATCTTCCGTTATCAGAAGCCAATTATACCACAGCATGGGATACTTTAAACAATCGGTACAATAATCAGAGACTATTGTGCCCAGCATTGCTCAACAAACTGTGGGATCAACCAGGCACGCAGAACCACTCTGCCAAATCCATCAAAAGTCTTCATGATGTGACGAATGAGTGTATATTTGCTTTGGAAAACATAGGAGTAACCACTGCAACCTGGGATCCGATCTTGATACACCTGCTCATCAAAAAATTAGACAAAACAACTCATGCGTTATTTGAGGACTCATTAGATTCACCTAGAACTACGCCAACCATGAAGGAACTATTGCATCGCATTCACAAACTGCCCTGACCTCCACAACTAAGGCAATCAATTGCATATTATGCAAAGACAAAGTCCATCCGCTATACACCTGCCCACAGTTTTTAGCTCAAACAATTACGAATCGACGAAACACGCTAAGAAAACATCACCTATGTTTCAACTGTCTAAGGGCCAGTCACGCAGTAGCAAATTGCGCACTGCGAAGCTGCACCAAGTGCTCAGAGAAACACAACTCCTTGGTGCACATAGATGGCGCTCCGAAATCACCCGTGAGCTCGAAGATAATGGCGCAAGAAAAACAATCTACACAGCCCAGCAGCACCCAGACTCCGCAAAACTGAACTTCATTGACAACTCAAACCGAAAAAACAAAGCGAAGATATGTGGTGCTCGGCACAGCAGTCATCGAAGTAAGCAATGACAAAGGCGAGCGTGTGCAATGTCGAGCCATTTTGGACTCAGGCTCACAACTTAATTTCATCACTAAAGAACTATCTAAACGGCTGAACCTACACCATATTCCAGAAGTGATGTATGTGAATGGAGTCTGCAAAATCCGACAGAAGACGCAGCATCGGGTGAACCTACAGTTGCACTCCAGAATCAACAATTACTCAACACAATTAGAAACGTTTGTCCTTCAGAGCATTACATCCAATCAACCAGATCATCATATCAACAAGAGAAGCTGGTGTATCCCAAATAATATTCAGTTGGCTGATGCGAAATTCGATGAACCTGGTACCATCGACCTACTAATCGGAGCTGAAATCTTTCTTGACTTACTAGCAGTGGGACAAATAAAACTTGGCAAGGGATTGCCTACACTTCAAAACACTGTTTTTGGATGGATCGTAGCAGGGCCTATACAAGACAACATGACATCCTACGCCTTATGTGGTATTTGCAGTGAGGACGAGAGAACGGAGCAACAACTGGAAAGATTTTGGAAATTAGAGGAAGTTGACTCAGCAGATGAAGGCCTCGGACTAACAAGAGGCGAACAGAGATGTGTAGATCATTTCAATCAAAATGTCACACGCACAACTTCTGGAAAATTCAGAGTAAAACTTCCTTTCTCGCAAGATCCAAATGCTCTAGGTGAATCAAAGGAAATCGCATTGCAACGATTTTATTCGCTAGAAAGGAGGCTTGGTCGTCAACCCGATGTCAAACAGCAGTACATTAATTTCATGAGAGAGTATGAGGCTTTGGGGCACATGACAGCAGTAGATCCCAAAGACATAGGAGTTCCACATTACTTCTTGCCACACCATTGCGTCACCAAGCTTGATAGCAGTACAACTAAGTTGCGTGTTGTGTTTGACGCTTCAGCCAAAACAACCTCAAACTTGTCACTAAATGATGTTCTTCAAAAGGGTCCGACAATCCAGGACGAACTATTCTCAATCCTCATAAGGTTCAGATTCCCACGTTTCGTTTTTACTGCAGATATAGAAAAGATGTATCGGCAGGTGGAGGTCACGAAAGAAGACCAGCAATATCAGCTAATTATCTGGAGAGAAGATCCACAACAACCATTAAAATTCTTCAAGTTATGCACGGTTACTTACGGACTAACCTCAGCTCCCTTTCTCGCTACCAAGTGTTTGGAACATCTGGCTAAAGAAGGATCCATAACCCATCCATTAGGATCCAAAGTGTTAAGAAAAGATTTTTATGTGGACGATGTAATGACGGGAGCAGACAGCCTAATTGAATTATTAGACATTCAAACCCAGCTAAAACAACTACTCCTGTGCGGAGGTTTCAATCTTCGCAAATGGTGCGGAAATCATCCACAATTACTACAAAACATCCCCAGGGAAGATGTCGAGCTCGAATTGAACTTCGATAAACCAACAGATGAATCCGTAAAGACCCTAGGATTAACTTGGCAGCCGAAAGCAGATATCTTTTTAATAAAGACAAATTGGAAAGACACGCGAAAGGTCACAAAAAGAACAGCACTTTCTGACATTTCTCATATCTTCGATCCACTTGGATTCATGAGTCCTGTTACTATAATAGCCAAGCTTTTCATCAGAAAACTTTGGGCTCAAAAACTGGACTGGGATGCATCACTACCTATGGATTTGCACACCAGCTGGCTCAAATTTCGAGAAGATTTGAAGTGTCTTAATGACATTCAATTCCCAAGGCACATATCATCAGACGCAAAATATAAACAAATGCAAATACACGCTTTTGCAGACGCATCCGAAACAGCATACGGGGCTGCCGTATACATCAGGACAACACATGAAGATGGCATCATTTCGGTGCGACTACTTTGCGCCAAATCAAAGGTAGCTCCACTGAAGACAACGACAATTCCACGACTGGAGCTGTGTGCCGCAAAATTAGCAGCTCAGTTAGTTCAGCGAATTCGGAAAGATGTTGACTTATCTCATGCCAAGGCCTTCCTGTGGACAGACTCCGAAATCACACTGGCTTGGATAAAATCAGAATCATCATCATATCACATATTTGTTGCTAATCGCGTTGCCGCCATACAAAGATTGACCAGCCCAGATCAATGGAGGCATGTAGGATCCAAGGACAACCCTGCGGATATCGTCTCTAGAGGTATGGCACCTTCCAAACTCGTAAAATGCAACGTATGGTTTTACGGGCCTCTATTCTTACATGGCCCGGAAAGAATCTGGCCACAGCAGCCTACCAACACTGACACGGATGCAGAAAAGAAAAAACAAAAACCAGTTGTGCTAACATCAACAAAGGAAGCATCATGGATGACCACCATCAACCACGGCAATTGTTACCAGAAACTCTTGAGGATTGTCGCATACATGATTCGCTTTGTTAATAGTTCGAGAAAACAAGAAAGGGCTCCATCGCTCATTTTAACAGCCAAGGAACTAGACAGAGCGCTCACAGCAATAGTTTCCCAGGTCCAGAAAGAAGGTTTCCAAGACGAGATGCATCAACTGCAACAAAACCACTCTGTAAACGTCAACAGCGCACTAAAAAGCCTATGTCCATTTTTCGACGAAAGAAAAATCATTCGCGTAGGGGGTCGATTACAGAACTCTGAATTATCATACGACGCCAAACATCCGATGTTACTGCCATACTCTCATCCAGTGACAACACTTATTATGAACGATCTCCACGTTAGAAACATGCACATCGGCCCACAAGGACTGCTCGCAATTGCCCGACAGCGATATTGGCCAATTAAGGGAAAAAACATCGCAAGATCAATAGTGAAGCACTGTATGCGATGTAACAAGGTCAGACCCAAACTGATGACACAACTCATGGGTAACCTACCAGCACCTAGAGTCCAACCAGGCAGACCATTTGTCAACACAGGAGTTGACTTCTGCGGTCCGATCCAAACACACTACAAATTAAGAGGAAAGCGGCCGCAAAAGACCTATATAGCGGTTTTCTGCTGCTTTGCCTCCAAAGCAATAGACCTTGAGGTCGCCAGTGATCTCACAACAGAGGGCTTCTTGGGAGCGCTGAAACGCTTCATAGCCAGGAGAGGAAATTGTCGTACCATCTATTGCGACAATGCGACCAATTTCGTGGGCGCAAAAAACCAGCTGTTAGAATTGCGGCAATCCATCCATGATAAGGAAGCACATACGAAAATTTCCACGTTCTGCCAAGCTAGAGGAACCGATTTCCAGTTCATTCCTCCAAGAGCTCCACATTTTGGCGGCCTATGGGAAGCCGCTGTAAAATCGGCAAAATCTTTGCTCCAAAGAACAGTATCATCAGCCGACCTCACATTTGAAGAACTGTCGACGCTCGTTGCAGAAATTGAAGCCATTCTCAATTCAAGGCCTCTAACGCCATTATCCTCCGATCCAAATGACCTCACAGCTCTAACTCCAGGACATTTTCTAATCGGAGAACCACTAACTGCTACCGTTGATCCAGAAGCCGCTCCGCAACCTATCAGTTTAATCCGACGATGGAAATTGGTTTCACATGTAAAACATGAGTTCTGGAGGAGATGGTCAACTGAATATCTCTGCGAGCTTCAACAACGACACAAATGGAAAGAGCACAGTAGATAAAAATGCCCAACCAGGAATGATGGTTCTCATCAAAGACGACAACTTGCCACCGCTCAAGTGGCAGCTCGGGAGAATTGAGAAAACCATACAGGGAGATGACGGACTAGTTCGAGTTGCAGATATTCGAACGACATCCGGAGTATTGAGACGTCCCATTCATAAGTTAGCTCCTCTTCCAATTGAAAAATTGGAAGATTGCAGCAATCCTAATCGACCTGAAGCTCCATTGAATCACCATGATCCAGCTGACGAGAGACCGCCTAAGACAAAGAAGTTGAGAACATCTACCAGCTCAGCATTGCTAAGCACTTTACTACTCACCTGCTTCGTTCTGCCCATATTTGGAAAGCCGTCATTTCAAGTCAGCCCCTTCAGTTCACAACCAGGAATATATTTTGAGAACCTAGGCGCAGCAAACCTAGTCAGCAATGAATGGTCTCTTATTGTCTATTACAATATGGAGAATTATTGGAAGGAAGCTGATGCAATCAGTAATAGCATAGCTCGCCTAAACCAACTTTGCAACCTACTCAAAGATAGAAGCCATTGTAACATCATTACACATCAATTCACCATGCTAAAGGACGACATTGTCACAGGCGATCAGCTGTTTCAGATGACATCATCGCCTAGAACCAAAAGAGCTGCACTCAACATTATTGGAAACATGGCCTCCGCATTATTCGGAGTTCTTGATTCAGAATATGCTGAACATATGACCACCACAATAGAACACATCAAGAACAACGAAGATCATCTGTTGGATTTAATAAAAAACCAAACATCTATCATAGACTCCACTTTGAATGTCATGAAACACGATCAGGAAGCTACAGCAAATCAACTAGCAGCTATAGTTAACCAAATAAGAAACATAAACCATCGAATAAACAATATTTCCGAGGAGTTTTACCAGCAGAGGGTAGCAGAAACATTCTCTACTCTAGCAGTGCAGACTACCCTGATGACAACAAGGTATCAACGGGCTCAATCAGCAATTCTGAATGTCCTGACTGACACTCACCACGGCAAAATAAATCCGCTGCTGATATCTCCACGACAATTAAGACAAGAATTAAACACTATAAAGGATCACTTGCCATCAACGCTCAGATTGCCTACGCGTCCAAACAACATTCTTCAGCTCTACAGGCTCATGAATGTCGAAGGTCGAGTGACTAAGAAATATGTGATATTTCGAATAAAGCTCCCGCTATTTGCGTTTGAGGAATTCGAACTCTATCGTATCATACCAATTCCAGTAGTTATCAAGGCCACCTTCCTAGCCATAAAACCATCATCTGAATTCTTGGTCATCAATCTTCACAAAGACAAATATTATCCACTCAGTAGCCAGGAATTCCATTTATGCGAAACTATCGGCGAGTCAGAGCATATGTGCTTTCAACGGCATCCAATATACAGGCGAGGTGCCAACATAAGTTCCTGTGAACTGAATTTATTCATATACTCCCAGCCGTCCAAAGGTTGTAACCTAATCAACGCAGAAGATTTGCCGAAGTGGATTCAACTTTATAATCCAAACAAATGGATTTATTCCATGAGAACAAGCACCACCATCACAATCGTATGTGGCAGTGACACTAAGCAACAAGTGCTTCAAGGTACAGGGATCTTGAGCATTGAAAATGACTGTGAGATCAGACATGATCATCTGGCTTTGCAGTCCCATAACAACTATCCAAAGACAATCAGATCATCATTCAATCCCACTAAAAATCTCACGGAATTCATATATCCGAGAGATTCAAACCATACCGACAAGCTGCAACCACCTATGGCGGATCATCACCATCAGGACGAACTGGAAATCCTACAGAAGCAAGTTCATCAGCTCAAGGAGAACGAGATTCTACCACACCACATCAATACCAACCATACGCATCAACTGACGCTGGGCTACGCAGCACTTTTAATAGCCCTGGCGATTGCAGCATATCAACTGTACAGATGTAGCACAAGGCGACGTCCCTCCAATGGACATGGACCAATCCCAGCTCCTCGAACATCAACTTGCAGACAATTCGACATAGATCCGGAGCTCATCAGCGAAGATCATTGCCCAGTACCTGGCCAAGGCGGCGGAGGATGTTAAGAATCATCAAATTCCATCAATTTAATTTTAAGTTCTTATTAACAAATAAATTATCAAATTTATATTCATTTTGCTGAAATTGTCAAGTCCATATTTTTATCTTATTTTTTGTCTCTAAAAGAATTTAAAATCTCATTTAAAATGTCACATAAGCACAATGCATAAAATTTTCAATTATCTCGAACGGTAACATGATGCCTCAACGGGTAAAATTTCACTTTGAAAACTGTTGTATGAAAATCTTCTTCAATCGAAAATTGCAACTTAGCATTTATTTGTAAGACAATTGTCTGCTAAAGGAAGAGTTAATTTATTTTTTGTTGTTTTGTTTATTATTGTCATAAGTATAAAAGAAATTGTTTTAAAATAAAGAATTTAGTCGAAGCAATTCAGACGTGTGAGACAGAAGTGGATGCAGAGCTACTTCTTTTTTCTATCATACAGCTACACTTGTGTTTAGGTGTTACACCTATTACACAGCGCATCAAAGATCACGGTGTAACACCCTGATCTACCAATTTAATAGCGGAGAAGCAAAAGAGTTTCTTCGCTCTACAAAAACAGTGAACTTTGCCCTTTTTTTCTTTTTAGCGGTGTGTGCTGTAATTGGAGGCCAAATTGTGTTCAATAATTTTCATTTGTTTTCAAAGCGATTTCTCTTTGAACAAAAAACACTATCAACGAATAATTCATCCGAAACTTGTGGTGATTGAGCAAACCAATATCTTGCTCTAATTTAAGTTGCGAAAGATTCAAGTGAAAAACCTCACCCAGCATTTCTTTTTGATTTGAATTTGAAATATTTTGAATTGTAGTAAAAGGTGTAGTTTGAAGTTTTTATAATAAGTTTATAATAAATGTAATATTCGGTAATTTGAATTCTTTTTAAATTCTTTTATTTAACTTACACTGTTTGTCGTCAAATCTTGGAAGTTAAGTTAAGTTAGTTTGCATACACGTTTAGTTTGGATGACAATGCAATCTGGCCATTTTGTAAAAATATCAAGATGGCGGTTCCAAAATGGCGCCCGATTTTTGAAATTGTGTTCCGCGGCCCTCTGACATGGGTATCAAATGAAAGGATATGACAGGTAGAACACAGTAACCTATGTGGCGTCATTCCAAATTCAAAATGGCGGCCAACACTTACACTGTTTGTCGTCAAATCTTGGAAGTTAAATTTGACCCACTTCCCGGTTTCAGATAGAGCTGAAATTTTGCATACACGTTTAGTTTGGATGACAATGCAATCTGGCCATTTTGTAAAAATATCAAGATGGCGGTTCCAAAGTGGCGCCTGATTTTTGAAATTGTGCTCCGCGGCCCTCTGACATGGGTATCAAATGAAAGGATATGACAGGTAGAACACAATAACCTATGTGGCGTCATTCCAAATTCAAAATGGCGGCCAACACTTACACTGTTTGTCGTCAAATCTTGGAAGTTAAATTTGACCCACTTCCCGGTTTCAGATAGAGCTGAAGTTTTGCATACACGTTTAGTTTGGATGACAATGCAATCTGGCCATTTTGTAAAAATATCAAGATGGCGGTTCCAAAATGGCGCTCGGTTTTTGAAATTGTGCTCCGCGGCCCTCTGACATGGGTATCAAATGAAAGGATATGACAGGTAGAACACAATAACCTATGTGGCGTCATTCCAAATTCAAAATGGCGGCCAACACTTACACTGTTTGTCGTCAAATCTTGGAAGTTAAATTTGACCCACTTCCCGGTTTCAGATAGAGCTGAAATTTTGCATACACGTTTAGTTTGGATGACAATGCAATCTGGCCATTTTGTAAAAATATCAAGATGGCGGTTCCAAAATGGCGCTCGGTTTTTGAAATTGTGCTCCGCGGCCCTCTGACATGGGTATCAAATGAAAGGATATGACAGGTAGAACACAATAATCTATGTGGCGTCATTCCAAATTCAAAATGGCGGCCAACACTTACACTGTTTGTCGTCAAATCTTGGAAGTTAAATTTGACCCACTTCCCGGTTTCAGATAGAGCTGAAATTTTGCATACACGTTAAGTTTGGATGACAATGCAATCTGGCCATTTTGTAAAAATATCAAGATGGCGGTTCCAAAATGGCGCCCGATTTTTGAAATTGTGCTCCGCGGCCCTCTGACATGGGTATCAAATGAAAGGATATGACAGGTAGAACACAATAACCTATGTGGCGTCATTCCAAATTCAAAATGGCGGCCAACACTTACACTGTTTGTCGTCAAATCTTGGAAGTTAAATTTGACCCACTTCCCGGTTTCAGATAGAGCTGAAATTTTGCATACATGTTTAGTTTGGATGACAATGCAATCTGGCCATTTTGTAAAAATATCAAGATGGCGGTTCCAAAATGGCGCCTGATTTTTGAAATTGTGCTCCGCGGCCCTCTGACATGGGTATCAAATGAAAGGATATGACCGGTAGAACACAATAACCTATGTGGCGTCATTCCAAATTCAAAATGGCGGCCAACACTTACACTGTTTGTCGTCAAATCTTGGAAGTTAAATTTGACCCACTTCCCGGTTTCAGATAGAGCTGAAGTTTTGCATACACGTTTAGTTTGGATGACAATGCAATCTGGCCATTTTGTAAAAATATCAAGATGGCGGTTCCAAAATGGCGCCCGATTTTTGAAATTGTGCTCCGCGGCCCTCTGACATGGGTATCAAATGAAAGGATATGACAGGTAGAACACAATAACCTATGCGGCGTCATTCCAAATTCAAAATGGCGGCCAACACTTACACTGTTTGTCGTCAAATCTTAGAAGTTAAATTTGACCCGCTTCCCGGTTTCAAATAGAGCTGAAATTTTGCATACACGTTTAGTTTGGATGACAATGCAATCTGGCCATTTTGTAAAAATATCAAGATGGCGGTTCCAAAATGGCGCCCGATTTTTGAAATTGTGCTCCGCGGCCCTCTGACATGGGTATCAAATGAAAGGATATGACAGGTAGAACACAATAACCTATGTGGCGTCATTCCAAATTCAAAATGGCGGCCAACACTTACACTGTTTGTCGTCAAATCTTGGAAGTTAAATTTGACCCACTTCCCGGTTTCAGATAGAGCTGAAATTTTGCATACACGTTTAGTTTGGATGACAATGCAATCTGGCCATTTTGTAAAAATATCAAGATGGCGGTTCCAAAATGGCGCCCGATTTTTGAAATTGTGCTCCGCGGCCCTCTGACATGGGTATCAAATGAAAGGATATGACAGGTAGAACACAATAACCTATGTGGCGTCATTCCAAATTCAAAATGGCGGCCAACACTTACACTGTTTGTCGTCAAATCTTGGAAGTTAAATTTGACCCACTTCCCGGTTTCAGATAGAGCTGAAATTTTGCATACACGTTTAGTTTGGATGACAATGCAATCTGGCCATTTTGTAAAAATATCAAGATAGCGGTTCCAAAATGGCGCCCGATTTTTGAAATTGTGGTCCGCGGCCCTCTGACATGGGTATCAAATGAAAGGATATGACAGGTAGAACACAATAAGCTATGTGGCGTCATTCCAAATTCAAAATGGCGGCCAACACTAAATTTCGGAAAGCTTATAATAGACTAAAAAGTAGAAAATATAACCGATCAACTTCTAATTTTGCACACACTCGTAATTCGTGTGGTTAATGTGTATGAATGATGAGATGAATAGTTGAGTTAAGGGTGAGTTGATAATAAAGAAGCAATACACGTTACAAAAAATCACAAACAAACACAGAGATGCTGCTCTCAACTAAATTCAAATACTCAAATACTGAACTCATGTCCGTATGCATAATTTCAACTAAACCCAGGTAGCAGAGCTGAGTCGAGTTCAACCTTAACCCAACTCGACTCCCGTTTACATGTAGTTAGACTTGGGTTCAACTTGAGTTCAACTCATCATGTATAAGTACTAAATGCAATCTGACCTTTTTGTAAAAAAATCAAGAAGACGGTTCCGAGATGGCGGCCGTTTTTGAAATTATGTTCCACCGAGCCCACGACATGGGTATCAAATGAATACAGTAAACTGTGTGACGTAATTTTAAACCTAATAGAATTGCCATCATAAAATGGCGGAATACATATAATAAACTAAAAAGTAGAAAATAAAATAAATGGTTAAAAAAATTTTTAAAAAAAAATTCTTTTCATTAACTAAAAAATGTACTGAAAAGTAAAAAATAAAAAATATTTTAAAGAAAGCGTGAAATTTCAATTTTAATGAAAAAGTTAATTAAAAGAATGGCGCATTTTTCATCAAAAAATTTTGTTAGAATTTAAAATTAACAAAGCAAAAAATTGAGGGTTATTATAAATCTCACGTGATTTACAGTTATATTTTCAATTTTTGATGAAAAATGCGCCATTCTTTTAATTAACTTTTTCATTAAAATTGAAATTTCACGCTTTTTTTAAAAAAAATTTTATTTTTTACTTTTCAGTACATTTTTTAGTTAATGAAAAGAATTTTTTTTTAAAAATTTTTTTAACCATTTATTTTATTTATTGGATAAATCGCTCATTTTGTATATCGGGTCTTAACCGGGTTTTTCAAAGCAGTTATATCTAAAGTTATTTCTTAAGACAGAATTGTTTTACGCGATTTGCGTGAGCATAAAAATTGGTCCTTCGAGCCGGATTTTGATTAAAAACCTAGAAAGCGAAAGTGCATAAAAGGTGGTTATTAAGAAAAGTGTATAAATTAGATTAAAAAACGAAGTTGAGTGTATATTTGAGAATAAAGGGTGCATAATACGTGCATAAAAACGTGATTTGAGTGCATTAGAACGAATTTTGAGAGGGTGTAAATTGAATATTAAAATGTCCTTTCGAATCGAATATTACAGTGTCGTTTGTTTAGAATTTATTAGTTTGAAAATCACGGTGTCCGTTAGAATTTAACGTTGAAATTGAATATAACAGTGTCCTTTAGAATTTAACGTTTGAATTTGAATAAAACAGTGTCCCTTAGAGTTTATCATTTTGAATTTGAACATAGCGGTGCTCTATTAGGCTTTACGGTCACAACACTTAAAAACAGTTTCTTAAGATTAGTGGTTAATAAAAACAGTTTATACAGTGCAACTTGATGTTCTAGGAGAAGAAGGGACGAACTGGAATTGCAATTACGCATAGAACAACAGTAAATTTGAGGAGCTAATTTGGTGAGTCCTTTCCAATTTATTTAATGAATCCAAAGTTGATAAATTGCATGCAAGTTAATTTGAAAATGGAGTTAGCGGTTTTCGAAACGTTAGTAGCGGAACAATACGCCACATACGAGAGTGCTCAAAAAAGTTTACGGAACTTTAGAAAGGATTCGAAAGCGCGAAAAACCAAGGCCTACTTTAATGGTCGTTTAGAAGCCCTAAATGAATTCTGGCAAGAATTTCGAACGCGTCATCGTGAGCTGGTTATGCCAGTAAAAACTTTGAATACCACAAAAAACAAATAAATATTTTGAAAACGATCTTCTCACAGAAATGCACGAGTATATTCTTGGGAAAGCATAAATGCAGGACGAACTACAAATATTATACCCAGACACAACTAGTGATGAACGTCGGCACCGTCCTGTCCTAGCACATTTTAAGCGGGGCGGGTATTTGTACCCGTTGCGAGGATTGCCACTTATTCAAAACGCGCGTTTGGGTGTTCCAAAATAACACCGTTAAGAAAATCGAACCCTAAAGGTTTTTGGGGTCGCTGATCACGAAAATCGGGGTCCCGCGGTCCTAAAACATGGGCGTCACCCTTAAAAATGCAAAAAACACTCTTTTTAGGGGGTTTTCGCGATTATTTCAATAGTAATGAAACCTAATGCAATGAAATACACCTTTTTAAATTTATAAGTGAAGGTGGTTGATTTGTACTAAATCAAGGCGAACTTTATGATAAGGGGTAATCCTAAAGACAAGAAGGGGTAATCCGAAGACAGTGATGACGAAGTGCTTGATTGGTCAACAACTGATAATGTACCAATTATTGAACAATTCCTAAAGTGGAGTTTTTGTAATGCCAATGTTTTTGTAATCTCCTAATGGGACGAGTTCGTAAAGATACAAGAGACGAATATTGGTCTACAGATAAAACTATCCAAACTCCAATTTTCGCGGAAGTAATGAGCAGGGATAGATTTAGACAGATATGGTATGCGTGGCATTTCTCCAATAATGATGACAGAGATGACAGAGATCGCCTGAAAAAAATCCGACCGATTTTATCTTACTTCTTACCTAAATTTCAGGAGGTTTATAAGCTAGAGAGAGAGAGTTATCACTGGATGAGAGCATCATGCCATGGAGGGGCCGTTTGTCATTTAAAGTTTATAATGCATCAAAAATTATAAAGTATGGTTTACTTATAAGAATGGTGCGTGAAGCTAAAACGGGATACATTTGTAATTTTCGCATGTACTGTGGTGAAGGAAGTCGTTTGCAAGAAACAATTTTAAATCTGCTTGAACCCTATTCCAACTTATGGCATCACATATACATGGACAATTATTACAATAGTGTTGCCACTTGTGAATTACTTTTACAGAATAGTTTTCGGACTTGCGGCACTATTCGGGTAAACAGAGGCCTCCCCAGTTGTTTGAAAAATCCTAAACTAGCAAGGGGGGAATCTATATTTCGTCGCCGTGGGTCAAAAAGAACAGTCCGAATGATTTCAACTATACATTCAGCTGACATTGCGGAAAGCCATAATATTGACTGGGCAACAAAACAAAGAATTTGGAAGCCAATAATGCGTGATTGATTATAATATATACATGAAAGGTGTTGATCGCGCTGACTTATCGTATTACTCGATTGTGCGTCGTTCCAAAAAATGGACGAAACGAGCTGTTATGTTTTTTATCAATTCTGCGTTATTTAATGCATTTAGAGCTTTTAAAGTATTAAATCCTCATTCAAAAAAAAGTATAAGGTGTTTTTACATGATGTGGCAAAGGAATGGATTAGCAGAGCTCTTCCTGGCAATACAGATGATCCTGTACCAGGTACATCAACTACGTCCAGCAGAAGTGATCCTCCAGGGAGGTTATCAAAAGATCCCAAAAGGCATAAATTGGTTAAAATTACCACTGGTGGAACAAAATTGAAACCTCAAAGACAGTGTCGCGTATGTGCCGCACATAAAAAAAAGTTTAACGTGTTATATGTGTGTATTTTGTAAAGTTTCTCTGCATCGGGGAGATTGTTTCTTCAAATACCACACTCAAGAAAAATATTAGGAACTAGCCTTGACTAGTGATGAGCAAACGCAAGAACAAGACAAGACTAATCTAGTCTTGTTCTTGTCTTGTTCTTGTTCAGTCTGTCTTGTTCTTGTTCTTGCAAGCATAGATAAGTCTTGTTCTTGTTCTTGTTCTTGCAAACATACCTAAGTCTTGTTCTTGTTCTTGCAAATATACCTAAGGCTTGTTCTTGTTCTTGCAAATATACCTAAGGCTTGTTCTTGTTCTTACTAAATGTGCAAGACCAAGACCTGCAAGACAAAACTGCAAGGCCAAGGTATTTTCTCGCATGTAGTAGGTATGGTATGTTGATTTTATAAAATGGTTATTGAAAAAAAAAACCTAGACTTTAATAAAAAAAATTATATCCAAACAACAAAATGCAAAAAATTGATTTTAAAACTATTATAATTTTAGCGCCAGTCAGTCAGCGTCAAAAGTTTGTATACACCGAAAATTTACTACCTTTGAGGTGAGAATTCCACGTGGCTTTTTTATTAAACAAATCAGTTTCACGACTGCTCTTGATGACGTTATTATGTTTGCGCCCCTGAAAAATTACATAAAATTCATATGGGAACAAGTTAGGCGTAGACATTTTTCTGTCAAGTGTGTAAGCAACAAATTACAACGGAAATATTTTGAAGCAAAAGTAAACCAGTATTATACCCATTACTTATTATAAAAAATTAGGTTGTTTTTTCCTGAAGTCGGTTTTTTAAACTTTATTTTTATCTTAATATAATATGAAGAATCTTCATTTTTGTATGGATTTAACAGAAGAAGGACTAGTTTCCTAAACACCAGAAATTGAATTAAAGTAACAGACCATCCAATTGGATAAAAAAAGAGTAGGCAGTGTGGAACATCTACCTAAATCTTTTCGGAAAATTTTGCTTCGAAATGCAAAAATATTGATTCTGAATCTCGTTGACATGCAAAGTCATTATGTACTTATGTACAAATGCTTTTACAATTATCATACTAAATATATACACATATACATGTATCTATAATAATTACTTGAGCATAATAATCAATTTTATGTTTTTTGTTTCTAATAGAATGAATTTAGGTGGAATTTTTGCAAGAATCTTGCAAGAAATCTTGCTCTGGGTCTTGTTCTTGCACAGTTAGTCTTGTTCTTGTTCTTGCAAGCATAACTAAGTCTTGTTCTTGTTCTTGTTCTTGCAAAATGTGCAAGAACAAGACAAGACTGCAAGAACAAGACCACTTTTGCTCATCACTAGCCTTGACTACACCAAACTTTATAAACTAGTATATTGTCCTGTATACAGAGTGTGAGAAAAGTCCGGCAACGCAAGGGGTGGGGGTAACTCGCGAGGGGGTGAGTGGGTGGGGGTGAGGAGTTTTATGTGCAAACGATTCTACCCTCCAAGCTGAGCAACTTTTGCTCCAAACTTTTTTCACGAAAACCTACCGTTCAGGAAATATCGCACAGTTGCCGGACTGTTCCCCACCCCTAAAAATTCGTTTGGGGGTGCAGGGAAGCTTCGGATAAAAAAAATTTAAGTCAAAAGCTTCATATTTTTCTTCGGAGAATCATAATCCGTGAAAAAATGGGGGTTGCTATTTAAAATTTTAGATTTACCCCCACCCTCTGCGAGGGGGTGAGTGGGTGGGGGTGAGTCTTGTGTGCAAACGATTCTACCCTCCAAGCTGAGCAACTTTTGCTACAAACTTTTATCACGAAAACCTACCGTTCAGGAAATATCGAACCGCTGGACTTTTCTCGCATCCTGTATATCCTATACTTTTTTTACATACATATGTATATATTATCGTACTATTTTATTTTGCGCCCGTTGAATTGAGAACAACGGCCTATAATTCAAATGGCTTTATATTTTTGAAATGTTTATTGTATTGTTTTTTTGTATAATTTTGTTCATAAGAAATTCGACAGTAATATTGTAGTCCTGCATAATCTCATGAATTTCTGAAATATATGTACTTATCAAATATAAAAATATAAATTAATGTATATAAAATATAGTTCCAGATAAGACCCATTACCAAATTTAGCAAAAATCCAACCATTACTTTTACGTCTATCAAGTTTATTTTCACACGCATATATTTGCTTAGCTGGAAAATTGGCCCGCTACGCAGCACTGTCCGATATCCTGAGCTACCCGCTTATAATGTACTAGAAGCAGGGGAACCGCACGCAGATCGTGAGAGCGTTAAACTTCCACGGATTAATCTTCCCATTTTTAGCGGAAATTATAATGAATGGACGTCATTCCGAGATTTATTCGTGACATTGATCCATGAAAACAATAAGATATCGAGCGTCCAAAAACTACACTACCTGCGATCGACAGGAGAAGCAGAACAATTATTAAAACACTTCAACATAATAGAAGCTAATTATGTGCCAACGTGGAAAGCTCTAAATGAACGCTACAATAATAAACGATTGTTAATCAAGGCCCAATTGAGGACATTATTTGGACAGACAGCATATTCACAGGATTCGGCAATCAACATCCGTAATCTTTTAGATACAACGAATGAAACTTTGCCAGCATTGCGAAATCTACATATTGACGTTGATTCTTGGGACACCACAATTACCTACGTTATCAGCGAAAAACTACCCAATGAAACTAAACGCTTGTGGGAACAGAGAATTGGAGCCAAGACGGACTTCCCTACATATCAAGAATTGAAGGTGTTTTTAGAAAGTCAATTTAGAACTCTTGAGGCTTTAGGTACAAATAACAAGAAGACTAATGCCGTTCCAAGACAAGTTAGTGGAATGAGGCAGTCATTTTATACTTCACAAGGATTAAGGTGTACACTATGTTCAGGTAACCATAGCATAAGGACATGTGAGCAATTTTTAAAAATGACCCATATGGAAAAAAGAAATATTGTCGCAAAAAAGGGACTGTGCTCTTACTGCTTACGGCAAGGACACAAGGCTTCATCGTGCCCCAGCATGCACTCTTGCTTCCATTGTAAGCATAGGCATCATACTCTGCTACATAGTGAGAGTGTCATTGCAAATTTTACTACAACTGAAACTCCTCCTGCAACATCCGAGGATTGCATAGCAACGACATCGCATCTGGCAACATCCAATGAATCAGTTTAAAATTTCAGCAGCGAATCAATTCCGATCAAGGGCGATGTGAATTCACTGCATGTCGAGAGTTTTAATTCTTCACCGGAAGTTCTTTTAGCCACTGCACTCGTTCGTATCTGTTCTCCCTGTGGGCAAGAGGTAGTGGCGCGTGCTTTGGTAGATCAAGGATCTCAGCTATCATTTCTGACTGAACGCCTTGCACAATCATTGAGACTGAAAAGACTACGCACTCACATGGACATTTACGGAGTAGGAAATCAGAAGACTGGCGTTGGAAAGAGCTCGGCAAGGTTCACTATCAAATCAATACATGATAACAATCAAGTAATGGCAAGAGCTTTGATAATCAAGTCTATAACTGGCATCCTACCACCTCAAAGGCTAAGACTCGGTGATGACATGTCGCAATTGAAGCAACTCTGTTTGGCGGATCCTCAATTTGTTACTTCAGGCAAAATTGATATACTTATTGGAGCAGATATATATTGCAAAATATTACTGGAAGGATTAAAGAAACTGAAAACTGGAAATCTTATAGCACAGAACACCACGTTGGGATGTATAATATCAGGAGAGATATCATCACCCTCAATAACCAATCGAATTGTGAGCTGCCATTCGTACACTCAATGGGAGCAGGATCTACGACAATTTTGGGAGATCGAGGAAGTTCAAGCAGAACGACATATGACTCTGGAAGAACAAGCATGTGAAACATTTTACACAAAAACTATAAAAAGAGAAACTGATGGCCGTTACACCGTCAGATTACCATTTAAAAATGAGCAGCGTCCATCACTTGGGTCTTCACGTGCAGCAGCGCTAAGACGATTTCATCACCTTGAATCCAGATTCAACAAGGCATCTCACATGCACGACGAGTATGCAAAATGTATACCAGAGTATGAAGAATTGAACCACATGCGTCGAATCCCAGTCGAAGCGATAAACCTTCAAACTGAGTTAATTGCCTTATTAAGATCTGGAGGATTCAATTTGCGAAAGTGGACGACGAACGATGCAAATCTACTAACCAACATCCCTATTGAAGATCAGGAAATTAGTCAGATCCACAACATCGAATTTGATGAGGGCATTAAGACACTTGGAGTGCTTTGGTGTCCTAAAACAGACGCGTTCTCGTACAAAATAAATGTTGAAGCACATTCTGAACAAATTACGAAAAGGGAATTACTATCACAAATTTCAAAGTTATTTGATCCATTAAGACTACTAGCACCGGTTGTCATATGATCAAAAATTTTAATGCAATCGGTGTGGTTATCAGGATCTTACCTTGTGGTGCGACTCGACAATTGTGTTATCCTGGATAAAGGCTCTCCCCTCGAAATGGAAGACGTTTATCGCTAACCGCGTGTCGGAAATTCAAGGCTCCGTGGATTGCACAGCTTGGAAGTTTATATCATCCGGGGATAACCCAGCAGATTGTGCATCTCGTGGCATGTCGCCGAAGGAAGTGGAGCAGCATGCACTATGGTGGAATGGGCCGAAGTGGCTCAGAGCCTCAGAAAACTATTGGCCAACTTCAAGAGAATTCGAAGACACACAGTTGGAAGAGAGAAGGAATATTAAACTTGTAACTAAATACTCAAGTCTCACCAAACTTTTGAGAGTTTCCTGCATTGATTTTCGTTTTATTAATAAATGCAAGAGAATCAGCAGCCATTCATCCCCCTGGATAACCACTACGGAACTAAACGATGCTTTAACATATTGGGTGAAGGACGCCCAAGCTGAAGATTTTGAAGAAGAGCTGAAGGCAATAAATTTGAAAAGGAACATTAAGGGAGGAAAAATAAAAAAACATTGACACCATTTACAGATAAGGACGGAGTTTTACGAGTCGGTGGACGTTTAGAAGCATCAAGCCTATCTTGGTCCGAGAAACACCCAATAATACTAGGCCCTAAGCATCCTCTCACGACACTTATTATTAGAGACATGCATGCGAAAACATTGCATGGTGGCACGCAATTAATGATTGGATTAATTAGAAGGAAATTTTGGATCGTAAACGCTCGGAATGCAATTAAACAGGAAATACACCGATGCATAACTTGTTTCAAACAAAGAGCAGCACCGTTAGCTCAACTGATGGGGAATTTGCCTGGACCTAGAGCTAGAATTCTCGTCCATTCACACACGTTGGCGTAAATTTTTGTGGACCATTTAACATGAAGGCATCCAAGGGTAGAGGACAAAAGTCTTATAAAGGTTATCTGGCAATATTCGTCTTTTTGGCTGTCAGAGCCATACACATCGAGGTCGTATCCGATTTGACGACGGAGGCATTTTACGTAGCTCTGAAAACATTCGTAAGCCGAAGAGGAATGTGTTCTGATATCTATTCGGATAACGGCACTAACTTTGTTGGAACAACCAGAACAATGGACAAAGACTACAGCAAACACATAAATCAAATACAACATGAAATTCCAGAAATAAGTGCCCCATTAAGGATAACTTGGCACTTTATACCTCCATCAGCACCTCATTTCGGAGGTTTATGGGAAGCCAGGGTAAAAGCTACAAAGTACCACCTAAAAAGAATTTTGACCAGCACAGCCTTGACATATGAAGAATTCACGACAATAGCGGCGCAGATCGAAGCTTGCCTCAACTCAAGGCCAATTACAACGGTAACGGACGATCCGGAAGATATGACAACGCTAACGCCGGGTCACTTTTTAATTCACGATGTACCTTTAGCACTACCCGAACCGTCCACGCTAGATTAAAAAGTAAACTCGCTGTCCCGATGGCAATATTTGACGCATCTCACCCAATCCTTTTGGAAGAGGTGGCAAGGAGAATATTTGTCCAAGCTACAACAACGGCCCAAATGGTTGGGCACGGCTAAGAACTTAGAAGTCGGACAAATGGTGATCGTCAAAGACGACAAACTCCTGCCAACAAAATGGCTTACTGGCAGGATTGTGGAGACACATCCGGGGGCAGACAACCTAGTGAAAGTGGCTACTATAAAAACAAACACATTCAAAAGACCGATAGCAAAACTTTGTTTGATGCCACTTCAAGACAATGATACTAATGAAAACGAACCACAACACTAGGTCTACCACATAATATTAATTACACATTCACATACCGTGCCTCCCGTCCTTGTATCCGTTCTAATCCCTATTCCAGATAATGTTCTCCACAAGCATACATATGTTTTATTTATTTTGTTGAACATTATTAAAAGATGTACTTCCAGGCATACATTTAGAATCCACAGGATTCAAGGACCGGGAGTATGTTCAGGATCCACCTAAAAAAACAAAAGAAGAAACCATCAACAAAGTTCAACACATTAATAACACTCACCTGTTTGGCAGTAGTCCTGATGACCTCTATCCGCCACATCCAGAGGAGCACTCGATTACAACCTAAAATTTACAATTCAAGTTAGACATTAATAATATATAAAGATAAAATATACAAATAAATGTAAACATCAACAAATTAGAAAACAAATGCATAACCTCACATTTGACATAAACAACACTTAAATGTAACCATTAAAGAAAAAACATTAACGAAAACAGATATTCACATTACGATTAAATTTGCATAATTTCACCTTAGATTAAATTAGTTATTACTTTGTTAGATTAAATTAATATTAGTACTTACCCTTATAAAATGCTTATTCTTCTCCTCCAAAACACCACAACACAATAAACTTTTAAGATGTTTTTGACAGTTCTCGATCGTGAGCTTTACCAACTTGTTAAAGCTCTCGATCGTAAATTCTCTTAAAAGCTGCAAAAAAGAGCGAATGGTGGAGGGATGGAATAGGAATTTTATAAGGGGAATTTTTTCGATGTAACGGAGAGCTTGCAAAAATCACGTAGGCATTTGATATATATATTAGAAAAATACTTGGATAAAACTCTCAGCTTTCCACACGAGTTTTTTTAAGTTTGATTTAATTTCTTTTTGATTTGAATTTGAAATATTTTGAATTGTAGTAAAAGGTGTAGTTTGAAGTTTTCATAATAAGTTTATAATAAATGTTATATTCGGTAATTTGAGTTCTTTTTTATTGGATAAATCGCTCATTTTGTATATCGGGTCTTAACTGGGTTTTTCAAAGCAGTTATATCTAAACGGATTTCTTAAGACAGAATTGTTTTACGCGAGTAACATAATTTGCATGAACAGATAGTGTACCGAGAGAGATTAGAAGAGGGTGAACTTTATTGTCCGCACTCGCGAGGTGTATGTCCAGGAGCGTTCGCTGTCTGGTCTCTATTTCAGATACCTGCAGTAGAATGTCCGTGACTATGCCTTGCCGCGTTTTCCAGTTTCGCTAACTGCTTGGTGATGTGTTGTTGCCTGTCCACTCGCGCGATCAGCGGTTTTTGTATTTCCCGTAGAGTATTGTTTACCACTGTAATTTGTCGTTTTTCGAGTTCCGCCAAGGCTTTTTCGTTGCCCTCTAGTTCATTTAACCTACCATAAATTTCCTGTTCGTCGCCCGCATCCATGGTCCCAAACAGGTAAAGCAGGGCATGTCCAATGCCGTCGAATAGTGACCTTCTGAGGCGGCTTGGGGGTACCAGTTCTCGTATTGAACTTGTGCGTTGTTTTATATAAGTGATAATTGAATGGATGTACTTCTGTTGAACCGCGCAGAGTTCGTTAGGATTCTTTGCACATATCTGTTGAGCTACTTTCTCGGCCTGTTCCGTCAGGTCTGTATGCACCTCTAATTCGCGTAGGTCCAGTTCTGTTACCACATTCCATTTGGGGTGAAGGTGTACGGCAGATCAAGTGAATTATATTGATTATCATATTGATTATTTTTCTATTTCTACTTTGAATTGTGTACGGTAAATAAAATTGAAATTTTTGAATAAAAGTGAATTATACTTATAAAGTGAACTTTGCCCTTTTTTTCTTTTTAGCGGTGTCTGCTGTAATTGGAGGCCAAATTGTGTTCAATAATTTTCATTTGTTTTCAAAGCGATTTCTCTTTGAACAAAAAACACTATCAACGAATAATTCATCCGAAACTTGTGGTGATTGAGCAAACCAATATCTTGCTCTAATTTAAGTTGCGAAAGATTCAAGTGAAAAACCTCACCCAGCATTTCTTTTTGATTTGAATTTGAAATATTTTGAATTGTAGTAAAAGGTGTAGTTTGAAGTTTTTATAATAAGTTTATAATAAATGTAATATTCGGTAATTTGAGTTCTTTTTAAATTCTTTTATTTAACTTACACTGTTTGTCGTCAAATCTTGGAAGTTAAGTTAAGTTAGTTTGCATACACGTTTAGTTTGGATGACAATGCAATCTGGCCATTTTGTAAAAATATCAAGATGGCGGTCCCAAAATGGCGCCCGATTTTTGAAATTGTGCTCCGCGGCCCTCTGACATGGGTATCAAATGAAAGGATATGACCGGTAGAACACAATAACCTATGTGGCGTCATTCCAAATTCAAAATGGCGGCCAACACTTACACTGTTTGTCGTCAAATCTTGGAAGTTAAATTTGACCCACTTCCCGGTTTCAGATAGAGCTGAAGTTTTGCATACACGTTTAGTTTGGATGACAATGCAATCTGGCCATTTTGTAAAAATATCAAGATGGCGGTTCCAAAATGGCGCCCGGTTTTTGAAATTGTGCTCCGCGGCCCTCTGACATGGGTATCAAATGAAAGGATATGACAGGTAGAACACAAAAACCTATGTGGCGTCATTCCAAATTCAAAATGGCGGCCAACACTTACACTGTTTGTCGTCAAATTTTGGAAGTTAAATTTGACCCACTTCCCGGTTTCAGATAGAGCTGAAATTTTGCATACACGTTAAGTTTGGATGACAATGCAATCTGGCCATTTTGTAAAAATATCAAGATGGCGGTTCCAAAATGGCGCCCGATTTTTGAAATTGTGCTCCGCGGCCCTCTGACATGGGTATCAAATGAAAGGATATGACAGGTAGAACACAATAACCTATGTGGCGTCATTCCAAATTCAAAATGGCGGCCAACACTAAATTTCGGAAAACTTATAATAGACTAAAAAGTAGAAAATATAACCGATCAACTTCCCATTTTGCACACACTCGTAGTTCGGGTGGTTAATGTGTATGAATGATGAGATGAATAGTTGAGTTAAGGGTGAGTTGCTAATAAAGAAGCAATACACGTTACAAAAAATCACAAACAAACACAGAGATGCTGCTGTCAACTAAATTCAACTACTCAAATACTGAACTCATGTCCGTATGCATAATTTCAACTAAACCCAGGTAGCAGAGCTGAGTCGAGTTCAGTCAACCTTAACCCAACTCGACTCCCGTTTACATGTAGTTAGACTTGGGTTCAACTTGAGTTCAACTTGTCATGTATAAGTACTAAATGCAATCTGACCTTTTTGTAAAAAAATCAAGAAGACGGTTCCGAGATGGCGGCCGTTTTTGCAATTATGTTCCACCGAGCCCACGACATGGGTATCAAATGAATACAGTAAACTGTGTGACGTAATTTTAAATCTAATAGAATTGCCATCATAAAATGGCGGAATACATATAATAAACTAAAAAGTAGAAAATAAAATAAATGGTTAAAAAAAATTTTTAAAAAAAATTCTTTTCATTAACTATAAAAAATGTACTGAAAAGTAAAAAATAAAAAATATTTTAAAGAGAGCGTGAAATTTCAATTTTAATGAAAAAGTTAATTAAAAGAATGGCGTATTTTGTTAGAATTTGATTCAAGTGAAAAACCTCACCCAGCATTGACATCAGCATTTTTCACCACCGCCTCGAGAGCCAACAAGCTGCGTGGAAGAACGAAAGCTCATCAGTCTAAAATAGATTCAACAACGATGACGACGTAATATTTTAATAAATAAAATTAATTAGTACCAAACCAGTAATCAGTGGTTTTTTATTTTAAATCCCAATTAACTTGCTATTAAACATTTTTTGGACCTTCGAGCCGGATCTTGCGATACGTTTTATCAAGATCCCAAAATTAACAGTCAAAGTGAAAGTTATAGTGAAGTTTTTCTCGACACGACAATTCACGACAATAGCGGCGCAGATCGAAGCTTGCCTCAACTCAAGGCCAATTACAACGGTAACGGACGATCCGGAAGATATGACAACGCTAACGCCGGGTCACTTTTTAATTCACGATGTACCTTTAGCACTACCCGAACCGTCCACGCTAGATTATAAAGTAAACTCGCTGTCCCGATGGCAATATTTGACGCATCTCACCCAATCCTTTTGGAAGAGGTGGCAAGGAGAATATTTGTCCAAGCTACAACAACGGCCCAAATGGCTAAGAACTTAGAAGTCGGACAAATGGTGATCGTCAAAGACGACAAACTCCTGCCAACAAAATGGCTTACTGGCAGGATTGTGGAGACACATCCGGGGGCAGACAACCTAGTGAAAGTGGCTACTATAAAAACAAACACATTCAAAAGACCGATAGCAAAACTTTGTTTGATGCCACTTCAAGACAATGATACTAATGAAAACGAACCACAACACTAGGTCTACCACATAATATTAATTACACATTCACATACCGTGCCTCCCGTCCTTGTATCCGTTCTAATCCCTATTCCAGATAATGTTCTCCACAAGCATACATATGTTTTATTTATTTTGTTGAACATTATTAAAAGATGTACTTCCAGGCATACATTTAGAATCCACAGGATTCAAGGACCGGGAGTATGTTCAGGATCCACCTAAAAAAACAAAAGAAGAAACCATCAACAAAGTTCAACACATTAATAACACTCACCTGTTTGGCAGTAGTCCTGATGACCTCTATCCGCCACATCCAGAGGAGCACTCGATTACAACCTAAAATTTACAATTCAAGTTAGACATTAATAATATATAAAGATAAAATATACAAATAAATGTAAACATCAACAAATTAGAAAACAAATGCATAACCTCACATTTGACATAAACAACACTTAAATGTAACCATTAAAGAAAAAACATTAACGAAAACAGATATTCACATTACGATTAAATTTGCATAATTTCACCTTAGATTAAATTAGTTATTACTTTGTTAGATTAAATTAATATTAGTACTTACCCTTATAAAATGCTTATTCTTCTCCTCCAAAACACCACAACACAATAAACTTTTAAGATGTTTTTGACAGTTCTCGATCGTGAGCTTTACCAACTTGTTAAAGCTCTCGATCGTAAATTCTCTTAAAAGCTGCAAAAAAGAGCGAATGGTGGAGGGATGGAATAGGAATTTTATAAGGGGAATTTTTTCGATGTAACGGAGAGCTTGCAAAAATCACGTAGGCATTTGATATATATATTAGAAAAATACTTGGATAAAACTCTCAGCTTTCCACACGAGTTTTTTTAAGTTTGATTTAATTTCTTTTTGATTTGAATTTGAAATATTTTGAATTGTAGTAAAAGGTGTAGTTTGAAGTTTTCATAATAAGTTTATAATAAATGTTATATTCGGTAATTTGAGTTCTTTTTTATTGGATAAATCGCTCATTTTGTATATCGGGTCTTAACTGGGTTTTTCAAAGCAGTTATATCTAAACGGATTTCTTAAGACAGAATTGTTTTACGCGAGTAACATAATTTGCATGAACAGATAGTGTACCGAGAGAGATTAGAAGAGGGTGAACTTTATTGTCCGCACTCGCGAGGTGTATGTCCAGGAGCGTTCGCTGTCTGGTCTCTATTTCAGATACCTGCAGTAGAATGTCCGTGACTATGCCTTGCCTTAGTTGGGTACTTTATAAACCTTCTGCCGCGTTTTCCAGTTTCGCTAACTGCTTGGTGATGTGTTGTTGCCTGTCCACTCGCGCGATCAGCGGTTTTTGTATTTCCCGTAGAGTATTGTTTACCACTGTAATTTGTCGTTTTTCGAGTTCCGCCAAGGCTTTTTCGTTGCCCTCTAGTTCATTTAACCTACCATAAATTTCCTGTTCGTCGCCCGCATCCATGGTCCCAAACAGGTAAAGCAGGGCATGTCCAATGCCGTCGAATAGTGACCTTCTGAGGCGGCTTGGGGGTACCAGTTCTCGTATTGAACTTGTGCGTTGTTTTATATAAGTGATAATTGAATGGATGTACTTCTGTTGAACCGCGCAGAGTTCGTTAGGATTCTTTGCACATATCTGTTGAGCTACTTTCTCGGCCTGTTCCGTCAGGTCTGTATGCACCTCTAATTCGCGTAGGTCCAGTTCTGTTACCACATTCCATTTGGGGTGAAGGTGTACGGCAGATCAAGTGAATTATATTGATTATCATATTGATTATTTTTCTATTTCTACTTTGAATTGTGTACGGTAAATAAAATTGAAATTTTTGAATAAAAGTGAATTATACTTATAAAGTGAACTTTGCCCTTTTTTTCTTTTTAGCGGTGTCTGCTGTAATTGGAGGCCAAATTGTGTTCAATAATTTTCATTTGTTTTCAAAGCGATTTCTCTTTGAACAAAAAACACTATCAACGAATAATTCATCCGAAACTTGTGGTGATTGAGCAAACCAATATCTTGCTCTAATTTAAGTTGCGAAAGATTCAAGTGAAAAACCTCACCCAGCATTTCTTTTTGATTTGAATTTGAAATATTTTGAATTGTAGTAAAAGGTGTAGTTTGAAGTTTTTATAATAAGTTTATAATAAATGTAATATTCGGTAATTTGAGTTCTTTTTAAATTCTTTTATTTAACTTACACTGTTTGTCGTCAAATCTTGGAAGTTAAGTTAAGTTAGTTTGCATACACGTTTAGTTTGGATGACAATGCAATCTGGCCATTTTGTAAAAATATCAAGATGGCGGTCCCAAAATGGCGCCCGATTTTTGAAATTGTGCTCCGCGGCCCTCTGACATGGGTATCAAATGAAAGGATATGACCGGTAGAACACAATAACCTATGTGGCGTCATTCCAAATTCAAAATGGCGGCCAACACTTACACTGTTTGTCGTCAAATCTTGGAAGTTAAATTTGACCCACTTCCCGGTTTCAGATAGAGCTGAAGTTTTGCATACACGTTTAGTTTGGATGACAATGCAATCTGGCCATTTTGTAAAAATATCAAGATGGCGGTTCCAAAATGGCGCCCGGTTTTTGAAATTGTGCTCCGCGGCCCTCTGACATGGGTATCAAATGAAAGGATATGACAGGTAGAACACAAAAACCTATGTGGCGTCATTCCAAATTCAAAATGGCGGCCAACACTTACACTGTTTGTCGTCAAATTTTGGAAGTTAAATTTGACCCACTTCCCGGTTTCAGATAGAGCTGAAATTTTGCATACACGTTAAGTTTGGATGACAATGCAATCTGGCCATTTTGTAAAAATATCAAGATGGCGGTTCCAAAATGGCGCCCGATTTTTGAAATTGTGCTCCGCGGCCCTCTGACATGGGTATCAAATGAAAGGATATGACAGGTAGAACACAATAACCTATGTGGCGTCATTCCAAATTCAAAATGGCGGCCAACACTTACACTGTTTGTCGTCAAATCTTGGAAGTTAAATTTGACCCACTTCCCGGTTTCAGATAGAGGTGAAATTTTGCATACACGTTTAGTTTGGATGACAATGCAATCTGGCCATTTTGTAAAAATATCAAGATGGCGGTTCCAAAATGGCGCCCGATTTTTGAAATTGTGCTCCGCGGCCCTCTGACATGGGTATCAAATGAAAGGATATGACAGGTAGAACACAATAACCTATGCGGCGTCATTCCAAATTCAAAATGGCGGCCAACACTTACACTGTTTGTCGTCAAATCTTAGAAGTTAAATTTGACCCGCTTCCCGGTTTCAGATAGAGCTGAAATTTTGCATACACGTTTAGTTTGGATGACAATGCAATCTGGCCATTTTGTAAAAATATCAAGATGGCGGTTCCAAAATGGCGCCCGATTTTTGAAATTGTGCTCCGCGGCCCTCTGACATGGGTATCAAATGAAAGGATATGACAGGTAGAACACAATAAGCTATGTGGCGTCATTCCAAATTCAAAATGGCGGCCAACACTAAATTTCGGAAAACTTATAATAGACTAAAAAGTAGAAAATATAACCGATCAACTTCCAATTTTGCACACACTCGTAGTTCGGGTGGTTAATGTGTATGAATGATGAGATGAATAGTTGAGTTAAGGGTGAGTTGCTAATAAAGAAGCAATACACGTTACAAAAAATCACAAACAAACACAGAGATGCTGCTGTCAACTAAATTCAACTACTCAAATACTGAACTCATGTCCATATGCATAATTTCAACTAAACCCAGGTAGCAGAGCTGAGTCGAGTTCAGTCAACCTTAACCCAACTCGACTCCCGTTTACATGTAGTTAGACTTGGGTTCAACTTGAGTTCAACTTGTCATGTATAAGTACTAAATGCAATCTGACCTTTTTGTAAAAAAATCAAGAAGACGGTTCCGAGATGGCGGCCGTTTCTGCAATTATGTTCCACCGAGCCCACGACATGGGTATCAAATGAATACAGTAAACTGTGTGACGTAATTTTAAATCTAATAGAATTGCCATCATAAAATGGCGGAATACATATAATAAACTAAAAAGTAGAAAATAAAATAAATGGTTAAAAAAATTTTTAAAAAAAATTCTTTTCAATGTACTGAAAAGTAAAAAATAAAAAATATTTTAAAGAGAGCGTGAAATTTCAATTTTAATGAAAAAGTTAATTAAAAGAATGGCGTATTTTGTTAGAATTTGATTCAAGTGAAAAACCTCACCCAGCATTGACATCAGCATTTTTCACCACCGCCTCGAGAGCCAACAAGCTGCGTGGAAGAACGAAAGTTCATCAGTCTAAAATAGATTCAACAACGATGACGACGTAATATTTTAATAAATAAAATTAATTAGTACCAAACCAGTAATCAGTGGTTTTTTATTTTAAATCCCAATTAACTTGCTATTAAACATTTTTTGGACCTTCGAGCCGGATCTTGCGATACGTTTTATCAAGATCCCAAAATTAACAGTCAAAGTGAAAGTTATAGTGAAGTTTTAGTAATTGTGAAGTTAAAATCAACATCAGAATCACCAGAATTCGAGGAACATCAAACACCACAACCATCCCAGCGGATCTTGGCGCTCCCCAATCTCAGCAGAGTCTAATTTAATAAGGAGCTAAGGTTAGTAAACATTTTTTCTTGTTGATCGATCCCTGAACTCTTTATCCATAATACCATACCTACCACAATACCACCCAGCCCCCGGGAACTTGCTACAAGGCACGAGTGCCCCAGTTCTTCAATTACAAAAAAAATTAAATAAATTTTTCCAGCACTCGGTGCCGTTAAATAAATTCCATAAATCGCAATGGAAGGTGATTCAGAAACAAGTAATTTGATTCCCATTGTCGACGATTTAATTTCTGATCAAGCTATTAATCAGACAGAGCTTGAGCGATTCATAAAAAATAATAAAAAAACTTCGAAAGACAGATTGAAGGAAGGGCACATCACTGAGCGTAAACTTTGATTAAATGTTCAGTGGCAAAACATAGAAAAAACCCATCGCATGTTGTTAAAGCTGTAATAATATTGAACACACATAAAAAAAGTATATTGAACGCACTCATGAATGACTTAAGAAAGAGCTCCCCATCGAAGCCGACTTCACTCGCAACATAGACGGGGAGATAACGTGCAGTAGAGAATTACGAAATAAGGAGATCATTGTTAAACAACCACAAGTGTTTTTTTTTATTATTTCAATTGTAGAACAGTACATGTTGTCAGAAGTGGGATTATGTCGAGCGACCGGTTACCAAGCGAATTGGATTGCACAAATCTGGCACAAAAATGGCCAACGTGGAAACGTACATTTCTAATGTACATGATGGCTACCGACAAAATGGAGGGATCCGAGAACAAGAAAATAGCAACGTTTATATGACTGATCGGGTCTCGGGCTATGGATATTTACAACACAATATTTCCGACGGAAAAACTAATGGAATTTTAGCGGTAGGAGATATAAAATGCAGTTATAAAAATTTTAGATGTAAGAAATGTAAACAGAAAGGGCATTTAAAAAAAATGTGTAAGGTAATTTATAATAATACTAACCCAAATTTGAATTATATTCATAAAGAGGATGTAGGTATTTTTCATATCAGTAAACTAAAAACAAATTCTAAATATCCTGTTGTTGTAGATGTGCTAGTGAACGAAATTCCTATGAAAATGGAGATCGACAGTGGATCGCCAGTTTCAACCATTTCATATGAATTATACAAAGAAAAATTCTCAGAGGAGAATTTAATGGAAACAAATGCATGCGGAAGAGGGTATGATAAGACGGCGATGACTATTAAGGGTACTTGTAATAAATTTAAAGAATAAATTTAAAAATTAGGTACATAATGCGAATTTATATGTAATTGACGACGGCGGTCCTCCAATCTTAGGTCGTGATTTAATGGATGTTTTTGGAATATGACTTGCGGTATTAATACTATTAAATTAGAAAATAAGGAAATTGAGAAAATATTAAAAAAATACGAAGAAGTTTTTGATGAAAAATTAGGTACCTACATATAGAAAGAGCGCGAGTTACACTTAGATTGAAATCGGATGCAGTACCGCAGTTTTGTAAACCCAGGAAAATTCCCTTCGCCATAAAAGAGAAAGAAGATGTAGCTTTAAGGAAATTAGTAAAAAACGGTGTATTTGAACCTGTCACATGGAGCGAATGGGCAACCCCAATAGTTCCGTTGTTAAAAAAGAACGGTGATATTAGGATTTGTGGCGATTACAAAACAACTTTGAATCCTGTTGAGATTAACTATTTATTCAATTTGGATTAAATGTAAGCGTAGCAAATGCGCTGTTTTGTATCCCACTGTTTACTTCTGTCAGTCATCTTTACAACGATTTCATCATTGTGAAGGGAATTGCAGTTTTTAACTCAATTAAATTAAGTAGTGTGTTTATTGTATTAATTAATTTGTTCATTATATTGATTTATCACATAATATTTGCAAGAATAAAATGTAATAGAATCAACTAGAAACACGCTTTATAATTTCCAATGCATGCTACAACAAAGAATTATATAAATTTATTAAATTCGAGCTTAACTCGATTAATTCTACAGTTAAGAAAATTAAGCTCATTGCGAAAGGGAACAAATGCAAACAATACAAGAAATCAATGTCTAATCTAGTCGCGGGAGTCTCCGATTGTCTTCAAAAGCTATTCACCTTCCTTTACGGTAGTTCGGACTTGAAAAATGACATGAGATCCCAGTTTAATCATCTGGAAGCTGAACTCGCATGTTCAAAGTTAAATAGCAACGACGAAGCAATGAGTCATTGTAATATATTGTATCGTGTATTTTTTTTATGTGATAGACTAGAGGCTTACGGGAAGCCCCTTTGTACTGTTCGACAATCTATGTATTTCTTTCGTATAGGTGCAATGTCGGTATTGTGTGTAATACCGGTATTGTGAATTTATTTGATTGAATTGAATTGGAATAAACTTCATTCTGGTGATATTGTTTGAACAAGAAACACGTCTTTTAATTCCAAGACACAACATACTGGCGACGAAGAAAAAAAAATGGACTGGAACAATTTGAAGAAATTTTAAGAATTCATCAGCAACAGCAACTACAGCAGCAAAGATTGGTAGATCTATTGGCGCAGGCTCACATAAATAACACGCCACAACTATTGCAAACAATACCGCCAGAAGTCAACAAGATCAAATTAAATAAAAAATAAAATATTTCAAGTGTGATAAGTACGAATCTGACATTAGAGCAGAAACGTTTATTGAATATTTTGAAGCTCGCTGTAGATTATGGGAATTAGACACTGAGGAATGCAACAAAGTTAAAAAAGACTTATTTTTATCGTGTCTGCGTCCGGAAACATTCCAAAAATTATGTATTGCTTTCACCAACGCAGAGAAGCCTTTTGAACATCAAGATTATAAAATAATTAAAACAAAGTTTCTAGATCTTTTCTAGGTCAGGAAAACCAGATTTAAAGCCCTTGTTCAATTTTGGAATTGTGTCCGAAAAAAGACCAAAATTTTGAGTCATACGCTAATACTTTAAAAGAACTGTCGATGGATTGCGGATATGAAGGTGATGTACTAGACAGGCAGTTGCGTGACAGATTTGCAGCAGGAATTAACCATAAAAGGTTGGAAATTAAAACAAATAATTAAAACAACGCTGGCCCGATTTGAAAGAACAAGAAGGCAACGACGAAAGAGAGGTTACGTTTTCAGAACTATTTAGAGTTGCACAAGCAGGAGAAACAGCTGAAAGAGACATTGAGGACGATAGTGCAAACTATAATGGCATCAATAGGATACATCAAAAGCAAAATGTCAAACAAAGGCATCATAATAATACGAGACATAATATTAAAATACGCAAACTCAGTGCTAACAAGTGTAAAAGTTGCGGATTTATGACACATCAAAATCAAAATTTCTGTAAAGCCATCAACCACAAGTGTGAATATTGTCACAGAACAGGACATTTCGGATCATGCTGCCTAACGAAGGGTCGCGCTAAGATTCGTGACAGAAAAGTGAATAAATTTGTTCATCGTACGAAAGTATCGTCAGAGTCTTCTTCAGAGAGCTCTAATAACAGTCGACACAGTATTGGGTTGGTACACCACATACATCGAGGTAGAAAAATTGACATAAAAATAAATGGTGAAAATTCGTACATGGATTGGGATCCTGGATCAGCATTATAATGGAATAATAAATAAACGCATATGGGAAAGTATTGGTAAGCCTACACTTAAAAAAAGTCCAATTTTAAAAGCATACGGTGGATTCAAAATTAAAACTTTGGGCAAGACTGTCGTTAAAGTTACCATGGTAAGTGATAGTCAACAGTTAGACGTAGTGGTTATAAAGGATGACAGCTCTCCTCCGCTTTTTGAATTACCTTGGTGTGAGAAATTTAACATGGAGTTTCCAAGTAGTGTGTATGCAGTACAGGAACATTCAAAACAAGACACAGGAATTTCTTTACAACAAGTTCTGAAGGAACATCAGACACTATTCCGAAATGAAATAGTGAAAATTAAGGATTTCGAAGTGAAGTTACATGTAAAAGAATCAGCAACACCTGTACTACCATGCATCAGCTAGACCGATCAAGTTTGGGTTACAAAAAAAAAAACGTAGAAGCGGAATTAAAAAGACTGCTACAACAAGAAGTCATTTCAGAGGTCGATCCAAATGAAGTTCCAATAGAGTGGGCAACGCCAACAGCTAACGTGCCAAGGAAGAGTGGCGCTGTTCGAATCTGTGGGGACTTCCGAACAACTATCAATCCAGTTTTGATACCTGAAACATTTCCAGTGCCATTACTTGATCAAATTCGTCGTAAATTAGCAAGAGGACAGAAATTTAGTAAAATTGATCTCAAAGATGCGTATTTACAATTTGCAGTAACACCTGAATCGCGAAAATACGTAACAATAGCAACACATTTGGGGTACTTCTAGTTCAATAGATTACCGTTCGGAATCGCAAAACGCCCCTGCGATATGTCAGCGGTACTTACAAAGACTATTACAATACATCCCCGGAGTTACAATTTATTTTGACGACATCGCTGTTACAGGGAGAAGAGGCCAGGAACATTTAGGAAGATTAAGGTTAGTGCTTCAAAAATTAAATAATGCTGGAATTACTATTCATAAGGAGACGTGTTCGTTTATGCAGAAAAGCATAGAATATCTGGGACATGAATTCAGCAACGGAGGAATAACACCGTCTCGTAACAAGATAATTGCAATTGAAAACGCTGCGACACCCACAAATAAAACTGAATTGAGATCATTTCTAGGCTTAATTAATTTTTATGAAAAATTCATACCAAATCTTCAGATTCTAACTGCAGAATTGTACGAGTTAGTTAAAGCTAAAAGACCGTGGACGTGGGTAAAACGACAGCAGAAAATATTCGAACAGATAAAAAATAAGCTAGCAAGTCCAACTTTATTAACGTCATTCGATATCTCGAGAGATGTACATATATGTAGCAAGTGATGCTTCAGATAAAGGCCTAGGAGCAGTTTTATATCACAGGGACAAACAAGGCAGTGAAGAACCTATTGCATTTACATCAAGGAAATTGTCAGAGGCTGAACAAAAGTACTCAGTAATAGACAAAGAAGCGTTAGCAATCGTGTTCGCGGTTAAAAAGTTTGATAGCTATTTGCGAGGTAATCGCTTCATATTAATTACCGACCATAAACCATTACAACACTTATTTGGAGAGAAAAGAAATTTACCAAAAATAGTCAACAAATAGTGAGATGGGCGTTGTTTCTTAGTAATATAACTATCCCACCAAAAAAACATTAAAAATGTGAATTAGAAGTTCGTGGGCGCGGAAATTATTTATTGGGACAGTTTAAAACACACTTATAACAAAAAGAAGTGATATGGATTAGTCAAGATGAATCGTTAATAGCATGAAATAATTAAACACGTGCATTTACGAACGAATTCAAAGGAATTTTACAACAATTTTAGAGCAAGCTGCAAGCTGTAAGCTGCCTTACGAAATGTAACAAATTTTATTAGAAATACTGCTGAATTCAGCAAAGATTTATGCTAGGTATACAACGAACGCGCCAGCCAACTTTTTCGCGGTTGATAATACTTTATTGAGTTTTAAATAAAAATTGGCAGTTGTATAATTCCTTTGAATTCGTTCGTAAATGCACGTGTTTAATTATTTCATGCTATTAACGATTCATCTTGACTAATCCATATCACTTCTTTTTGTTATAAGTGTGTTTTAAACTGTCCCAATAAATAATTTCCGCGCCCACGAACTTCTAATTCACATTTTTAATGTTTTTTTGGTGGGATATCACTCTTTTTTGTTTTAATACATTCTAAAATAAAAAATAAATAATCTTCTGTATAAAGAAATATTATGTAGATATTTAATTGTTCATTATATTTTTTTATTTATTTTATAAGTAGGTAATTACAAAATAACAAAATGCAGGAATTCAAATTAATATTATTGCCTTTTTTAAAAAATACATAAGCTCCTTTCGAGTTTCTCGGCCAAGATTTTTTCTGCACTGTGGAATCATTGATCCATAACCAGCTCGATTTTTGTTTCAACATGCTGATGTAATGACCTTGTTCGAGTGTTCCTGTATGGAATATAGCACTAATCCAATATGAAATTTTGCAGAAGTGACAGCTTTGATATCGCATTGCTTCATTTTAATAAACTTTTTATTTTTCAGCTCGAATAATTTCAGTTGTATTATGAGAACAGGTGCTACCGAAATCATTTCCGATTTACGAATGTTTTGAGTGTACGAACTATTTTTACATTGACCACTCAGGGTTTCTCGTTTTCCAAATTCATGATACAATGAAATGTACCTAAAAATAGAATTTTATTTATTGAAAACTTACAAATTATTGTTGTACCGGGATACTAATGTTTCTCCTCTTATTTTATCTGAATATAGCGGCTTCCACCTAAAAAATGCGAATGTATTCCTAAAAAAGACGAATGTATTAACTGCAAACTTATAACTTCTTACTTTACCAGGATTTGAGTAAGATAACTCAAAAGTCTTCACTTTTATTAAATAAGATCTCTCAAATATCTTCACTTTTAAATCTTCTCACGATATAACTGAAATTACGTAATGTTTTCACTTAAAAATTGAATATATTGAAAACTTATAAATTATTATTGTACCGGAGTTCAAATATTTCACTTATTTTTTTTATAAAAAAGTGAATATGATTATACAAACATTATATAACAGCTACCCCTAAAAATTTCGAATCTCAATACTCCTCACTCTCATAATCTTCTCAAGATATATCGTAGTATTTTCACCTAAAAATTAAATATTTATTATAGAAAATATAAAAATTATAATTTTACCAGGATACGGAAGTTTTCACGTAAATGTTGTCGCCTTACAGGTATTTATGGGTCCGATATGTACCCACAGACAGCTAAATATTTTAACTTCAACGAATATTTGATATTTTTAGAAATAAATTACAATTACTCAATCGGCAAAAGTAGTAACAAGTACATATGTCAATTCGTGATTTGAAATTTTGCTGTACATTTGTACTATGAACTACAATTCATATATTTTTTAATATTTGTTACCTAGCGCTATCATACACCATAGTTGCGACTAATTATATATTTGAACACTTTTTGCTAATCATCGAATGACATCTGGCATCAACAGTGCGAGTAAAAATTTGTCGAATAACTAGTAACGATATATTGAGTATTCTATATTGCTTATTAAGTTCTACTTACCATTCCCTTTCATTTGATACCATTGTCGAGGGGTATGTTAAGAAAATGGTAATCCGCCCTCTTCCGCTCGCCCTCCTTTTGAGATGACCGCCGTGGATAAAACAGTATATTGAGTATATTATATCGCTTATGCTATTCTTATTGTGTTACCCTTTCAATTGACACCCAATTCGAGGGGGTGGTAAAGAAAAGGTAATCTGCCCTCTTGAGACGGTCGCCATGGATTTTACGACATAGCTTATTATATTCTACATATGATACCCTTTCATTTGATACTCATGTCGAGGGCGTTGTGAAGAAATCGTAGTCCGCCCTCGTGAGACGGCCGCCATGGATATAAAGACATTGCTTATTGTATTCTGCATATCATACTCTTTAATTTGATACCCATGTCGAGGGGGTTGTGAAGAAAATGGTAATGCGTCCTCTTGAGGTGGCCTCGGTGGATCAAACTATTTTTTGAGTATACTACATTGCTAATTGTATTCTACTTATCATACCCTTTCATTTGATACCCATGTCGAGGGGGTTGTGAAGAAATCGTAGTCCGCCCTCTTGAGACGGCCGCCATGGATATAAAGACATAGCTTATTGTATTCTACTTATCATACCCTTTCATTTGATACCCATGTCGTGGGGGTTGTGAAGAAAATCGTAATGCGTCCTCTTGAGGTGGCCTCGGTGGATCAAACTATTTATTGAGTATACTACAATGCTAATTGTATTCTACTTATCATACCCTTTCATTTAATACCTATGTCGAGGTGGTGGTGAAAAAATGGTAGTCCGCCCTCTTGAGACGGCCGCCATGGATATAAAGACATAGCTTATTTGTATTCTGCTTATCATACCCTTTCATTTGATACTCATGTCGAGGGGGTTGTGAAGAAAATGGTAATGCATCCTCTTGAGGTGGCCTCGGTGGATCAAACTATTTATTGAGTATACTACATTGCTAATTGTATTCTACTTATCATACCCTTTCATTTGATACCCATGTCGAGGGGGCTGTGAAGAAATCGTAGTCCGCCCTCTTGAGACGGCCGCCATGGATATAAAGACATAGCTTATTGTATTCTACTTATCATACCCTTTCATTTGATACCCATGTCGTGGGGGTTGTGAAGAAAATGGTAATGCGTCCTCTTGAGGAGGCCTCGGTGGATCAAACTATTTATTGAGTATACTACATTGCTAATTGTATTCTACTTATCATACTCTTTCATTTGATACCCATGTCGAAGGGGTTGTGAAGAAAATGGTAATCCGCCCTCTTGAGATGACCGCCGTGGATCTAACCAGTTATTGAGTATACTATATTGCTTATTGTCTTCTACTTAAGATACCCTTTCAATTGATACCTATGTCGAGGTGGTGGTGAAGAAATGGTAGTCCGCCCTCTTGAGACGGCCGCCATGGATATAAAGACATAGCTTATTGTATTCTACTTATCATACCCTTTCATTTGATACCCATGTCGTGGGGTTTGTGAAGAAATTGGTAATGCGTCCTCTTGAGGTGGCCTCGGTCTATCTAGCTATTTATTGAGTATACTATATTGCTTATTGTATTCTACTTATCATACCCTTTCATTTGATACCCATGTCGAGGGGGTTGTGAAGAAAATGGTAATCCGCCCTCTTGAAATGACAGCCATGGATCTAACCAGATATTGAGTATATTATATCGCTTATTGTATTCTACTTATGATACCCTTTCAATTGATACCTATGTCGAGGTGGTGGTGAAGAAATGGTAGTCCACCCTCTTAAGACGGCCGCCATGGATATAAAGACATAGCTTATTGTACTCTACTTATCATACCCTTTCATTTGATACCCATGTCGAGGGGGTTGTGAAGAAAATGGTAATCCGCCCTCTTGAGATGACCGCCGTGGATCTAACCAGTTATTGAGTATACTATATTGCTTATTGTCTTCTACTTAAGATACCCTTTCAATTGATACCTATGTCGAGGTGGTGGTGAAGAAATGGTAGTCCGCCCTCTTGAGACGGCCGCCATGGATATAAAGACATAGCTTATTGTATTCTGCTTATCATACCCTTTCATTTGATACCCATGTCGAGGGGGTTGTGAAGAAAATGGTAATGCGTCCTCTTGAGGTGGCCTCGGTGGATCAAACTATTTATTGAGTATACTGCATTGCTAATTGTATTCTACTTATCATACCCTTTCATTTGATACCCATGTCGAGGGGGTTGTGAAGAAATCGTAGTCCGCCCTCTTGAGACGGCCGCCATGGATATAAAGACATAGCTTATTGTATTCTACTTATCATACCCTTTCATTTGATACCCATGTCGTGGGGATTGTCAAGAAAATGGGAATGCGTCCTCTTAAGGTGGCCTCGGTGGATCTAACTATTTATTCAGTATACTATATTGCTTAATGTATTCTACTTATCATACCCTTTCATTTGATACCCATGTCGAGGTGGTTGTGAAGAAAATGGAAATCCGCCCTCTTGAGATGACCGCCGTGGATCTAACCAGTTATTAAGTATACTATATTGCTTATTGTCTTCTACTTAAGATACCCTTTCAATTGATACCTATGTCGAGGTGGTGGTGAAGAAATGGTAGTCCGCCCTCTTGAGACGGCCGCCATGGATATAAAGACATAGTTTATTGTATTCTGCTTATCATACCCTTTCATTTGATACCCATGTCGAAGGGGTTATGAAGAAAATGGTAATCCGCCCTCTTGAGATGACCGCCGTGGATCTCACCAGTTATTGAGTATACTATATTGCTTATTATCTTCTACTTAAGATACCCTTTCAATTGATACCTATGTCGAGGTGGTGGTGAAGAAATGGTAGTCCACCCTCTTGAGACGGCCGCCATGGATATAAAGACATAGCTTATTGTATTCTACTTATCATACCCTTTCATTTGATACCCATGTCGTGGGGATTGTCAAGAAAATGGGAATGCGTCCTCTTAAGGTGGCCTCGGTGGATCTAACTATTTATTGAGTATACTATATTGCTTAATGTATTCTACTTATCATACCCTTTCATTTGATACCCATGTCGAGGTGGTTGTGAAGAAAATGGTAATCCGCCCTCTTGAGATGACCGCCGTGGATCTAACCAGTTATTGAGTATACTATATTGCTTATTGTCTTCTACTTAAGATACCCTTTCAATTGATACCTATGTCGAGGTGGTGGTGAAGAAATGGTAGTCCGCCCTCTTGAGACGGCCGCCATGGATATAAAGACATAGTTTATTGTATTCTGCTTATCATACCCTTTCATTTGATACCCATGTCGAAGGGGTTTTGAAGAAAATGGTAATCCGCCCTCTTGAGATGACCGCCGTGGATCTCACCAGTTATTGAGTATACTATATTGCTTATTATCTTCTACTTAAGATACCCTTTCAATTGATACCTATGTCTAGGTGGTGGTGAAGAAATGGTAGTCCACCCTCTTGAGACGGCCGCCATGGATATAAAGACATAGCTTATTGTACTCTACTTATCATACCCTTTCATTTGATACCCATGTCGAGGGGGTTGTGAAGAAAATAGTAATCCGCCCTCTAGAGACGCGTACAATGCGTACACTTTTTGTTAATCATCGAAAAGATTGGCAATGCTATTTGACATCAACAGTGCTGGATTTGACTAACTTGTAACGAATATGTCATATTTTTAGAAATAAATTACGATTACGAACTCGGCATTCGGTATTTCAAAATTTTACTGTACATTTGTACTGTGAACTACATGTTTTTTGTAGTACCTAAAGAAATCTGATACCATAGTTGCGACTAACCACTTTAAATGAATACATTTTGTTAATCATCTATTGCCATCTGGCGAGTGAACACTTTTCGACTAACTAGTAGCACCATCTCATTTATTGAGCAATTGAAATAACTTAGAGCGCCATCTGACAGAATAATTTTGAGTACCCACTTTTTGAGACTGAAGGAGAAGAAAAAAGTTCGATTTGAAATGTAAAAAATGTAAAAATAAAGAAAACGAAGAATGATAGGAAAAAAACTCATGGAATAATAAATTATTTATATTTTGGTTATCGGTTACAAATGAAAAATTACTTATATTGCTTATAAAAAGGTGATAAATCGCATAATTTTATAAAAAAAACACCTTGTTTTCTATGTTTAGGCGTAAATAAGGCATTAGCTGTTTGCCCTTACGAACTCGGCAAACTACCGCTTGCCTTGATATCATCAATTATCAAAAAGGGAATTGGAATACTGTCGCTGATTGCTTATCAAGACTACCAAACGACAAAGAGCAAATCACATCGTTAGAAAACAATATCCATCAACTTGTGTCATACATAAGACATAACTCAAGAGAGAATAACAGATTTAGAGTTAACACAACATAACATACGTAAGGCAACTAGGAAAGATGAAAAGTGCAAGCTTGTTATTAGTTATTTAAAATCTAGATGGCCGGATACTAACACGACAGGTGAACTAAAAGCTTTTCATGAGAGGAGAACGGAATTGTCGATAGAAGTCAGAATACTAATGTGGTTAGGCCGTGTTCCGGCGACACTGAAAATAAAAAACAAGCAAAAAGGCAATATATAAATAAAACACCAATTTATCAATATCTTTCACTTTTATTGAATGATCAAACCAAAACTACATAGATCTACAAAAGAGTACAAACAAAACAAACACACAAGTTAAAAAACAGCACTACACAACAAAAAACAACAAGAAATTCGTACCTGCAAGTAAAAAGGAATTAATTAAATATAAAAGTTAAATATATATAAGTTCTTACCTTCTTTTAAAACAACGAGAATGAAAAATCCAAGTCCAAGTCGATGAAAAAAAAACCCATCAGAAAATCCATTTAATCAAGATGCCAAAATGCCGTCGGCAAATCGACATTCTGGAAACAAAAAAAGATTACTAAAAATATACAACAGATTCCAAAAAAACACTCACCTGTCAACCCCAAAGGAATGATCGTTGGCTCCTCCTGGTCCTTTCCCCACTAAAATCTGAAAAACATAAACTAAAATTAGTAAATAAACTCAAATAGGAATAAAATACTTACCAAGTGCAAAAAACTCCATTTGACATCAGCAAGATAAACAAGAACAGCTGATCGGACATCGCACACAGATCTAGTACATAAACCCGAAATTATGTACTTCGAGAACGACCCCCTACTACAGAATAGCCTCAACCATTATTCAAAGAGAAATAAATACCGACGCACAGACGGCGTTGAATCAGATTGCTTTTAATCTTTCTAGAGTCTTGAACTAGAAGATAAAATCTGTATTGAGGTTTTAAGCTATGTATGCTGTTCCTAAGTACGGCGGTCAAGAAAATGTTCCCCATATAAAGTGTATGTAAAAAACGCCTAAGTAATCGGTCAAGAAATGCTATAGGAATTTTTGCTCAAGAAATTTCTGTACCTAGTACGCTGTTCGCTCAAGAAAAATGCTAGTACTATTCTGACACATAGATGGATCCTTTTCCTAAGGCGGTTAAGAAAAAATTGGAAAGACCATTTTTTCTTGACCGAATTGACGGAAAGTAGATTTGGCGTTTTCACTAACGTGATTATTATTTGAAGTGATTATTTTAGTGTGCTATGATGTCAAATGTCAATTTTGAACACGGAAAAAAATCATCGCATTACTTGTCGAAATTTTCTGTACCGGGGTCAAGAAATAATAAGAACATTTTTCTTGACCGCCGTACTTAGGAACAGCATACTTAGCTTTAGCAATAAAGCAATTTCAAAGCCTAAGTATCGAACTTAGCATTCTGAAAAGACAGAATTGAGGTCTTTTCCCAGTAAAGCCCGAATTAAAGACAGTTTTGAAGTCTTTAATACAGCAGTAACTTAATCACCAAAATTGATTTCAGCAGTTACTCTAACCAACCACAGAGGGACGAATTTGCGAAGAAACAAGGCAAAGCAGTCCAGCAAGCCACAACCAGGGCAGCAAGCAACAACCAGGCAGCAAACAACAAGCAAATCCCAAGCGATTCCCAAGAAACGAAACCAGAGTGCAGCAACACAAAGGTTATTCCTGGCTGTTCTAATTGCAGAACACATCAGGCGAAACATCGATCGTCATCTGACAGATAGATGGCGTTATCAATTAAACTATCAGAGCAAGCAATATTTTGGTAATTCTTATTTACAAACAAATAAAGAATAATTTACGAATTTTCAAGTACAAAATCAGAATTAATAACGAATTTAAGATTGAATTGAAATATTTTGGCAATTTGTTGAATTTTTATTGAATTTATATTTAAGAAAATCTAATAATTAATTGCGAATAAATAGTAATTTGGTTTTTGGAAAAAGTTATCTTTTTATTGAATCGCACCCTTCCGGCACCTTTTTATTGAGTCAGAAATTAAATTGCTAATTCTGAACAGGCCGTATCATCATTCCCGAAAGATTACGTAGAACCGTGTTGCAAAGTTTGCATAGGGGGCACCCAGGAATAGTGGCTATGAAGGCCTTAGCAAGATACTATGTCTGGTGGCCTAAGGTTGATGCCGAGATAGAGCAATATTGTAAACAGTGCATATCGTGTCAAGAAAATAGACAAAGAGAGTCAACAGTTCCAGTATATGCGTGGTCACTGCCAGAGAAAAATTGGGAAAGGATACATCTTGATTATGCTCGACCATTCGAAGGAAAATATTGGTTGGTATTTGTTGTAAATGTGAAAACAATTTTATTTGTTCTGGCAACACCCTGCTGTATTTTCTATGAATTGTTTGTGTGTTAGTTTCCTGTTAATAAAGTCAGTTTGTTACTTAAACTCAATCAAGCCGTGCGTGTTTTATTTTGCTTTCTTCTTGTGCTTCAGTTTTCTTTTCTCCTTTACAACAGGTTATGGGCCCAGTCTCGCGTTAATTAGCTAAGCACAAGATAGTCAGGAAAGTCGGTTCGTTTATTTGTAAATGTCGGCATGGCGTCCAGTTTATCGATGTCAATTGAAAAACTCCGTGGGAGAGAAAACTATGACACGTGGCGGTTTGCTGTACAGAATCTACTAGAACACGAAGAATTATGGGACTGTGTGATTGGCAAAAATGAAGGTGCCAAGTTGATGGTAAAAGCAAAAATTATCCTATTGATTGAGGCGGTAAATTATGTTCATGTCCAAAATGCAAATACTCCGCAAGAAGTGTGGAAAAGGTAGAAGGACGCATTTGAAGACTCCTGGCTTACTCGTAAAGTGGGTTTATTGAGGACACGTATGAATACGTCAATAAAATTATTACAACAGCGTACAGAATTAGGGGAATTGGACTAGAGATAAGCGATGAGTGGATTGGTACATTTCTCCTTGCAGGCCTTCCAGACCAGTATCAGCCAATGATTATGGGCATCGAAAGCTCAGGAATAACAAATTCAGCGGACGACATTAAAACCAAGTTACTTCAGGACGTAAAAAACACAACAAACGAAGGCTCTGTAGCATTTTACAGCAAAAATACACAACAAAAAAATGGTGAAAACAGTAGACGGAAGCGATTAAGGTGTTTTCAGTGCAACAAGTTTGGGCATTTTTCTCGCGATTGTCAGAGTCAAAGCAAAAACCCTACCAAGTATAATGCAAGACAGCATAGCTTAATGTATACATCATTATCAGTCAAAGAGTCTAACACAAGAGACTGGTATTTAGATTCCGGGGCTTCTAAGCACATGACGCTAAAACATGATTGGTTAAATAATGTTTCAGAAGCTGAACAAGACGAGGTCGTTATTGCGGACAAAAATGTCATTCCTGTTGCCGGTAAAGGAGACGTGAAGTTGGTATTTTCTGCTGGTGAGAGTGCTGTTGCCCAGGATGTCCTTCTCGTTCCTAATTTGTGTGCTAATCTTCTCTCAGTGAGTCGGTTAACGGACAGAGGTCATTCTATGGTATTTAAAGGAAATTACTCCAGGATTTATAATAACAAAAATGTTTTAGTTGCTACTGCCTCAAAGGAAGAGGGTGTCTACAAATTGAATCAGTCTACAGTGCATGCCAACTTCTCAATCGCTGGTCAGCAGACGCATACCTTGTGGCATCGTCGAATGGGACATTTAAGTCCGGAAAATTTAATTAATCTCAAGGATATTGTTGAAGGAGTGAAATTTTCTAAGGGTAAAAGTGTAGAGCAATGTATAGTCTGTATTAAAGCAAAGCAAACTAGGCTGCCGTTCAAACACGGTGGAACAAGAGCAACGGAGCTATTGGAATTGATTCATTCTGACGTATGTGGTCCAATGTCGGTATGTTCTATTGGTGGTGCAAGATATTTTTTAATCTTTGTAGATGACTTCAGTCGTAAAATTTTCCTATACATTATGCGAAGGAAATCAGAAGTAACAGAGAAATTCAAGCAGTTTAGAAGTCTTGTCGAGAACCAAACTCAAAAAACCATCAAGATTTTGCGTACCGATAATGGTCCCGAGTATTGCAATAAGGAATTGACAAGTTATTTTCATAAAAATGGAATACGACATCAAATAACAGCACCATATACTCCAGAACAGAATGGGTTATCTGAGAGAACCAATAGAACTGTAGTCGAGAAGGCTCGTTGCCTACTATTTGATGCAAAACTGAAAACAGAGTACTGGGGTGAAGCTGTAATGACGGCCGTGCACATTATTAATCGTTCGCATCGTAGAGGATTAACTGGGGTGACACCAGCAGAGATATGGTCAGGACAAAAGCCGAACTTAGAGTATTTCAGGGTATTTGGTTGTCGGGCAATGTTACATGTACCAAAACAAAACTGGAAGAAGTTTGAGGCTAAGTCATTGGAATGTACATTTGTGGGATATAGTGAAGACTCCAAAGCTTATCGTTTAGTTGACCAAAAGACAAAGAAACTGTACATCAGCAGGGATGTTATTTTTCTTGAAAATGAAGCATGCAACCAGAACAAGATTTCCTCTCCAACAATAATTGATGTTTTGCCTTCGGACTCAGTGGGAGGCGATGTAGTTCGTGTCACGGAAGCTGATAACGTACAGGAAAGTACATACAAGGGAATCGGCATGTTTGTGTTATGTAAAAGAAAAAAAAACCGACTTGAAACTCGCACAATTACCGAACGAAAACCCAACGCCTTATCAGCAGAGGTATCGGGTTACGTTGGGAGAAGTTTAAAAAAAAACAAAAAAAATCCGTCGCGATCCGCATGAGAATCGTTGTTTTCACACCTTCCAAGGGGCTAGTTTTCGCTCTTTCATCAACGTAACTTTACCCACCCGATCTAGCGCAACTTGCAATGCGCCGCGTGAGAAACGCGCGGTAAGCAAGTTGCGCACGTGGGAAAAAGTTCAAGGACGCGTTTTTCCCAGCCTGTGGCAAAATTTTCCTTGCCACCACCGGCGGGTGAAATTTCGAATAGATTGAGTGTTGTTTTAACCTTTACCGGCGGCGGTTGATTTAAAAAAAAAAAGAGTGTTGATCTATCCACAAGCGGCGGTGGGCGCGTCGATATTCTAAAAATCAAGTGTTGTATAAACCACGATCGCCGGCGGTTGTTTTTCTCAACTTTCGCGGCGGCGCGTTATTTTAAAGTAAAAGAAAATAAAGTTAAAGAAATCACGGTGAGGCGCGGGTCGTTGAGCTTTTTGATCAGTGGAATATGGGCTGCGGTTCTAAATTTTAATGTTTAATTAAATGGTGGAAAATTGTGGATGAGTAAAAGTATAATATATTAAAAATAAGGAATCTTGTGAACAAGTTATAACTTCATTAAAAAGGAGATTTCCTGTGAAAAATTCCCGTTTATATAATCACGAGGAAATTAAATAAAAGAAAGGGAAAAATATATATTTACTAAGGGTAGTAAACAAATTTAGCGATGTCACGAGCAGAGTCCCAATCGTGGCGCTTGGCAATGAAGGAGGAATATGATGCGTTAATTGCCACCGATATGTGGGAGTTGGTTCCATTACAAGCAAATCGTAAAGCGATTGACTGCAAGTGGGTCTTCAAAACAAAACGCAATGCCTCAGGAAACGTCTCCCACTATAAAGCTAGGTTGGTAGTCAAGGGTTGTTCAGAAAGAAGAGATATTGATTATGAGGCGACGTATTCGCCCGTAGTGAGTAGTATGGATATGGGGATTCTACCCCATGAGAAAAAAAGTGCAAAAAGTTCATATAAAAAAAATGTGAGTGTGCAAAAAGCACTCGAGTGCTAAAAGTTCATATAAAAAAAGTGGCGAGTGTGCAAAAAGCACTTGATTGGAAAAAGTTGGTGTAAAAAAGTCGGGATTGTGCAAAATGCACTTTAGTGTTGATGTGCAAAAAAATAGTGCGTATAAGAAATGTTTTGTTGCCCAGTAGGAATTCTAGGAAGGCCTTACCGATGGAGCACTGAAATAAGTACTCATCTGGTAAGGGGTACCCCTTATTTTCTTGGTGCTAGATGAGCCCTTACAAACCCCATTACAAGAGAAGGCAGATGGTAAGGCGTAGTCCAGAATTATACCCAAACAAGTGAGAGTCTGCCCGATGACTCAAGGGAGCTTTCATAAATTTTATAGAAAGAAAGAAAACGGGCAATTATATTCGTCGACATAAAATGCGACATTAGCATACTCAATTCGATACGGAGGACAAGCAGCTTTAGAAGTGGTTAGAATTTAGTTGGGGGACTGCTTAGGTAAAGCCACTCTCGGGCTTGGAAAAAAAAAAGGTATTTGTAAAAGATGAAGAAATAAAAGCATTTCGACACCGGATCACATATCCACAGGCGCCCATGAATAGCTCTTTTTGAAATGTTCCATTTGCTGCCTTACTATACCCCTTACAGATGAGCAGTTCTATAAGTACTCTAAGGTAAGTACTAAAGTAAGGCCTTACCCCCTATGACATCGTGTGTAAAAGTAAGCACTTCTGTAAAAGGGAGTGGTAAGGCCTACCCCTTACCAGTAAGTGCTGATTTCAGTACTTCTGTAAGCTTACCGGTCCTACTGGGTGGGAAAAGCACTAAAAAAAGTTTTTCGTTGGGATGAAGTATGCGTGAAGGGACGGACGGACGTTGTTGATAAGGCGAACGTTGTTGTTCATGGCGGTTGGGGTCAAGTTGATTTTTTTTTGGCGGTTTTGACATTGGTTATGGACATGGGGATATTTTTGTTCCGGTTAAAAAAAGTTTTGTGAGAACTCGTGGATGGTGATAAGATGTTTACGAAAGTTTTGGCATTGCCGATAAGAGAAATTTTCGTCTTAGAATTAGTGATAAGATGTTAAAAATAATATTTCGCATTACATTTGTCGTAAAAATATTGTTGTTATAGTAAAGACGATAATTTTGTTGTTATGATGGTTGGGGTCAAGTTAATTTTTGGCGGTTTTGACATTGGTGATGGACATTGACATATTTTTTTGTTCTGATTAAAAATTTTTATGAGAACTCGTGGATGGTGATAAGATGTTTACGAAAATGTTGACATGTGAAAAAAAAAATTATTTCGCATTACATTTGATCTTTTTATAAGTTTATTATCATTATGTATTCAATATTTTTCTCTTTTAAAGTTTACATTTTAAATTAATTGTGAGTTTTAGTTTAGTTCACATAGTGCTTTCAAATAGTGTGGTGCATTTTCTATTAAAAGTTATTTTAACGTCGTTCGGTTTTCAAAATGAATAATTTTATTTGTGAAATTTGCGATAAAGCCTTTACGAGAGCCTCTTCTTTAAAGAGACATCGTGACGTTTTACATGGTGATGGCTTTTTATGCGAAATTTGTGGTGAACAGTTCACAAATATTCAGAGCTTAAAAAACCATTTATTAAAGGGTCATGTTGATATAGACAATGAACTTTCCACCTCAAGTGTACAAGAGCAGAATATCGAACGTGAAGTTTTACCAGGTATGAATAAAATTAGAAACATCGAAATAAGTAAAAATCCTCACTATAATTCTTTAGGCAATATTTCTATTGCGGCAAAAGATCTGGCAGGTGCTAGCACTTCTTCAGCGACAAGAGATTTGGCAATAGGTGAAACTTCTTCTTCGAATATTACCAATACAATTTTTTGCGAATCGTGCGGAGTTCATGTTTTCCATAAACAATTTAAATACCATCTACGTACGAATAAACACAAACAAAATGCTGGGGAGCGTATTGATGCTAATGTAAAAAGTGTAAAAAGTTGTTTTGAAGAAAGAATTGAAACATTGATTGTCGAAAATGGAGATGAAGCTCTTTTAGATCCTTTTGGATTCTTCAATCAAAATGAAAAATCTATTCAAGAAATGTTGTCAAGCATGTTAAAGAAGCATGATTCGTATAAATTCAATATTGAAATGTTCGCTGAGTATATTAAGATGATTGAGGTTGAGGAAGAAGTTAATCTAGAAACGTCCATTAAATCATTTCAAACGAAAATGACTGTAGTTCACAACGATGAACAAATATTTCAAATTTATAAAGATATGATTCAGAATATCGCATCCAAAATGGAAGAATTCCAAGAAAAAGACAGTGGGTGGGCACTGTTAAGAATTTCTCATTTAGAAATTAACATAAACCAGTATAAGCCGATACGAGGATCACATTACTTACCTCTTCCAAAATTTTTAATTAATAAACGTGCTTGTGTTAATGTCCGTAATGAAGATGTGTTTTGCTTTAAATGGGCAATTATTTCTGCTTTATACCCGATAAGTAAACATAGCGAGCGTCCTTTTTCATATCAAGTTTATGATATCACTGCAAGCACTATTCGTTTGAAAAACAATTTTAAAGTAGATTTCGGAAACTTACAATTTCCTCTTGAATTGACAGATATAAGACTTTTTGAAGAAATGAATCCATCAATAAGCATAAATGTATTTGGTTACGAACGAAGGATGACCGGTTGCTGTGATATAGTGGGACCATATTACGCTACCAAACAAGAAAAAAACTAATCACATCAACTTGTTGCTGATAGAAAGTGAGGAAAGATCTCATTACGTATGGATTAAGAATATTTCAAGGTAATATAAATTAGATTTTATGTCTTGACATTGTATTTCAAATTTATTTTTTATTTAGGTTAATTCGTCAGCAAGTCACATTCAACAGAAATCAGATTTTTTTATGCAATACCTGTCTGCAGTATTTCTACAATGAAAAAGCTTTAGATATCCATAAAACTGAGTGCAGCAAAATTGTTACGGTGATGCCATCGCCCGAAAAAACAACATTGATGTTCAAATCTCATCAAAAGGAATTGGAGGTGCCTTTCGTAGTATATGCTGATTTTGAAAGCATCTTGCAAGATGTGGATACCTGTCTTCCAAACTCAAATTCTTCCTACACTGCAAATGTTCAAGAGCACATTCCATGTGCATTTGCATATAGAATACAATGTACATTTAACAGTGAGTTAAATAGATTTAAGATATATAGAGGTAAGGATGCATCTATCAAATTTGTACATTCTTTAGTAAAAGATTTAAAAGAACTTTATATTAAATATTTAGATAAGGTAGAGCCTATGATTCCTTTAACAAATGGCGATATACGTAGACAGAATGAGAGTAATATTTGTCATATTTGTAATTTAGAGTTGGGTATTGATCGTGTTAAAGATCATTGTCATTTAACAGGGAAGTATCGAGGTCCTGCTCATAATAGTTGCAATTTGAAATTTCAGACTCCAAAATTCTTTCCAATATTTTTCCATAACTTCTCAGGTTATGATTGTCATTTATTTGTTAAAGCCCTTTCTCAAATTAAAGGTGAGATCAGCGTCATTCCTTTAAATAAAGAATTATACATTTCTCTTTCAAAACGAATATTTGTCTCTGAAACCGATACTATAGAGTTGAGATTTCTCGATTCGAGTAGGTTCATGCAATCAAGCTTAGAATCACTTGCAAATAATCTAGCTCCTGAAGATCTTAAAGTGGTTCGAAGTGTATTTTGTGAGGAGGAAGCTTTTAATTTCATGAGGAGAAAAGGTGTTTTCCCATATGAATACTTAAACTCTTGGGAGCGATTGAATGACACTTGCCTCCCTCCTATAGAAAAATTTTACAATAAGTTAACAAACAGTGTGTGCTCCAAAGAAGATTATGCCCATGCAGGGAAAGTGTGGAATAAATTCAATTGCAAAAGTTTGGGGGATTATTTAGAGCTATATTTAAAAACAGATGTGTTACTCTTAACTGATGTATTTGAAAACTTCAGAAAAATTTGCAGAAACATCTACTCTTTAGATCCGTGTCATTATTACACAACTCCAGGGTTGTCATGGGATGCGATGTTAAGAACGACGGCGGTTAATCTTGAACTTTTCACTGATGTTAATATGTATAATTTCATTAAAAAAGGAATTAGAGGCGGCATTACTCAATGTTCGCATAGAAACACAAAAGCAAATAATAAATACATGAGTAACTTTGATAAAAGTAAACCATCAAATTTCTTAAATTATGTTGATGCTAATAATTTGTATGGATGGGCTATGTCGCAACCTCTTCCACATTCAGACTTAAGATGGGTAAAATATAAAAACATTGATATTATGAACATATCTGAAGACTCAGAATTTGGTTTTATATATGAAGTCGATTTAGAGTACCCACAATCAAAACATGACGATCATAATGATTTGCCGTTTTGCGTTCAAAATAAAAAACCTCCAAATTCTAAATTTCCTAAATTACTTGCTGACTTAACAGATAAATCGCGTTATATAATTCATTATAGAAATCTTCAACAATGCCTCAAACATGGGTTGATATTAAAAAAGGTTCATAGAACACTACAGTTTAAACAAGAACGTTGGTTAAAAAAATATATAGACAAAAATACCTATTATCGCAGTATTGCGAAAAATGAGTTTGAAAAAAATTTTTCAAATTGATGAATAATGCTGTTTATGGAAAAACAATGGAAAATATTGAGAAACGGAAAGATGTTAAACTCGTTACGAAATGGGAAAGTGATGGTAAACGTCTTGGAGCTCGGGCTCTTATAGCAAAACCAAATTTTCATAGTTGCGCGCATTTTACTGACGATTTTGTTGCGATACAATTAAACAAAGTTAAAAACTATTATAATAAACCTCTTTATTTAGGGTTTTGTATCCTTGAATTATCTAAATGGAAAATGTACAACTTTCATTATGAGTATATGAAACCGAAATACAACAAAAATTTAATTCTTAATTATATGGATACTGATTCATTCATATATACAATTGATACAGAGGATTTCTATAAAGATATTTTAAACGACATAGACAATTACTTCGACACTTCTGATTACGCAATTAATAATCCCTACAAAATACCATTAAAAAATAAGAAAGTTGTTGGTTATATCGTCGATCCAAATGCAAACTATCGAAAAAGAAAAATGTATTTTTATTTGCTTTATTGAAATTACACCCTACTAAAGTGGTATCAAAGTACCGAAACCGTATACCTTCTGCAATCTTTTCAAACTGCGGTTACAATGTATCAAAAAAAAATTAACTTCTTCAAAAGACGTACAATTTCGTTGTTTTTTGACATTCCTGAAAACTCATTCGATAGTTTGCATTTGGATCGACGATATGAAAGATGAAGCTAATGGTAAAATTGTTAAAGAATTCATAGGACTTAGAGCTAAGATGTATTCAGTAGACATTGTTAGTTCTAAATTGCTAAAGAAAGCGAAGGGCGTAAAAAAATGTGTTGTAGATAATATAGACTTAGAAAATTACAGAGATTGTTTATATAGAAAAAAGTTATTTTATGGTAAAATGAATATTTTTAAATCAAAATTGCACAATTTGTATACCCAATCAATTAATAAAGTAGCTTTAAGTTATTTAGACGATAAACGATTTATTAAGGAGGATAGAATTAGCACATATGCATGGGGACATTATAAGATAAGTACAATGAATGTAAATACAGAGTAATAAAAAGTGTAATAAATGTAAAAAACAAAAAAATCTTTATTTATTCTTCTACAAACTGGTTTCACTTACAGGAATTATCAAGAAATTTGCCTTAACGAAAAACAACAGATAATTTTTTTGTTATACAGGAACTTTCAAGAAATTTGCGACTTTTTGTTTAAAGCATTTCCTCTTATCATCAAAGATAAGCGTAAGAACTTACAGGAATTATCAAGAAATTTGTGTTAACGAAAAACAACAGATATTTTTTTTTTTTTTTAATTATTTGCGATGAAGACTTTTTTTGTTTACGGCATTTCTTCTTATCATCAAAGATAAGCGTAAATGATCTTTGCAGTGTGTTAAATACCCCAAGTTTTGGAATATATCATTCAGTTTAATTTTTAAATTCAAATAACAAAGTGTTAAAAAGTTTTTAATTACGAATAATGGAAAACGCTGATAGCTTCGAAATATTAGAAGAATTAAATTCTTTAAATCCTAAACCATTATTATCATATAAGGATATGAAGGAATATGACGCTTATAAAATCATAAGTTGTAAAAAATCGCAAACCAAATATGGTTGGAGGGTGCGTTTGGAGTTAGAGGACTACCATTTGTTTCTTCCAGAAAGATACAATAGGATGACTTCGTCAGCAATGGAAAAAATTAACGAGGGAGGATTCCTTATTTCTTATCAAGGCGTTGTAGGGAATTTAGCAAGATTCCAATTTTCGAAGGCAATTCAAAATCCTGATTTCTATACGTCTTTAGAAGAAGAAGAAGAATTGTAATAAATTGTAATAAATTTTGTTTATTGTGAAAATGTTTCTTGTGTTCTGATTTCTACATTTTATTAGGTGGTTAAATAAAAAGGCAGAGGTTGTTTGTTTAACATAAAATTTACTTTTTATTTAATAAAAATGTTCTAATGGTAAATACATTTTGGAGAGCACACTGACCTTTATGACTAAAACAAGTTAATTCTTGATGTATAAATCGAAGCCATGATATTTTCGGACATTGCAGTTCCTGTTCAGCATCAAAAATGGTTGCTCCGTCTCCAAGAAAGTCTTTTATCCATTCTTTTTTTTCCGAACCTTTTACAATTATTGTTTTTCCAGCAAGTAATGGTGCCACAAGAGTGTAGAGATTATGATATGGAACATACCCATCATACCATCCAAAACCATGAAGATTATGTTTTAACCAAAAGACTTGTTTTTTTCTTTTAGCAGTTAAATCTTCAAAGTTAAATGGTGCTTGAAAAATAAAGTGTTGAAGTTTATTATCTGAAGAAAGAATTGCAAGTTCCTTGACAATAAACTTGTTTTGTTGATCCTTGAAACCTTGAATGTCAACAATTACAGACATCGTGTTTTAAATAACTTTTTTGACTTCACTAGTCAGCGGATTATACTCGACTATTCGATCGTGGATAAGTAAGCAGTAAGCTGTTGTTTTCGGTGGAATATTAACGGAAGTTTTGAATTCTAATTTTATGTCTACAGGACCACTTTTGATAACTTCATTTTGATAAGAGCAATCGATAACCGCAATCGGAGCATTTTCGAGAAATTCTTTGGCTGAGAAGAGAGGTTGAGGTTTCCGTCCATAATAAGATTGTTGAAATTTCGCATACATATTGTACAATAGAGCATAACGATCTCGATCAAATCTCAAATTTAAATCATCATACGGGTAGGAATCTGAATTTAGATGTACTTTAACGTTGGTAAGATTGCAGTGATCAAACCTGCTAGAATCCTTTTTTTTATTATCTTTCCTTTCAGTTTGTAGGGCCAATATAACATATCTCGGTTTTTCCAATTGTGCAGATATTTTAACTGACCATGTGTGATCGGTTGCTATAGGTAAAAGCGGATATTCATATACATCCCAGCTACGAACTGGAGTTTGAATTGGACGTCCACTTTCAACAGTTTTCAACAATGCTAGCTTCTCATTGTCTGCTACAGATATGTGTGGTATTTTCCATTGCAGCTTAAAGATTTTAATAGTAACTTCATTGGTGGGATCTATGAGAGAATTGTCATCTGTTCTGCTTCGAATTAGTATTAATTCATGTTTGGCATTTAAAATAATTTTCTTGTAGTCTTCGGCAAATCCTAATAGCATGTTAAGCGGCACACAAAAATTGAAAAACAACTTTTCAGGTTTGATAGCTTCTGAGGGTGACCAGCCGGCATTGTAAAGCATTTTGCTTTCATTTTCATTTAATGAGATATAGTTCTTCAACGTTGATACAATTCCGAGGTTTCTTGTTCGGTCGATTTCCACTCCATTTAATTCGTAACGAATTTCGTCGAAAAGAAATGAAAAAACGTTGTTTGTTAGACTTGCATCAGCAGATTTTGTCCCATCAGTCTTAGTTAAGGAGCCTTCAATATAGATTAAACTCTCACTAGGTTGAATGTATAAATCCTGATGCTGTACTGGTATTCGAATCTCATCGCTGTTTTTAAATGAAGTTAAAAATGGTGAATAGCTGTGGTATTCTACTTTTGCTACACTGTTATCATAAGAAACACCTCTACCAATATTCAATATTTCACTCATTTTTTAATTTAAGTCCAAGAGATATTAAAAATTGTCTGTTAGCTGAAGTTAATTGTGGTCTTATCCTTGGTAAAGCCAATAAAGGACTGGAGACCTGGTTATCTTTTTGTAATCTTTTATTATTATCACTTTCTCTGTTATATATCAGCATGTTGAGGTTTCAAGTGCAATCTAACAGTAATTGTTTCTCCTCTAAAGTTTATCAGATCACCGTCTTGATCAACTAATTCCAACACAAGCGAGCTTATCCTTTTAACATTCACAGGCAAATAGATGACGTTTCTGGGCACTTCAACTATTTTATACCCTGGACTCACTTTGGGAGAAAATTCGTGAAGCGTGTGAACCGGTGTATTATTTATAAATGATCCCGTTACAATGTTGCATTCAACACGAATTACATTAATTTTTATTATATTAACTGGTAAGTCTGACTCATTTAATACATTGGGTTCCAATTCACGTTTACTAAACCCTAGTAATGGACCAATCGAGAGTGGATTATTAAAATTTATTTTTTGGGTGCTCTTTATTTCAGTTTTCAAAGTATTATTGTTAGCTACAATATCAACTGTTTGTTTGCTCTCTTTTTTAATAAATGCCGCAATATCATCAATTTCATATGAACCTTCTGGAATTTGTATGACATCTCTTCCCACATGAAATAAGTTGTTTCTTTTATCTACATTCGGTATTGAATTATAAGTTTGTAAATCAATCAATCCGCAAACGTAGTCTGTAATAAGATCTAAAGGCGGAAAATATTCAGCTGTTAGGGTAGATGAATTACCAGTCAATGTTAGCGTTAACGACATGATAAATGAAATGCTGTTGTAATAGGATTTAATGCTTTATTTATACTTATATACATATATTTAGTCTGTCTTAGAGCGATTATACAGAAACCTTAAACACAAGTGACCACAAATTACAGAATTATAATTTTGATAATTTTCATAATTATACATTATTTTATTTCCTAAATAATTTAAAAGTTCTTTTGGCGGTTGTAAGTTTCCAAAACTATCAAAGTATTCAATATTAGATCCCTTTTTATGGTATGCTACCCAGTGTGTACCCGAACCTGATGAATAATCCAAATTGATGATTCCACATTCATTTCTCCTAGGTCTTTTGGGAAGTTCATCAAGCATAAAGACTCCTCTGAAATGTGGTATGTATTGACTGTGCTTATATAAATCATGTTCGTTTAATGGACGATTGGGTAGCGTTTTCAGTAGTTTTTTGCCTGTGGATTTAAGTAAAGTCCTAACCCCTTTCTATATGGCTTTAAATATAGACCCTTTCCGCTTTTCCCTAAAGCTATTGCCTCCATTGTCTGATTGTGACGTTTGTTTTCCTCCAACTGCTGTTTAGCCTTACTTGCATCGTTAACAGCTTTTGCAATTCCAGCTGCACCGCCTGTCAATGCGCCTAATGCAGAAAGTCCAGCAAAAATGGGGATGAGAGGTAAAACTCCTCCAACTCTTGGTATGGGAATAATACGAGGTGTTCTTGTGCATTTTCTTTTTCCTCTAAAAACATTTCTGGTAGCGCCAAGAGCAAGCTGTATCGCTTCTTTTAAAGAGCCTGGTTTTTTTGTTTTCAAGATATTTCGTGCTTCTCGAACTCCTTTTTGTAATGTTAATTTAATTTTAGGTTTTTTAATTGAACTTTTTGCTTTTTTTAAACCCATCCCAAGTTTAAGTTTTGTTTTCATAGCGTTTGTTACAAGCCAACCATTAAGTCGTTCTCCTAATAATGCGTCTCTAGATTTCACTCTCGCCCACGCTTTTTCTGCTAATATACGATCAGCGATATGTCGATCTTCAATATTTTTATGTTTGTTATATGCGATATCGTGTTCTTTGCAGGCAGCGTCTAGAGGATTTATACCGGGATCGCCTCTAGCCAATCTTTCTTGCAGTTTAGTACCAGGACCGCAATACTGATAACCAGGCAAATGTAATTCAAAAGGCAATTTGTTTATTGTAGAATTCACGAAGCCTTTCCCCGTGTATGTTTTATGTTGCCATCGGTTTTTGTTAATTTTTTTATGTTCTATCATTCAGTAGACCTTTTGCGAAATTTCTATGTGTGCTACAGCTTAGATACCTTGAAACTAACATAAAAATGTAATTCTTCTAATATATATATTAGTTTTCAATATGAGATTCGTCAAGCAACAAGTGTCTTTACCCATTAGAAATATCGAGATAAATTCAGACAAACCCAAACAAAGACATGGATCATTATTACCCAATACTATAAGGGCTGTCGTTGCAGGACCATCTAACTGTGGTAAAACCAATCTTATGATTAGTCTTATCGAACACCCGAACGGACTCAAATTTCAAAATATATATATCTATTCAAAATCACTATATCAGCCAAAGTATGAGTATTTGAAGCAAATAATAAAGCCCATATCTGGAATGGGATTCCATACATTTTCTGAAAATTCTGATATAACTCCGTCGAAAAAGCAAAGTCTAATTCTATTTTTATTTTTGATGATGTGGCTTGTGACAAGCAAAATAATATACGATCATATTTTTGTATGGGTCGGCATAATGACATTGACAGTTTTTATCTCTGTCAAACCTATACACATATACCTAAGCACTTAATTCGAGACAACGCAAATCTTCTTATTCTATTTAAACAGGATGATATGAATCTTAAGCATGTTTATAATGATCATGTAAACACAGACATGTCTTTTACTGCTTTCAGAAATGCATGTGCAGAGTGCTGGAAGGATAAATATGGCTTCCTTGTGATCGATAAAGATAGTCCAATAAGCAAAGGACGATATCGTAAAGGATTTGATTTGTATATTATCATATAAATACAATACGTTACTAAAATACTCATTAGATCTGTTGAATCAGTTAACAGACCTGTTAAAGCAGTAAGGAGACCTGTTGAAGCAGTTGAACCAGTTAACAGACCAGTTAAAAAGCAGCTGAACCAGTTAACAGGCCAGTTAAAAAGCAGTTGAACCAGTTAACAGACCAGTTAAAAAGCTGTTGAACCAGTTAACAGATCCGTTGAAGCAGTTAATTTACCAGTTACAGTCAACTGGGTGGGGGGATTGTTTAAGCTGTTGACCAACTAAAAATGGAATACAAAGAAAGATTTGAACACAACAAGAAAGATCTAATAAGGAACATTATAAAAACAAGAAATATCATACGAAAGAAATTTCAGGCTATTAAAAGCGGTAGAGTTGATACAGAAGCTCAACTAGAAGCTGCATTTGAACCTGTAACAAAACCATTAAAAGAACTCGTAACAAAAATGAAACAAGAGCCGCAAGGTGAAACTAAATTTAAACCTAAAGAAGAATATCAGGATTATGATCATTTGAAAGCAACTCTAAAAACGAAATTTCCAAAAATGGAAGTTACAAGTACACCACTAAAGCATAAAGACTTTTCTTTAATGTCGGAAGATGAATTTGCAACACCTACTCACTCAAAAACATTAGTTGAAAGATCGGATAACAATCTTAGTTTATCCACTAGATTAGCTGATAAATATTTCCAATTATATGTTGAAAAAAATCCTACAATTGATTACACTTATGGAGTTTACTTTGATAATAATGAATGGAAAATTGGAGATTCAAAGATTGAATATAACGAAGATAATTTTGTTATTAAAGGAAAGTCGTATACAATAACACTAGGCTTACTCGAGCTAATTTTTATGAAAAAGCCGTCAAAAAGTTTATATACTAATGAAGATTTACTAAATTATGGGTCTATTCTAAAAGACACTCATGCTCATAGACGAGGATATTCGACGGAAGAACAAATCAAAGGAAGTCGAGGTTCTAAGTATAAAGAAATTATTAGCAAAATTTTAAACAAACAAGGAATGGGTTTAATGAATTTACCTAAGAATAATATTGATTATATTTATTGGGATGATCCGAATGAACTTATAGACCGGTTGCGTCTCCTTATTGCTTCTGAGCAAGCGGGCAACAATAGTCATCATAACGAAATCATGTCAATAATTGAAGAATTAAGAGAAGCCAACTTGATAATATAAATATCATACATTTATCATTTTAAATTTACTTAAACTATGAGCGTTGACAAGCTCGGGAGATTTTCTCATCAAGCAAAAGTAGGACGAACTGGTGAGAGAGGACCAAGAGGTTTGCCTGGAGAGCGGGGATCTCAAGGCCCACCTGGTATAGGTTTTCAACTTACTTCTGATGGTGATTATGATCTTAATGATAAGTGTATTAAAAATCTTAAAAATCCCGTGGAAAATAGAGATGGTGTAAATAAATTGTATGTTGATGAGTGGATAGTCTTAGTCAGCTTTTCCGTAAAAGCTTTGGAAGAATTATTGAAGCAAACACTTACTAATGAATTGAAGAAGGAGAGAAATAATTTAGAAAAGTTAAAATTAGAAAATCAGCAGTTTACAAATAAAACAGTAGAAGTTTTACATAATAAGCTAAAAAGCTATATTGATGAAGGATTGAGGCAGATTTGGGGTGCATTAAAAGGATTAATAGATGTAGAAACATTAACAATTTCATCCGGAACCACTCCTGTAGAGCTTCATGATGAGTAAAAGACACATTGTAGACGAATTACATAAATCCGCACGGAAAAATTTTAAAAGGCGACGTGTTATTATTAAAGGACTGGACGACCACTGGCAAGCTGATTTGGTTGAAATGGGCGCCTACTCTCGACAAAATAATGGATACAATTTCGTGTTGACTGTCATTGATGCATTTTCTAAATTTGCGTGGGCCATTCCTGTAAAGAAAAAGACTGGTATTGAAGTTGCAGGAGCCATGAAAACTATTTTTGAAGGCGGCAGAACACCCAGAAACTTACAGACTGATGACGGAAAAGAGTTCTTTAATAATAATTTTCAAAATTTGATGAAGAAATATAAAGTTAACCATTATTCAACATATAGTCCATTGAAGGCTTCTATAGTTGAGCGATTTAATAGAACGTTAAAAGGAATAATGTGGAAAGAATTCAGCATTAGAGGAGCATATAAATGGATTGATATAATAAAAGATTTAGTTTTGAGTTATAATAATAAAAAACACCGTACAACAAAAATGAAACCAATCGATGTAAACAAATCAAACGAAAAACAATTACTTTTAACAGCATACAATCACATAAAAGTTTTTCATCCATCTAAATACAAAGTTGGAGATTTTGTGCGAATAAGCAAATATAAACATGTTTTTGAGAAAGGATATACACCAAATTGGACTACTGAAATATTTAAAATTCGGAAAATTCAACTTACAAACCCAGTAACATATCTTCTAGAAGACCACCAGGGGCACCCCATCAAAGGAGGATTCTATGAGTTAGAATTGCAAAAGACAAAAAATCCACACGTTTACCTAGTCGAAAAAATCTTGAAAAGAAGTGGAGATAAGGTTTACGTTAAATGGCTAGGATTTCCATCAAAAGACAATTCATGGATTCATAAAAAAGATGTATTGTAATACAAAAAATATATAAGAGAATAAATTTCATAATATTATTATTTCTTTTTATATATATATATATATATATATATATATATATATATGCGCAAGTTTGTTTGAAAGCATCAGTTATATGAAAACTGGATGGAGGAAAAGATGCTTTGGGCAGAAAATATTCACAGTGGACAAAAGTATTGTATTTGTTCAACGAAATGGCGTTGCTTTAGATTCATTAGGATTCATACATACGATATAGTTTCAAGTGTGTATATAACATTAGAAAATGGCAAAAGAAATGCCATCTGTCATTATAAAAACGGAGAGCCTTTTCCAGAAAAATTAGAATGTGATTTCATATTTGATCCTTTTCAACATGTTAAAATTGAAGTTACTTCCGGAATTATAACGTTGATTGGACAAGTTGTTGATACAGTTAGAAGTGAACCTAAAACTTACGATTTTCCAAAGAATTGCCCCTTTGCTGACCTTGACAACGACTCTGAATGGATAGATAAAAATAAAAGATCAGAAAGTGTTATATAAATTACTATACAAACTACAAAAGCGATATTGAAATTGTTGATTTGAAGGAAATGAAGCAAATATATCATATGAACATTTCTTAACCACCAATCTAGTTTGATTTTCAACCGACGAATTGCTGAAATTTTAAAAACCCTATATTAAATAAGAAACGTTTTTATAATGTGAAGTTATTTTATTGTTTTTTTGTATTGAAATATATCTTTTTTTATAAACCTAACATTTGTCTTTTCATGAAAATAACTAAAAGAAATTTGCAGATGAACCTCAAAGTAGCTGTATAGCTGAATGGGTAAAATTGTTACTTAGGTAATATTCAAAAGTTTTAGCAAGAAAAACGCAGGTTCGATTCCCACCCAAAGAAATGATAGGTAAGTATGGTAATACAATATCACCAATTCCGCTATACAGTTACTTTTTTATAAATAAAATGCAGCAATTATAAAAGCAACAAAATTATCGTCTTTACCATAACAACAATATTTTTACGACAAATGTAATGCGAAATATTATTTTTAACATCTTATCACTAATTCTAAGACGAAAATTTCTCTTATCAGCAATGCCAAAACTTTCGTAAACATCTTATCAACATCCACGAGTTCTCACAAAACTTTTTTTAACCGGAACAAAAATATCCCCATGTCCATAACCAATGTCAAAACCGCCAAAAAAAATCAACTTGACCCCAACCGCCATGAACAACAACGTTCGCCTTATCAACAACGTCCGTCCGTCCCTTCACGCATACTTCATCCCAACGAAAAACTTTTTTTAGTGCTTTTCCCAACAAAACATTTCTTATACGCACTATTTTGCACCACATTTTTCCTTTCAAGTAATTCACGTATTTTATATACACATTTTCAACACCACAATTTACATTTTGACACCACACTGTTGCGTCTACAATCTGTAAATAAACAACACAAAGAAAATAGTTCTAAAATTAAGATAAACTTTATACTACTTATCTGACATTGTTGGGTTGTCCATCCAGCATCATAATCACTTTAATGAATTATAAATTACCTATAAACCAAAATAAGAAAATTGTAATAAGTAATTTGCAAACATAACCTTAGAAGTACATGTAAACAAACAATCATTTTTTCATAAACGATTTCACGATTTCACAACCATTTCATGACAACTTAAGTATAATTACGTTCACGAAAGAACAAAACATAAACTTAATAAATAATTACAAATATTATAATTCTAAATACTCACCTCGTAATAAAAACAAACACCGCCTACACTACATAACACTTAACACTGTCATTCTTAATTTGCTACTTCCCATTCTTCGTGTAGTTACGGGATCAGCTGGTTTATAAACTTAACGAAAGGGGAATTACCCCACTCTATCAACCAGTTGATGAGATAATGAGCATTACCATATTTGGTAAGGAATTTCGGGCTTTGAGAAAAAACGGTGAAAAACTGTAACATTATAAATTTTTAGAGGATGGGAAAGAATGACAAAATTTTCTTTACTTACTTCTTAACCAACCGTGAAACCGAACAAGTGCGTGAACTCGAAGAAGTGATTAGTGAATTTTCTGGTATCTGTATTTTAATCATATACTATATATTTGAAAACGTGAAACCGTGGAAATTGTGAGATCGATTGATGCTATATAGCTTTTGAATTTTAAAGGAAACGTATTCGTACAGTAGAATTATCATTGTTTTTACTTTTCTTTACTAAACATTGGAGAATTTATAAAACATTAGTGTAATAAAGTGAGAAATTGAAATTCAAAATGTTTTTATTGTGAGAAGCAGCAAATTTCAGACAATCAGCATCGTGGCAACAAATCCAAGACACTCATCATTGTAACAACATTTTTGGTCCTTCGAGCCGGATTAATAGGAATTTAAGGTGAGTGGCTTAAATTCTCTAAGATATTCTTTATTATATTTATATAAAAAATATATGTGCTGAGAACGATATAAACAGTTTTAAATCTTTTCTCGTGATTTATGTGTTGAGAACGGTACAAACAGTTTTTTAAATCTCTATCGTGAACAATTTATAATCGAATCGAGTAACGGTGGCTTTTTAAATTCAGACATCATACAAAGAATTTACGATTTTATTTGAATAAAAGTGAATTTATTGAACTGTAAAAAAAATTACAGCTATTAAATAACAGTAATACTTATAACTAACGGTGGTGAAACAGTTGACTTATCTGTGAAAATTTGAAATCCTTTTGTGATAAAAATAAAACGTGGTTGGTTAAATTTATGAAAAGAATTTATTAATACAGTACATTTGGAATTACGGTAGTGAAATAATTGACTTATATTTAAATTTTTAAATTTTTTTTGTGAATACATTAATTACATGAGGTTATTAAACTTATGAAGGCGTTATTATAAATATACAGTTGGATTTTGGTGGTGAACATAAAGGACTAAATTTTGTTGGATGCTTTAAATTTTTTTTTTTTCGAATATTTCGTAATTAACGGACAAATGAGGTTATCATTTTTATGATAAATTTGAGGAAAGTACATTCCGAATTCTAGTGTTTAGAACGATTGACTTTTTATTCTAAGCGTTTTTAAATCTTTCCACTCGACCAATTCAATTCAAGTTCTATGCTGTTGAGTACACTTCCACTTATTTTTTGAAAGTCTACGAACGCGAACAATTAATAAAATCGTGTTAAAAGGGGGATATCATTTTATTTTTTATACTTTGCTTATCGTATATCTTTGTGAAATTGCAAGGGAAACATGGACCGCCTTATTAAATTACAAATGGGCACTGGTACAAAGTTAGAAAAAGCGTTTATAAATTATACAAAGGACGGGAAGGAACGTAAAACCAAACCTTATTATGAGAGGCGTTTAAAAACTATTGAGGAATACTGGGAGGAATTCAAAGAGAGGGATGCTGAAATCATCTGCCTGAAAACGCCTGAGGATGAGAACAATCCATACCTATGTGATGATTATTATTCCACAGTGGAGGAAATGTTCCTCACGATGTATGCGCGCTTGAAGGATGACTTCAACGATTTGTTTCCGCCAGAATCGCCATCACCCTTAGACATTTCTCAAGTGCAGACAGCCAGTGAAGGAGCTAAATCATATTCCGGTGTTAAATTGCAAAAGCTTTCCATTCCAACCTTTAATGGAGAGTACCAGAATTGGATCACCTTTTACGACCTCTTCAAGGGACTAGTACATGACAATAACAATATACCTTCCGCGCAGAAGCTACAATACCTAAAATTATATGTTTCAGGGGAAGCCTATAATTTATTGAATAAAATCACAATTTCCAATGCCAATTATCTGCCAGCATGGAAACTCTTGAAGGAAAGATATCACAATACCCGAGTGCTAGTGCGAACACAACTGGATTTGCTATTTGATCAACCCACTATACGAAACGAAAGCGCCCAAGGAGTGAAAACTATTCTGGACACAGTCAACGAGTGTATTACATCGTTAAAAAATTTAGGGATTCCAATATTCGACTGGGATCCAATATTTGTGCATGTAGCCGTGAAGAAGTTACCAATCGAGACTCATCAACTGTGGGAACAATCACTGGACAGATCCAGCAAATTATCAACTTGGACTGAGTTGGACGAATTTTTAATGAAAAGATTTAGGGCTTTGGAAGCACTGGATACGAGGAAAACAAGCATCAAAGATGAGAAGGAAAGGACAAGATCAACGAGAACACTCATGCGACCACAATCCTTTATGATAGAAGGAACTAGAACTACGTGCAGCGTATGCAACGGTAATCACCCCCTAAGGAACTGCCCAGAATTTCAAAAATTAAACTTTCAAAATAAAAATGAAATTGTACGAAAAAAGGATCTCTGCATAAATTGTTTAGGTGTCGGTCACCTAGCTCCACAATGTCCTAGCAAAAATTCGTGTTTCCGTTGTCATAAGCGTCATCATACCCTATTACATATTTTTCCTAATGATCAGCCTTCCGGATCTAATTCGACGAAAGAGAAAACTTTCAAGTCATTTACACCAGCACCCCATTCTCAAACTATTAGCGAACAGAAGGAATTTAGCCCCCCTATAAATTCTCTCCATACCTCTACTCACAGGGAAGTTCTATTAGCCACAGCGTTAGTTACCTTGCAAGGTCCTGGAAAAACCACAAAAACTTTTCGGGCTGTGCTTGACCCAGGGTCGCAAGCTTCATTTTGTACCGAGTACGTGGTGCAATCGTTGGGTCTTCGCAAATCGCCTGTCTTCGCCAGCATAACTGGTGTAGGTCAGATTCCGCTAGGAACTTCAAGGACAAAAGTCTATGCCGATATCGTCATACCTTCAACAAGTGATACTGTGCAGCTGGAGGCTTTGGTGAAGAAGGATTTAGCACATCATTTGCCGGCTAGAGTGATCACATCAACTAATTGGGCTCACATCAATGGTTTAGACCTAGCCGATCCACATTTTGCCCAGCCAGGAAGGATTGACGTGCTTATTGGAGCGGATGTCCATGGAGATTTAATCTTGTCAGATGTCCGAAAAGGCTCCAAAGGTCAACCTGTTGCTCGACGAACACTCCTCGGATGGATCTTATCCGGTAGAACAACGGACCCAGAACCTCAATCTCAAACGTATCAGACCTTTACAGCCACCGTGTCATTGAACCCTATTAGCGACCAACTACAAGATTTTTGGAGGATTGAAGAGCCACCAAGTATCCAATGCCTTAAAGGTGAAGATAAGGAGTGTGAACGCTTTTACGAACACACTCATACTCGTTTACAAGGTGGGAGATATTGCGTGAAACTACCTTTTATTAGTGAAGATCATCAGCATTCATTAGGTGCTTCAAGAGCCGGTGCAGTGGCGAGTTTCTTCAGTTTAGAGAGGCGATTTTCTTCGAGCCCATCCGTAAGGGAACAATATACCAAGTGCATAGAAGAGTATCTACAGTTGGGTCACATGCAGTTAGCTAAAACAAAAGAAGAAGATCATTTAGTTACATATCAAGGTAAACCGTGTTATCAAAGTTATTACTTACCGCATCATGCCGTCTTCAAAGAAAGTGTTTCAACCAGGCTACGTGTAGTATTTGATGCTTCGCGAAAGAGCTCCTCTACCGTGTCTCTGAACGACATCTTATATACTGGACCTAGCCTACAAAATGAAATGGTTGCTGTATTGATGAGGTGGCGCAAATTCAAATTCGCCCTAATGGCTGACATCGAGAAGATGTACCGTCAAATTGCGGTTCATCCAGACGACATTAATTACCAGCGTATTGTGTGGAAAGTGACGTTAATCAGCCTATACAGGATTATTGTCTGTCGACCGTGACTTTTGGGGTAACATGTGCGCCCCATCTTGCGATTCGAACACTTCAGCAATTGGCTAAAGACGAGCAATCTCAGTTCCCTTCGGCTTCACAAGTGCTGCTTAGTGATTTTTATGTAGACGACGTCTTGACGGGAAGGGATTCCATCTCAGAGACCATTGAATTACAAGGCGAGTTAGATCAACTACTACAGCGAGGGGGCTTCAAGCTAAAAAAATGGCTCTCCAACAAAGCAGATATCTTGGTAAACATTCCGGAAGAGGATCGAGCTGTGCAAACGTCGGTGGATCTAAACTTGGAAAATGGAGTAAAGTCCCTGGGGATTATTTGGTATCCTTCTTCAGATACATTTGGTTATAAAATAAAGATAACTCCTGATAAACTTGTGAACAGCAAACGTGAACTCCTTTCGGAAATTGCAAAACTCTACGATCCAATGGGTTGGATCGCTCCTGTGATCATCTGTGCAAAAATTTTAATGCAGACCTTGTGGTTTCACGGTCGTGATTGGGACGAACCGTTACCTTGCGAAGTACAAAATAGATGGCTGGAGTTTAAGAAGCAGGCGGCTGATCTTGAACAAATCCGTATCCCACGTTGGTATGGCACAGTTCAATCCTCAAACCAGATGGAAATCCATGCGTTTAGTGATGCTTCTCAACATGCCTATGCAGCTATAGTATATCTACGGGTAATCACCTCAGAAGGAAATGTAAGGGTCAATATCATCATGGCCAAGACCAAAGTCGCACCGATTAAACCAGTTACGATCCCACGACTAGAATTATGTGGCGCAGTGTTAGCGTCCAAAATTGTTAAGCATATTTTAACTATTATGCAGTTCTCAGCAATTGAAGTTCACATGTGGACAGATTCTTCAATCGTTTTGTCATGGCTATTGGGACATCCTCGAAAATGGGCAACATTCGTCGCAAATCGATGTAGTGAAATCTTCTCTTTACTGGGAAACGTTCCGTGGCATCATGTCCCCACAGCATCCAACCCTGCGGATTTGGCGTCAAGAGGAGTTTTACCTGCTGAATTAAATGATCAGACTTTGTGGTGGAACGGTCCTCAGTGGTTGTCAAAGGATAGAAGCTCATGGCCGCGTCTAACTGACATACCTTCCACCAATTTAGAAGAAAGAAGACTCATCTGTGCAGTCAGTTTACTTGCTACAAAAAACACTTTTTTGACCGACTTGTTGAGTAAATTTTCATCACTCACAAAACTCATTAGAGTCACAGCGTACTGCCTGCGCTTTCGTGTGCGACGCGGAGATCGCGCCTCTACCTGGCTAACTTCTGAAGAACTAGAGAAGGCAACAAAATTCTGGTTAAGGTTTGACCAAAATCTTAATTTCTCTATGGAACTTGAACACATCCGTTCGGAGAAGCCGCTACCTGGCAAGAGCAAACTTCAAAACTTTAATCCCTTCATTGACAACGATGGACTGCTGCGTCTCGGGGGACGCCTTAGGAACGCCGATATATCTTTTGATAGACAACACCCCATTATTATCCCACAATCAGGACATTTGACGAATCTTCTCGTACATTACTACCATCATCTAACTCTACATGGAGGAACACAACTAACTTTGTCCACTCTCAGACAGAAATACTGGGTGCTGAATGGAAGAAATGTGGTACGAAAGGTTATTCATGCCTGTGTGAAATGTCATCGTTTCAGAGCTCAAACTAACACGCAATTCATGGGCGATCTTCCTTCTCCAAGAATTAACATTACGCGACCCTTCACACATACAGGGATTGATTATTGTGGCCCTTTTAACATCAAAACAAGTAAACGGCGAGGAGCCCCATCTTCTAAAGGTTATATTGCATTATTTGTTTGCCTAGCTGTTAAGGCAATTCATCTGGAACTGGTGAGTGATATGACCACTCAAGCATTTTTGGCAGCTTTCAATAGATTTGTGGCAAGACGTGGCTTGTGTAAACACGTTTACAGTGATTGTGGAACAAATTCTGTGGGAGCTAATGCTTATCTGAAGGACATCGTAACGAAACAAATGGAAATTGCAGAGAAAACATCACATCAAGGAGTTCTTTGGCATTTTAATCCCCCACATGCACCTCACTTTGGTGGCCTCTGGGAGGCAGGAGTTAAATCCACGAAGTACCATCTCCGACGTGTTCTGGGAAATTCAACGCTTACCTTCGAGGAGCTGTCGACGGTTCTAGCACAAATCGAGGCGTGTTTGAACTCAAGGCCATTGTGTCCACTAACGTCAGACCCTGATGATTCAAATGCGCTCACACCAGGACATTTTTTAATCGGTGATTCGCTCCTAGCTCCACCACAAGAAGATTTCTCAACGACCAATCCGCATCGACTGAACAGGTGGCAGCTCACCCAATCACTCTCGCAACATTTTTGGAGAAAATGGTCCAGCGAATATTTAACCAGACTACAACAACGGCCAAAATGGATCACTCAACACCCTAATATAACGAAAGGAGATCTCGTCCTCGTCAAGGATGATCGATTAAGCCCGATGAATTGGCCGTTAGGGCGCATTGTGGAGGTTCTTCCAGGAAAGGATGGATTAGTGCGTGTAGCAGCCATTCGTATCAAGCATGCTATCCTTCGAAGGCCAATTGTCAAAATTTCTCGGCTACCAATCGATAACCCTATCCCATTAGAAAACTCACACAGAGAAACAATCAACTAATATTCTAACTATGAACGCATGCTTGATTTAATTATTTACACAAACACAATTAATGAACACAAAAAAAAAAAAAACCCTTATCCACCCCCTGATAACCTTGAGTCCCAACTATCCTTTACGAACCTCCTGTTTGCTTAGCTACTTCCAGATCTTAAAGATGTAATGATGTAAGAATTCCAACACCGTGGCAGACGTACCTCCTGACTTCCAAGATGTTCCAACACCGTGGCAGACGTACCTCCTGACTTCCAAGATGTCCCGACACCGTGGTAGACGTACGTGCACCATCCTATTTATTCTGGCCCGGGAGGATGTTGCGTCTACAATCTGTAAATAAACAACACAAAGAAAATTGTTCTAAAATTAAGATAAACTTTATACTACTTATCTGACATTGTTGGGTTGTCCATCCAGCATCATAATCACTTTAATGAATTATAAATTACCTATAAACCAAAATAAGAAAATTGTAATAAGTAATTTGCAAACATAACCTTAGAAGTACATGTAAACAAACAATCATTTTTTCATAAACGATTTCACGATTTCACAACCATTTCATGACAACTTAAGTATAATTACGTTCACGAATTAACCACCTGCACGTTCACGAATTAACCTGCATTAATGGTAAGACCAGGACTAGTCTAATTATTTCTATTCAGCAAGAGGGCCTACCTACTGAACGTAATGCCCTCCTAGAACTCTTTACAAATTTCTATGAACAATTCCAAATTTCCCCTCAGCAAGTAAGCAAGGACCTCTCTGCATATGGGTCCCATGTCAGAGCAAAACATATCTCCCAACTTCAAAGGAGTCGGGACGAATCAAATAGATATTATCGTCCTTAACTAGCTTCCCCCCGAAATTCTAACCATCTCCCAGCCCGTCATTCAAAACTAACATCTTCCGATAACTTAAGACTCTTCTATCATAACTGCAGTGGGATGAGAGGCAAACTGAAGGATCTTTTTATCGACTCCAAATCCTGTGACTTCAATGTACTGGTGTTAACCGAGACTTGGTTGAATGACTCCTTCCTTAACGAGGAGATCTTGCATGGCAGCTGGTCCATTTATAGATGCGATAGAGATTATATATCTACCGGTCTCTCAAGAGAAGGTGGTGTCCTCATAGCTGTTAGAGACCCCTTAAATAGTGAACTTATCGCGACTACATCGTCTCAAACCTTCGAACATATTTTAGTACGGGTAAAGTTCGGAAATAAATACATTGTCATCGGTTCTTTTTACTTACCTCCAAACTCCGACGAATCTATATATGATAATGTGATTCATATAATAGATGAAATATCCAACGATAGCAAAGATATATTAATCATAGGTGATTTTAATCGGCCTAATATATCTTTTATTCGTGACGAGGAAGACAGTTATTTACTTCCGATTAATGTATCAAACCCCGTCGATATAAAGTTTATCGACAATCTTTACAGCAACGACTTGCAACAGGTAATTAGCCAACCAAATTCAAATGGGAAATGGTTGGATTTAATCTTCACTAACCTCTATGAGGATTTGAACGTGCTTCCCGCTTCTGAAGAGGAGAATTTATTTAATAACACTACACATCATTCCGCGTGGGTCGTCGAGCTCAGTTCTACAATAACTGATTTTCTCGCCTCCTATAACAACTCTGTAGTCTTCGATTTTAAGAATGCCGATAATGTTAGTATTAGCACTGAATTATCCCTTATTAACTGGGAGGATCTGCTTGACAGTGATGATATTGACGAGTTAGTTACTAGATTCTACGATGTTATTTTCAACACCATTGGCAGATTCGTACCCAAAATCAAAAAAAGAGATATACTGACAGAACCATGGCTTGACAAAAACATTCGGTCTCTTCGCAATAGGAGAAATAAATTGTACCGCGTAGTGAAAACTAACAACAATGTTAGTGCTGAGCAGAAATCGGAATACGCTAGGTTAGCCGCAGAATTTAATCATAGGTCACGGGAGGCCTATACTACCTATGCAAAGACTGTCGGTGAAAATATCATACGTAATCCTAAAAAATTCTTTGATTTCGTTAACCTAAAGCGAAAAACATCAGGCTACCCGACAACAATGACAAACGGTATCACGCACTCCTCTCTCCCCCAAGAAATTTCAAACATGTTTGCGGACAGGTTCAGTGAAATCTTCTGCCCCATTTCTTCGACTGCAAACACTGTCCCAAGAGAGCATTCCGAAACTGCGGTCCTTATAGACAATATATCTTTATCGCCCGAAGATATAATGACAGGTCTTATAGATCTGGAGGTCAATAAAGGTCACGGTCCGGACTGTCTACCTGCAAGTTTTTTGCAGAGCCACGCCCAACTCATTCTACTCCCTCTTCACCTCATTTTTAACAAGTCCCTTTCTGCCGGTAAGTTTCCTTCGGTATGGAAGAAATCCTTCCTCACACCAATCTTTAAGTCAGGTGATAAACATGCGGTGGACAACTATAGGGGCATTGCTATCCTATCTGTTATCCCTAAACTATTTGAAAAACTTATCTATGACAAGATTGCCCCTCTAATTGTTCCGAACCTAAACGATCAGCAACATGGTTTCAGAAAAGGTCGTTCCACCACATCCAATCTTATGATAATGATATCCGAACTACTGTGCGGTATGGAACATGGCCACCAGTTTGACGCTGTCTACACTGACTTCAGCAAGGCATTCGATCGAGTAGACCACCACATTCTATATATGAAATTATTAAGATTTGGGATATCCGGCCCCCTTCTGGATTGGATAACATCCTATCTTAACGGGAGAACTCAGGTGGTAAGATTTCAGGGCTTCCTCTCAAAAGAAATCAATGTAACCTCAGGTGTACCGCAAGGCAGCCACCTAGGGCCACTTCTATTTAACATATTCATTTCCGATCTATCTGAAATATTAAATGGCATTCCGCACCTCTTTTACGCCGATGATTTAAAAATTTATAGTGCTATAAGGTCTCAAACTGATGTATCCTTTTTACAGTCGAAACTTAATGCACTACATGACTGGTGCACCACTAACAATCTTCTTCTTAACACCAGTAAGTGCCACGTAATTACCTTCTCCAGGAAAAGAAACAAACAGCTGCAAAATTATTATCTCAATGACAATGTCTTGGATCGTGTCGATCACATTGTTGATTTAGGCATTGTCCTCGACAGCAAGTTAAACTTTAACTTACACTATGATAATATTATTGCTAGATCCAACAAGCTGTTGGGCTTTATCAAAAGAAGAGCTAAAGAATTCGACAATGTTTGGGTTACTAAAGCCTTGTTTTGCTCATTGGTCCGTCCTATTCTTGAGTATGCGTGCCAGATCTGGGATCCTATATTTCAAATTAGTATTAATCGAATAGAATCTGTCCAAAAGAAGTTCCTTCTTTTCGCGCTTAGGAACCTCTATAATCCTTCGGATTTTCACAACCTTCCTCACTATAAGGACAGGCTCAAAATCCTTGATCTCTTGCCTCTATCCCTTAGACGGAAATTGCTTATATCTTGTTTTACCCTGGATGTCCTGAACAATAACCTCAAGGTGCAGTTCCTGTCGGACACAATCAAATTTAACGATACTCGACAAACAAGACATTCCAAACTGCTTAAAGAGTACCCGCATCGCACTGAATATGCTAGAAACGAGCCTGTTAACAGGTGCTGCATTACCTTCGATTCCTACGCGTCCTGTTTTTCTCCCTCAATTAACAAAAGTTCCTATAAAAGAAAACTCATTTCCCTATTGTCCTCTTCTAACTAACATAGACCTAGATCTTAGTTTAATATTTAAATATTAAATACTTGCAATGTTCCTTATTAACATGTATTTTTTTTATCTGTAACTGTAGAATTAACTAATTATATATGCCAGTGTTTGTCTATAAGTACAATATTATTCTGTTGTATTTAGTTTAAGTATGCCTTGTTTGGCAAATAAATAAATAAATGAAAGAACAAAACATAAACTTAATAAATAATTACAAATATTATAATTCTAAATACTCACCTCGTAATAAAAACAAACACCGCCTACACTACATAACACTTAACACTGTCATTCTTAATTTGCTACTTCCCATTCTTCGTGTAGTTACGGGATCAGCTGATTTATAAACTTAACGAAAGGGGAATTACCCCACTCTATCAACCAGTTGATGAGATAATGAGCATTACCATATTTGGTAAGGAATTTCGGGCTTTGAGAAAAAACGGTGAAAAACTGTAACATTATAAATTTTTAGAGGATGGGAAAGAATGACAAAATTTTCTTTACTTACTTCTTAACCAACCGTGAAACCGAACAAGTGCGTGAACTCGAAGAAGTGATTAGTGAATTTTCTGGTATCTGTATTTTAATCATATACTATATATTTGAAAACGTGAAACCGTGGAAATTGTGAGATCGATTTATGCTATATAGCTTTTAAATTTAAAGGAATCGTATTCGTGGAAATTGTGAGATCGATTGATGCTATATAGCTTTTGAATTTTAAAGGAAACGTATTCGTAGAGTAGAATTATCATTGTTTTTACTTTTCTTTACTAAACATTGGAGAATTTATAAAACATTAGTGTAATAAAGTGAGAAATTGAAATTCAAAATGTTTTTATTGTGAGAAGCAGCAAATTTCAGACAATCAGCATCGTGGCAACAAATCCAAGACACTCATCATTGTAACAACAACACCACAACTATTTTTACACACACACACACACACAATTCAAACACCCCACACAATCATTTCACATCAATCAACTTTCTGCACTCAAACACTTTTTTCATATACACTTTCAACATCAACTGATCTTTTGCACATCAACTGATCTTTTGCACATCAACGCTTTTTGCACTAAAGTGCATTTTGCACAATTACGACTTTTTTACACCAACTTTTTCCAATCAAGTGCTTTTTGCACACTCGCCACTTTTTTTATATGAACTTTTAGCACTCGAGTGCTTTTTGCACACTCACATTTTTTTTATATGAACTTTTTGCACTTTTTTTCTCATGGGGTAGAATCCCCATATCCATACTACTGTAGTGCGTTATACATCGATTCGTCTCTTATTGGCTATGGCAGTTCAACAGGATTTGGAAATAGACCAAATGGATGCGGTTTCGGCGTTCCTTCAAGGTGATCTCCAAGAGGAAATATACAGGGTGTCCCACATAAACTTACAAAGCGGCCGGCTGTGGATAGGTCTTGGATAGACGAACAAAAAATTGTATGGGTGGGGGGGGGGGAAATCGTAACGGTTTAGCCGCTAGGGCGTTTTGAAGTTTTTTTGCTAGAGTTTTACATATCACCCTGTATTTTTGTAACCGTGTAACCCATTTTCATGATTATGGTACCGGTGTACGCAGAATTCCCCCACCTATCTACGACGGTAAAAATAATGGTCCTATCTTATAAACTTTTGGAGTTATGAGTCGCCAAAGTCAAAATTTTGTATTTTTTTCACTAAAATTTCAACTAAAACCACCTTTTTCTCCAAAAAATACGTGATAAACCTAAACTTTTTTTTCCAAAATTAAAAAGTTTGGACAATTTCCTATAAATTCTGCGTACACCGGTACCATAATCATGAAAATGGGTTAGATGGTTACAAAAATACAGAGTGATATGTAAAACTCTAGCAAAAAAAACTTCAAAACGCCCTAGCGGCTAAACCGTTACGATTTCCCCCCACCCATACGATTTTTTGTTCGTCTATCCAAGACCTATCCACAGCCGGCCGCTTTGTAAGTTTATGTGGGACACCCTGTATATGAAACAGCCCAAAGTTTATGATAAACATCCCGGCCTAGTATGTAAACTAAAAAAACATTACATGGCTTAAAACAATTCAGCAGACAATGGAATATTAAATTGGATTTAGCACTTGTGAAATTTGGTTTCCAAAAGTCTCACTTGGATCCGTGCATTTATTTTAAAATTTTGAAAGATAAAAAGTCGATAGTCGCCGTTTATGTGGATGATTTTGATGAAGAGGTACTTAATGGAAAAATTTCAAATGAAGGATCTTGGTGCCGCACGTTCCATACTAGGTATGCAGGTTCATCACGATCGTGTCAACGGATATTTATCAATTGATCAACAGCAGTATATAAACGAAATTTTGAACATGACAGACTGTAATCCAATATCAACACCAATGGACCCCAATCAGGTGCTGTCAAAAGAAATGTGTCCACAAACTCAAGAAGAACAGAAGCAGATGAGGAAGGTTCCGTATCTCTTTGGGTATTGTGATGCAGACTGGGCATCAGACGTTGATGAAAGGCGTTCAACTACTGGCTACGTATACTTATTGCAAGGGGCAGCGGTATCTTGGAATTCAAGGAAACAACGAACAGTGGCCCTTTCGACAACTGAAGCTGAATACATGTCGTTGTCGGCAGCAACACAGGAATCCGTTTGGTTGAAACGATTAATGAAAGAACTGATGATCTCCATAGACACACCTACTATACACTGCGACAGCAAAAGTGCGCTTGATCTTGCCGCCCTAAATGCATATCGGGCGCGAACCACGCACATCGATGTCAAACATCATTTTTTGAGGGATGAAGTCACCAAAGGCAGTATTACATTAAAGCAGATTCCCACCAAAGAGATGGTAGCAGACTTTTTAACAAAAGCGGTTCCTGGGCAAAAGAATAATTTTTGCGCTAAAGCTGTAGGCTTAGAATTTTCCAATTAAATTGTTTTAGTGGGAGTGTTGTGAATGTGAAAACAAATTTATTTGTTCTGGCAACACCCTGCTGTATTTTCTATGAATTGTTTGTGTGTGAGTTTCCTGTTAATAAAGTCAGTTTGTTACTTGAACTCAATCAAGCCGTGCGTGTTTTATTTTGTTTTCTTCTTGTGCTTCAGATTTCTTTTCTCCTTTACAACAGTATTAGTGGATGCATTATAAAAATGGATTGATATTAAACAAGTTAGGTCGTTAACAGCTGAGACATTGTGTGAGATACATTAGAAGGAATTTTCACATATTTTGGATATCCTAGAGTGATTGTAAGTGATAATGGGACACAATTTACGTCGGAAAGGTTTCAAGAATATTGTAAACAGAATGGTATTCAACACATAACGTCATCTCCTTACCACCCACGTACAAATGAACTCGCAGAAATGTTAGCAAGAACTTTCAAAAGAAGAATGAAATTGTAGGGACATCGTCCTACTACTTCCTGTCTTACTTAGCCAAGGAGACTTGTTACAAAAACATAGTCGACTGAGGCTAAGTAAGAAAATAAAATATAAAATTTTCCATGTTTTGACACTTAAGTTTTGTCCAAAGAATTTAGTAGATGTTATCGGTTGTTTAAAAACTACAAAAATAGTTTAATAAAAATTCCAAGCCGATTTAAATATAAAAATAAGAATAAATAATTATAAAACTATATGTATAATTAAAAGTTAAATATAATTCTCGTGTATATAAATACCAGAATTTCGTAGTTTCTATTAAAAGAACTATAAAATAGAAACTATAATTGGTGACCCCGGAAAAACCTGGTGAATTAGAAAAATAGAAGAGGAGAATAGAGAAGAGAGAAAATAGAAGAGGAGAATAGTCAAGAAAGAAAAAAAGAAGAGGAATATCAGGAAGTTAGTAACAAGAAGAGGTTGCAAAAAGTACCTACAAATTCGACAAATTGAAGAAAAATTTTAAGATAATTGATTTTTTTTGGAGTGGAACTAATTAAAATTTCCACTATTATAATACATATTTTACATTTAATATAAAGTTTCAGGGAGTTTAAGAACTGTAGGGACATCGTCCTACTACTTCTTGTCTTACTTAGCCAAGGAGACTTGTTACAAAAACATAGTCGACTGAGGCTAAGTAAGAAAATAAAATATAAAATTTTCCATGTTTTGACACTTAAGTTTTGTCCAAAGAATTTAGTAGATGTTATCGGTCGTTTAAAAGCTACAAAAATAGTTTAATAAAAATTCCAAGCCGATTTAAATATAAAAATAAGAATAAATAATTATAAAACTATATGTATAATTAAAAGTTAAATATAATTCTCGTGTATATAAAAAACCAGAATTTCGTAGTTTCTATTAAAAGAACTATAAAATAGAAACTTAAAAATCATCCAAGGATAGTAGTAGTGGTCAACAAAAACGCCTTAGAAAAATACTATTTTCATATAGAAATACACCTCACTCGACAACAGGTAAATCTCCAACAGAAGCTATATTTGGGAGACGAGCCAACGTTTTTTGATAATGTCAAGCCGGATAGACGACAAGCAATTCAATACAAGCATTTAAGACAGAAATTGCGAAGCTCTGGGACAGAAAGAGTATTTCATCCGAGACAGGAACTATACTGCAGAACACAGTTAGAACCTACATGGAGCCCAGCCACCATTCTAAGCCGAAATGGAAAATATTCGTACACCACAAGATTACATACGGAGAAGGCATGCAGATCATATTCGATATAGAAATCCAATTGCTAGGAAGGATGCAATGTATAGTAATGTTGAAGGAGAAGAATCGACTGTGGAACGAGAACAACAAAATCATCACAACACTGTAGAGATCGATCATGGATCTCGCGTTGATGGCACTGGCGGAAAAGATGTGGAGGCGTTTCCACCAGAACGGGAACAGTTGAATGGATCTTTATTACCAACATCAACATCATTACAAGCAACAGCATCAAAACCTCAGCAGTTAACAATTATAACTACAACAGATAAGGAGGTAAGTCTTAGGAGGAGTACTAGGAGTAGAAGAGCACCTCGAAGGTATTCACCTTCCACGTAGACATCATTATGACTAAGGGGAAATGTAATATATTGTATCGTTTAATACCGGGATTGTGAATTTATTTGATTGAATTGAATTGGAATAAACTTCACTCTGGTGATATTGTTTGAACAAGAAACACGTCTTTTAATTCCAAGACACAACAAATACAATCATTTCTAAAGGTAAAATGACTAAAATTATTGATAATTTCGGTAATGTAGCAGCAGTAGCTGAAAAATATTAGTTTATATATTATGAAAAGTAAAGTGAAATCAACCAAGTGCAAATAAAAGTACAAGTAATATGAGTGAAAAAGAAAAATGGCATCGTTTGTTGGGCCATGTAAATTTTAAATATTTGAATGTTTTGGCTAAAAATCAGATGTTTGATGGTATCCCAAGTGAACTTGAGTCGGAATTTATGAAATGTAAAACGTGTGTTGAAAATAAAATGAGTAATATTCCTTTTGATAATAATAGAAGTAGAGCTAAAGATATTTTGGAAATCGTTCATACTGATGTTTGTGGACCTTTTCAAACCATAGGGTTTAAAAATGAAAAATATTTCGTTTCTTTCATTGATGATTACAGTAAAATTGCCAGAGTTTATACCATGAAATCCAAAGTAGAAGTTTTTGATTGCCTAGTTGAATATGTGAATGAATGTGAAAATTTAACTGGAAAAAAAGTCAAATTCTTGAGATGTGATAACGGTAAAGAATATTTGAATCGTAATATGTATAACTTTGCAAAAGAAAGAGGTATTGTTATAATAATTGTCCGGCTTACGTTCATGAGTTAAATGGAACCGCTGAAAAGTTTAATAGAACGATAATGAATATTTCGCGTTGTTTATTAGCAGAAGTAAATGTTCATAAAAAATACTGGCCTGAAATAGTTTGTACAGCAACTTATTTGAAAAATCGTACATTAGCTAATACTATTGAAAGAAAAACTCCTTATGAAATATTTTAAAAAAAACCAGATGTGTCGAATTTACGTTTATACGGTAGTAAAGTTTTTGTTAGAAAACCAGAGCAAAAGAGAACTTCTAAATGGGATAAAAAGGCGTTATGGGTATTTTGATCAGTTATAGTGACGTTGGTTATCGAGTACTTTTAAATAATAGGGTCATTGTTGCTAGACACGTTGATATCGTAGAAGAAAATGTAAAATGTATTGGCTTAAATGAAAATAATGAAATGGATGAAAATTCTAATGATAACTCATTGAATGACAGTTTTAAGAGTACTGATGAAAATGTGAATTATGATAATGAAAGGTTTGGAATCTGAAAGTGAACATAGGTCTCAGAGAAATAAAAAGCCTCCAAAGCGATTGGAAGATTATCATGTACAGTATCCCGCCATTAACTTATGACCGACTAGAAAATTTTGAGATTTTCCTGTTTTCCTCCAAATTAAACAAATTCAATTGGATTTTTTGCACATATTTATTTATAATTTTTTACATTGTTTTTAGATTATATAAGTAATAATTAATTATTATTCTAATATTTTGTGGCTCCCCCCTTAGCCTTTACCACAGCCTTAATTTTTAGAGGCGCTGTTGATGCAACTTTGTATCATTTGCTTGATTCCTGCATCATTTTTCCAGACATCTTAGATGTTTTGCTTAAGTTCCTCGATGGTGTTATTTCTCCTGCCGTACACCTTCGATTTTAAGTAGGCCCAACAATTCTCTATAGGATTGCAATCAGGAGAATTGCCGGGCCAAGGTAAAATCTCCAATTCCAAGGAGTTGAGGCAGTCCATGCTAGCCTTTGCCGTAGGGTATCCAGATACGGCAGAAGAACATCCTTCAGGACAGTAATATATTAGCTGGAGCGCATTGTCCCCTCAGCAAAATAAATGGGACCTGGTCCTTCTGCTGAAATGCAGCTCCAAATCATCACTGCTGCCGGATGTTTCACTGTTGGCGTAATACAGTCCGCCGAGTATCTTTTGTTGGGCCTTCTGCGAACAAATCCTGTGGCCTCAGTCACCGTCTCTAACCGGCATTTGTCAGTGAAGATAACCTGGCAAGAAATAGCGATGTTACAAAAATCTTAATTTTCTTAAGGCTGGTTTTCAACATTATAAATGAAACAAAATATAGTTACAAACCGGACTTACCTTATTCCAATAATCACTTGTGTGCGTTTGGTGCAATTGTGCCCAATAAAGTCTCTTCTGGCACATGACACGGGTTAATTTTGGCTTCTTTGCTGGTCGTCTGCAAAGAAGGTTGTTTTCCTTGAACCGCCGCTCTAGAGTTCGCAGCGATATCCTGACACCACTTTCATTGAGGTCCTTTAAAATTTCTCTAGCCGGCTTCTTACGCTCCAACAAAGCCTTCTGCACGATTCTCCCATCCGCTCTTGCTGTTGTTACTCTCGGCCTGCCACAATTCCCTCGTTTGGACCCATGCCCTGATATGGATGCCGAAGAACTGCGCACCGTTTTGGAGATGTTCACAACGGACGACTTCGAAATTCCCACTATATTTGCGATTTTTGCGTAGCTGGAACTCTCTTCCTTCAATAAAGCCACAACTTGCGCTTTCTTCTCCGACGTAGTTATACTTATTTATTTATAAATATTATTAAAATTAATTTGTCTTCCTAAATTTTTAATAATGTGCATTATTACTTACTTTTTATATTATTAACTCACAATTTCTAATATATTTTAAATTTTTAAGAACACTTTCAGCTCTTATCACTTAAATAACACTTGCGAACAAGTATCAATTGATTCTTTAGGCTTCTATATACAGGGTGTCCCACATAAACTTACAAAGCGGCCGGCTGTGGATCGGTCTTGGAAAGACGAACAAAAAATTGTATGGGTGGGGGGAATCGTAACGTTTTAGCCGCTAGGGCGTTTTGATTTTTTTTTGCTAAAGTTTTACATATCACCCTGTATTTTTGTAACCGTATAACCTATGTTCATGGTTATGGTACCAGTGCACGCAGAATTCCTCAACCTATCTACAACGGTAAAAACAATGGTCCACCTTAATGAATGAATCCAAATTTTGGTATTTTTTCACTAAAATTTCAACTAAAACCACCTTTTTCTCCAAAAAATACGTGATAAACCAATATTTTTTTAATAAAATTGGAAAGTTTGGACAATTTCCTATGAATAATAATTTTTAATAACTTTTACTCTAGGGCCTTTACTTTTGAAGTTGTAAGCAATTTTAATGTTAAAATTTGCCTAATTTGGTGCTTATTTGGTACTTTTCGATAAAGCACAGATGGAAAAGTACTAAAGAAGAACGAAATACAGCCAATTTCAACATTAAAAATGCTTATAACTTCAAAACTGGAGGCCGTAGCTTATAAGTTGTATTACATTATTCATAGGAAATTGTCCAAGCTTTCCAATTTTTTTAAAAAAATATTGGTTTATCACGTATTTTTTGGAGAAAAAGGTGGTTTTAGTTGAAATTTTAATGAAAAAATAACAAAAGTTGGTAAGATAGGACCATTGTTTTTACCGTTGTAGATATGTAGGTGGAGGAATTCTGCGTGCACTGGTACCATAACCATGAAAATAGGTTATACGGTTACAAAAATACAGGGTGATATGTAAAACTTTAGCAAAAAACTTCAAAACGCCCTTACGGCTAAACTGTTACGATTCCCCCCCCCCCCCACCCATACCATTTTTTGTTCGTCTATCCAAGACCTATCCACAGCCGGCCGCTTTGTAAGTTTATGTGGGACACCCTGTATATTTCCGTTTTTTCTTAATAACGGTAATTTAGGATTCTCCATTTGGTGTGTAAAAAATGCAGGTTTTACCCAACAGAATCATAAATAGCCATTTTTCCAGGAAAATAGGACTGCAGGTGTCGCCAGTACACATTAAAAGATAAAAAATTATCAGAATTTCGATCGGTCATAATTTAATGGCGGGATACTGTATATAGTCATAGTATTTTTGTTAATTTTTGTAGAACTGATGTTCCTAATTCATATGAGGAGGCGATAGAATCAAATGAAAGTAAATTATGGGTAAAAGCTATGGATAAAGAGATTGAAAGTTTGAATAAGAATAAGACTTGGAAGTTAGTTAAAAATGTAAATAATAATAAAGTTTTGGATGTAAAGTGGGTCTATACTAAATAGCCTGATGATTGTTATAAAGCTAGGTTAGTTGTAAGAGGTTTTCAGCAAACTGATGAAATTGATGATGTTTATTCTCCTGTGGCGAAAATGAAGACCTTAAAATTTTTATTTTCATATTGTTGTCAAATGGGTCTAGAAATTGAACAAATGGATGTTGAAACAACGTTTTTAATCGGCAAGGTAAATTCTGAAGTTTATGTTAAACAGCCAAAAGGCTATGAAGATAATACAAATAGGGTGTGTGTATTAATAAAAGCTTTATATGGCTTAAAAGAAAGCCCAAGAGTTTGGTATGAATGCCTTGATAAATTCTTAGTAAGTTTAGGTTTTGAAAGAAATAATATTGATTCTTGTTTATATACTTTTAGAAATGGAAAAGTTACTACTACTTTGTTAATTTTTGTTGATGATCTATTAATTTGCGGTAGAAATGTAAAAGATATTAAAAGAATTAAAGTTTTGTTGTCAGAAAAGTTTAAAATGAAAGATCTTGGTAAAATTAAAGAATATCTTGCGATTACCATTGAGTATGAGTCCGGTAAACATATAATGAAATTAAGTCAAATCATATTGAGTCATTAATTAAAAGATATAATTTAGAAAATAGTAAGCTGTATAATACACCTACGGAAATATATTTGAAAATTGAGAAGTCTGATACTTGTGAAAGAAATATTAAATATAGAAATTTAATTGGTGCTTTATTATATACATAAGTTCGGCTACGAGGCCTGATATAAGCTTTGCAGTAAACTACCTAAGTAGATTTCAAAACCTGTTATAATAAGACCTATTTTAACCCTCCCTTACTAACGTCTGGGTCGAATCCACCCATTTTGAAATTCTTTTTGAAAAAAAAAAAAAAAATACAGTGATAAACATTTGCAATCGCTTTCATATTGCGTGTAATCTCACTTTGCACAGTTGTCAACATTTTAAAATGATTTTCACTAGGGTTTTGGCGGCTTAACTTAAAAATATGTTGTTTGAAAAAGTGTCTGGGTGCATTGCATCCACGTTCGTAATGGTGCTACAAAATTTGTGGGTTGGTTACACCCAGGTTAGTACCCATGTAAGTGTGTGTTCGTATTTGTGTGGGGCGAAAGATAACGGCAACACTTGCCGCGGTCTGAATTCCTGCTATTTTGAAATTAAAGCAACCGACCTCTCTTTTGAAGATTTAGGTTAAGGATTTGTGTATGCATTGTGAAAACACCACTTGAGAGCTGGATGCTATTTTTTACGTTTGTCGACCATATTGTAGCAAATACTAACATCGCAGTCACTTTCGAGATCTTGTATCGACCAGTGCCTTCATAGCGAAAATTCTTCAGTTTCAGTTATTTTTTCATTTTATTGTGCGTCAGTACCATTTTGCCTTTTGTTTATTTTTCTTTCTTTTTTTTCGATATTTTTTGATTGTGCGTGAGTGCATAAAGTGAGTCATTTCACTGGCATTTGAACTTTTCCCGCCGCTTCTCTACACAGTACACCTTTAGGCACATTGTTAAGAACCCGATCTTAACGGCTGAGTGAAATCACCAGCGGAATGGCGCCCGCGCCAGGGCCCAGTAATAATCCTTTTGCGCTGCTGGAAGACAGCAAGCCAAAAAAACATAGAAAACGGAAAAACATGGACGTGCACAACGAGATGTGGAACGCGACACCTGCAGAGGCACAAAACTTTTTCTCGATAGGACAGGATCCAAAATATATCACTGTGGAGCTAATAAACACAGAGAAAAGATCACGATTTAAATCCTTTCCTAATACAGAAAACCCTGCAAATATATTCAGGGAAAATTAAAAGCTGCAGAGCCCTGCGAGATGGCAAATATCTGCTGCTACTGCCAAATGAGCAGGAAGCCAGCAAAATCACCAAAAATTTAAAGAAAATAGGAGAGTATGACGCACATGCTTCTTTCTCTGATAAACTGAATGAGTCAAAGGCCACCATCCGAATGCCAAACCTACGGCGAGTTAGCGAAGAGGACATCTTAGAAAACATTAAACAAGATAATCCGACTGTTAAGGCCGTAAAACACTACACGAGGTTGATAGACAATCAGGTAGTTAAAGGCTAAAGCAGAAGGAGGAGAACATACCTGCACTAGAATCTACTGCATAAGCTGCCAAACAAAAGGAAAACACTCCACCCTGGACAAAAATTGCCCGATCTTTCAGAGAGAGAAAGAAATCGTGATGATTCAAATCAATCGACATATCAGCAGATTTGAAGCCAGAAAACAATGGTATGAAGAGCATCCTCAAATTAGCACACCCGTACAGGACCCACACCCAGGAAAGGAAAACGGTATCGGCCAAACTAACACACTAATCCATAATTCTGTAAGTAATTATTGAACTACTAACACTACTAACAATTTAAATTTAAATAATGATAAATCTTGGGCTAATGTAGTTAGCGACAGCATTCAAGAGAAGTCGAAAACAACGACAGAAGCATACACTAAAGACAACACGGATAATAAAATAAAAATAACGAACCAACAACAACAAAAAATCGTGACAATTAAGTCACCGTACCCTAATACACAAAAAACCCAAATCCTTTTCACAGCAGAAAACAAACCGAAAAACAGATCACAACTAAACGCACTTCTATCACTCTCACCGAATACTCTCAAAAACACTATCGCAGCAGCAAACAATGAACACTCACCTATAAAATCAGCGAACAGAAAAAACACATATCGCACAGACTCAGATTCAGACATGGAAACACTATCCACTAATGCCACAACATTAAACGACAGTAAACAATAATTTCTACACCATGAATAATCAAGGGCAACAAAGACATACGAACACTTTGAACAACAATCAACTCACAATAGTACAGTGGAACATCTCAGGATTTTACACAAACTCTGCTTCACTGGACATAATAATAGCACGACACAATCCAGACATCATAGCACTCCAAGCGACACATATTCCACACATAAACAATACAAACGCACCTAGGAAATATCGACATTACGACTTACATACACATAACACGCACTCCACAAGAGTCAGTGGAGCTGGTATACTGGTCAAAAGAGGCCTTGCGGTAGAAACTCTACCCATAATCAATCCAAACACACCTATGCTTGCTCTCAGAGTGCATGCTGGCCTGACAATTGACATTGCTTGTATATACGTCGAGCATGACTTGAACAACATAACAGACGAACTTGACAAACTAGCATTACCATTAAGAAGACCAGCAGTAATTCTCGGGGACTTTAATGCGCATCACCAGCTATGGGGATCGCAGTACAATACCCAGAGAGGCAATCACATATGCACATGGCTAGATAACACAGTATATGTACTACTGAACGACGGATCACCGACATTGTTTACAACACGAAACACACTAACGAATATAGACCTCTCATTAGCAACGCCAGACATTGCTCCAAGACTAAACTGGACTACAACCGAACACCCTAAACAGACGGACCACTTTCCAATCATTTTGCACATTAACCAAGCCATAGAACAATCAAAACATATCCCACAATTTGTTGAACAACACGCCGATTGGAAGAAATTCCAGTTAAAAGTTGAGGAGTATCTCCTACAAAAAGAGCTGAGCCCCAGCATCAACAGGGAAGTAGCGATCTTAACGAGAGCTATTCGGTTTGCCGCTAACTGCAGCATGCCAGCAACTCAACGCGCCAATAAAACTACCCCAACAACAATGATATTCGCCAGCTGATTCGAAGAAAGAATCAGGCTTGAAAGCGTTTCAAAAGATCTCCTAGTGCAGAAAATGCAATTTCATATCGCTCCATTAACGCGCAAATGCGCAGAACGATTAAAGAAGAAAAACGCAAGGCTTGGGAAAACTTTCTTGATGCTATTAACCCCAATAATTCAGTTCAAGAAAACTGGCGCAGCATCAGAGCGGTGTTCGGATATAGAAAAAGCACCATGATTTCCGCACTTGAATATGAAAATAGGACAATCACCAATCCCTACGAAATTGTAAACCTAATAGGCAAACAGCTCTCGAGTTATGCAGACATAGATCCAAACCTACACGGTGAAGATGATAGAGCCATAGAGGCAGAGCTGGAAACTCTCCATAATCTTCCCCCCTCCGCCCTGGACAAACAGATAACCTTAAGAGAAGTCCAAGGTGTATTGGACTCTTACAAAGGTTCAACACCGGGCCTAGACAAAATAACTTATGGAATGATGAGAAACGCCCCATCACTCTATTTGCAGAGACTAACTAGGCTCTATAATAAGGTGCTGAGCTCGGGCATATTTCCACAGGCCTGGAAATTGGCAGAGATCCGTCCCATCCCTAAATTATCGAACAAAATTTTCCCCACCACCAAAATCAGACCAATATCCCTCCTTCCAACATCTTCCAAAGTCCTTGAAAAAATCCTCAGCAATAGACTAAGTTGGCTCCTGGAACGAAGGCTCACAGACGGGGTTGTCGGCTACAGACCTGGCAGGGGAACACTGTCACTCTTACAGGAAACTGAGCACAACCTGGCCTGCGCCATCGGACGGGGAGAACATAGCATATTGCTTTCAGCAGATCTGGAGAAAGCATATGACAGACTTCAAAAGAAAGTCGTTGTGCACCAGCTCATCGAATGGAATGCAGGTTACAACTTTGTAAAGACAGTCAACTCATTCCTCACAAACCGTAAAATCATGGTTCGAAATAAAGGTTTTGCTTCCAATGTCCTACACCTAGCAAGTGGAACACCGCCAGGGTCGCCATTATCGGTAACTCTATTCAACACGTATATTCATAAACTTTCTTCAGCACTAACACAAGTGCGCAATCTCTTTTTTCACTTATACGCAGACAACGTAGTTCTTTACGCTTCCGGCGATACCTACACGGTAGAAAATACACTACAAACAGCACTTAACGTCCTGAAAGCATGGTGCCAAACAGCTGGGGCAGTTATCTCAGAAGACAAGCTGGAAGCATTACATGTCTGCAGAAGAACATGTTGTACTGCCACCAGGCTTAACTGGGCAAATCAAAAATACCACTAAAAGAGGAACTGAAGATGCTAGGTTTACACCTGAACAAAACACTACGGTGGAATAAGCAGGCAAAAGTAGTTGCTGAAGACTTGCGGAAACGCAACAACATGCTCAAAGTCATCTGCCAAAAAAAGCATGGACCACCAGTAAACCTAGCCACAAGAATAGCGAAGCACATAATAATTGGCAAAGTGGATTACGGACTGACCTTATATGGACATGCAACAAAGACAGCACTCGATACGGTTCAAAAGGCAATTAACAATGCTGCACGCATTGCTCTTGGAGCATTACCAACAACACCGATCGAAGCTCTCTTGATCGAAGCCGGTTTCCCAACTATTGAGGAGCGTACAGAAGAACGAATGGCAAACGTAATACTTAAATGCATGCATAATTTCCAAGCTCCACTACACCAAAACATAACGAACATATTACACACTGACATGGAAAAATACAGAAAACCATCGGCCCTCGTGCTGGGGTTAAGGAAACTTCCAACAGATCTACGTTACATCCCTCACCAACTACAGAATCAGACAAACTTAATACCCCCTTGGTTGTTTAAGCAATGTAGAATAAACACAGAAATGACAAAATACAACAATTACACGCACACATGTATAAAACATAATTTTAACAGACTAATCGAAGAACAAGGAGTACAGCAACAATACTACACAGACGCATGTAAAATGACAGATCAAGTTTCCTACGCGGTGGTAAGTAGAGGGGGAGCCGTTATAAGTCTAGAAAGAATGCCAGGTTGGACTTCAATCTATACTGCTGAAACTACGGCTATATACAAAGCCTGCCTACATGCAAAAAGCTCAGAACCAGCTCTGGTTATAACTGACTCACTATCCGCACTCCATTCAATCAGGAACTTGAAAAACAGACATCCAACAGTAGAACAAATAACACAGATAATAAGTAACAAGGATATACGGCTCATTTGGTGCCCCGCGCATGTTGGCATAAGCGGAAACGTACACGCAGACAGGGAGGCAAAAGAAGCACATAGACGATCCCTTACAGAAGTACGAACACCTGACTTCACATCGGTTCGGAAGAAAGCACGACAAACGCTGAACGACAAAAAACAACTTAACTGGAACAGAAGCAGCACCTTCCTAGCATCGCACTGGAAACAAATTACAACCCCCCACAAGTATAATCTGCCCAGGGCGTTAGGGGTACTGCATACGAGACTAAGACTTGGTCATTTCCTTGCAGCGAAAAGGTACATTTTCGAAAGAGGATCTCCACCTCTTTGCCCCCATTGCCTGATGCAAACTCTAACGGCACACCACCTCTTCATGGACTGTCCTACAACTGCTTGCATTTTACGACAACATATAGAATACAATAACAATGCACCAATGCTGAACAGACAAAAATACTGATTACATTATCAAAAAAAAAATTTTAAAAACCGACTTCAGAAAAAAAACCCGCGATGCACAAAAAAGGATGAAATAAGTGTTTGTAATTCTTAACAACATCAATCCAATAAGAATGGATCTAGAAAGAAGAATAACTTTTGAAGACGGTGCTAACACATGTGGGTGATATATTAAGCCTAACAAAGAAATGTAAACAATTGCCGAAGCAAGAGTTAGTGCAATCAAGTCAACTACTACCTGGCACCGTCTTCAAAAGTGATTCTTCTTCTCAGATCCATTCTTATTGGATTGATGTTGTTAAGAATTACAAACAATTATTTCATACTTTTTTGTGCATCGCGGGTTTTTTTCTGAAGTCGGTTTTTAAAATTTTTTTTTATTTCGTGCTTTTTAGTCCATTCATTTTTTAATATTGCCTGTCATTGCAAGGAGCCTACGTTTTTACGACGCCACATAGCGAAGTGTATTCTACTTGTCACACACTTTTCATTTGATACCCATGTCTGGGGTCGGGGAGCGCAATTGCAAAATTTGATTGCAGATTGTATTGTCATGCGAACTATACGTATGTGCAAAATTTGCAGTTGATCGGTTATATGGAACTGGGTCAAAATCAAGTTGCAAGATTTGTTTACACTATACACACATACAGATCAAGATAATATAAGGCATATAAAAAGTTAAGTTGCCATTGATATCGGGGAAATTAAATGTAAACAATAAACTTCTTTGATTCTTCATCCACGTCATGGTATATTTATTTATTCGATATAAACAATAGTTTTTTGAGCTGCAAATTCGCCATAATTTCGTTCTTATCGGCTTTTGTTCTGGAAGCAAATTTACAGACGCATTCACGTCGAAAACTTGTTTAATATAGAACAAAATTCCCCGAAGGAAATTAAAAAATAATTATTTTGTCGATATATAGAAAAAAAAGCACCGCGAGCCCTTGGGATCGAACTCGCACCCCACAGATCCCACAGACAAGAATACTTGTCTCTAGCCCTTTGCGCTATGTCAAGTACTATCGGCCGCTGACCAATCCTTACTAATATTATAAATGCGAAAGTAACTCTGTCTGTCTGTCCTGTCTGTCTGTCTGTCTGTCTGTTACGCTTTCACGCCTAAACCACTAAACCGATTTTGATGAAATTTGCTACAGACATAGTTTAGACCTTGGAGACGGACATAGGCTACTTTTTATGGAGAAAAAAAGGGTTGAAGGGGGTGAAATGGGGTTCAATAAGTTGTAAGGAGATTTTTTATCTTTACTTTTTTTCTATTGTATAAAAAGTAACTGACTGACTGACAACGCACAACCTAAACCGCTGGAGCTAAAGGGCTGAAATTTTGACAGTGCATCCCTATAATGGCGTGGGCATCCACTATAAAGCGATTTTTCGAATTCATCCCCTAAGGGGGTGAAATGGGGTTTACCCAAACCGCTGGAGCTATAGGGCTGAAATTTTGACAGTGCATCCATATAATGACGTTTACATCCACTAAAAAGCGA
>OX465282.1:56377019-56616392 GCA_949987705.1 Thereva unica
TACCTTAATATTGAATAAATGGAAAAAATGATAATAAAATTACTTTTTCTTTAAACACAAATTTGCTATGACAGAACTGCAAACGTATATTTTTCGTATTCATTGATGAGTTCTTGCTTGATTGGAATTCAAATTTGTCATCTGTGAATTATTTGATCGCCAGGATCCATTCATACCACCGATGTATTTGGGAAACTTCCATGTTTAACGAAATCCCTAGGCAATTGTTATCTAATCGTTTTCTGTTTTTGGCATCTGGTGAAACATGGCAGTAAAGTTGATTAAAGTTAAATGCAGTAGTGCAACAGAACACAGTATTTAATAACTGTACGTAATTTTTCATTCCTTTAAAACCCAGCAGGTTTCAATAATAATTAGGTACACCCAACCTTCTGGGTGATATTATTGTTAAAAATTTGAGCTCCTCATAAGTTTAACCTGAAGCTAGGAATCGTAAAGTTGCAGATAGTCTTTCATTTGGAGAAATAGCGTCTCGCATCAAAGTATTTTGCTTAGCTATCATGGTCTTACAATTTCCAATAAATGATCATAGCTCTCATTGTCCATCCGAACGAAATTTTTAAAATCATCAGGAGCCGAACTCAGAAGTTGTCGCAAAATTGACGGGGGTGGACCTCCATCGAATAGCTTGTCAGAGCTGGAGCAAAGGGCTTTGGAAACTTTCGATGGAGGTTTACTAATAGACGGAATTCCAAATGTACCCTCTCTTGGAATGCAAGTATGTATCGCGTTTGAAATGATTAGTTGCAATTCCTTTTAAGAATTTTTTTAGGAAATCAGATCTTGGAATGTCAAAATGAGAAATCGTCAGCACCAATCATTGAACTTGAAGGATCGTTAAGTGATTCAACTTTCATTAATCTGGATTCCTTGCCATCACCATCTGCAACAAAACTAGTCCAGCTTGATAAAATGTTTCAGAAAGCATGCTAGATGATAAAAAGTCGAAAAGAAAGTGACCGTTATTTGCTACAAGTTCTCGAACAACAACAAGCAACGGTTACAGCCTTAAAAGCATTCACAGACGTAATTGCGGATTGAAAAAAAAACTATGAAAATATAGGGCCTGTTCATAAATGCATGGTTGCAGTCATTTGGAAATACATATTCAGCAATTAAAAATCTATAGTTGGGTACTTACAAATGACTGCAACCATGCATTTATGAACGGCCCATATTTCATTTTGAGTATTGTGAAAAAAAAAAAACAATTTTGAGAATTGCTATATAAATCAATTGTGATGCATTCATTCCCATTATACATTTTCATATTTCTCAAATCACATATTTTTCACCTTAGGTAAATATTTTTAACGGGTCACACACGAGAGTTTTTTTTTTTATAAATCATGCAGACTGAACGTTGCAATTTTTCCCCGATCAAGTAAAAACGTAAATAGGTCACACGTGTGCATCAAATTCTTGAGGCCCGGTGCGTACAAATTGCTGACCCAAGGCAATTTACCTAAGGTGGGAATAATGATAATTATAGTTAGAGTAGAATAGATGTATAAGATAATTTTATATAAATAGAGCATTTTAATTAAATAAAATTCAGTCGTTGTAAAACTGACGTTTGAGTGGGAAGCCAAAAACTTCCCTAAGCCCGGGAGTAAAGCTCTTCAATAGCTGCTCCACTTACTTATCGGAGTTAACGCTTCTATAGCTGCTCCATAGGAGTTAATGCCTTCAGGCTGCTCCAGGTTTTTAAGGAATATCACATGGCGACCGTGACAGGACAAAGCTACAAAGAAAAATTTTCCGGAAAGAAATTTGGAAAAGCTGACGATCTACCCAGTAAATAAAGCGATTCAACCATACGTACCAAAGCCAGCCAAGGGGACATCTTTGGATATAGTACCGAAATATCAACCTGGACCGAGGAAAATAACTATTGAGGAATACCGAAACCGGCGATCAAAAGTGCCATCAAAGCCCCAGAAGGAAATAAAACCAACCCGAGGAGGCAAAAGAAAGCAGTTTAATCTAGAAATAATAAAATATAAAGAATTAGTCAATATAAGTTTTACAGAAACAGAAAGAAATAAATATATAGAACTAATTAAAATCACCAAAAGAAAACTTAATTTAATAAAAAGAAAAAATAACAAAATGTTACGTAAATATTAAATATATAGTCCAATCAATCTACGCAAATCCATCTAATAATTGCCAACAGGAAACAAAAAATATGGTCATATAGGAAAAAAAATTCTAAAAAAGATAGCGTTTTTTTGTTCGGAATTGGGAATGGCGAACCTAACCTAAAAAATCCCGGAAACTGAAAAAAAACGGTTTTTAGCGAATAAAAGAAAAACGTGACCTCGGATCGAAAAAAATCAAATTATCTTTCGATTGATGTATATTGAGTTATAGGTTATGGTAGAAAATATAGAGAAAAATGTGGAAAACAGTCGAAAATCACGTTTTTTTAATTTGTTATTAACTTTTGTTTAACGCCACTTACATATTTGTTATTTGGTACAAATATTGCTTCTTGCTAGCTGAAAAAACGATGTAATTTTTGTTGCGAAATATTGCACAGTTTCCTTGAAATTTCACTTTTTTCAATAATTAAACAATAAAAATAATTTTTTTTTCTTATAAAAAAAAATCAATAATGGGAAAAACACAATCCAAAAACAATGATAATAACGGCGAAGTTATTAATAATATTGTAATCGAAGATACAGTCGCTATCCAAAACCAAGAAATTACAATTCTTTTAGTAATACTGGTTGCAGTCAAGATTATCGAATTGGCATACAATCTTTATAAGGATCATCGAAGAGGTTTAAGAAAAAGGTACCTTAGTACACCTGCACAATTAAATGTCTAACTAAATGGACACACTTACCGTGATTAAAGCAGAACTTGAAAGTATCCTTTCAAATTTCAATAAAAGTATAAACCGTCCATATACACAGAAAACCCTACAACAGAAGGAAGCTGCAGTTAATAACCTATTTAGCCAAGCTAAAGTACTTGCTGGAGAAAAAACAGACGTGGAAACTGCACTTAAAATAAAACCAATCTTTCAAGAAATTAAAAGATTAGCAAGAGATATCCTAGAACACATAAGGACACAACAAACAGAAACAATGTCATTTGATATAAAAACAGCTACGGCCCTGGTATTATGATAAAATTTATCAAAACTCGCATAACCGGGAAAGCTAAATACACCATAACGGATGAGACGAAAACGATAAGTCAAATAGCAACGAAACTTAGACAAAACTTTTCAGCAAAACTGCCATCAGATGCACTACTAGCGCAACTACAATCGTGTAAACAAGGTAGCAGAAAATTAACAGACTTCACAGCACAAATGGAAAAACTCTCAGGACAATTGACAAGAGCTTTCATAGCAGAAAACATTGCAACGGGCGAAACAGCAGAAAAATTAGCTGAGAAATTTTCAATACAATATTTCGCAGACAATCTAGCAAACTCTGAAACATCGCTTATATTAAAAGCTAGTAATCTAACCACGCTCCCAGAAATAGCGGCAAAGGCAATAGCAGTGGACAAACCACAAACCAGCAACGTTCTACAATTCAACAGTAAACCAGCAAGGCGATTCAAAGTAAACTTTAATCAGCCATACATTGGGCTATAACGTACTTTAGGCCATACGTATATGGTCGAAAATTTCTAGTACGAACTGACCATATACCACTAGCATATTTATTTGGTATGAAAAACCCATCATCTAAATTAACCAGGATGAGATTAGACTTGGAAGAATTCGATTTTGAGGACCACTACGTGAAAGGCAAAGAAAACACCGGACCAGACGCTCTATCGAAGATAGATATCGAGGACCTAAAGATGATAAACATTCTAAAAGTACAAACCCGCCCCTTTTTAAAGACGCACGAAGCCAGCATCAACAGAAGATAACTTGGATAATACAAACGCAACCATGCAGCCTGATCAACTGCGCATATCAGAAGTAGCTCAAGTACCTGAACTATGTACTATTTAAAACTATTACCAAAAATAAAAGGCAATCAAAAATTGAAATAAATATAGTGCACAAATATGAAATATTATATAAGCGGTATACAAATATACTATAACCAATCAGAAGAACCAGCACTAGAGCAGGAATTCGAAATATTGGAAAGATATAAAAATAAACAATTTCAGAATAAGATTCTGAAACTTTCTGCAGAAAGTGAAATATTTACAATGATTAATATAACCGCATTTAAAAGCCTTGGAAATAGTGTACAAGAATCAAATTTTTACAGAAATATGTAATACTTTAAAAATAAAACAGATCTTTGCAACAGCGGCTCACCCAGAAACCATTGGAGCACTTGAAAGAAATCACAAATGCTTGAATGAATACCTTAGATGTTTCATTAATGACAATAGAGATGACTGGGACACTTGGATACCATTTTATACATTTTGCTATGGGGTGACAAATTACTATTATCAGTACAAAATAGAAGAAAGCGAGACCCTCTATTCAGCGGACCTTACAAAGTAAAGTCAATAGATAAAGTAAAAGTTAATGACAGTACACAAGAATAGGTTAAGAAAAATTGAAATATAAAGGTATAAAATACATTTATAACAAATTCCAATTTATAACTAGATATATACCTATGTGTATCTATATTATATGCTTAAATTATAATTAGAAAAAAAAAATTAATCTATAATATAAAAATGAATCGCTAAATGTGTTGCTAAGCGCAAAACTCGAGAACGGCTGGACCTATTGGACTAATTTTTTTTCGAATATTCGTTGAAGTACGAGGATGGTTCTTACGGAGAGAAAAATTTAAAAAATTGCCTGAAAAAACAAAAAAATGGTAATTTTAGGAATTTTCACTTCATTTTAGTTTCAATAGCTTCATGGCCTACCTATTGTTTGACAAATGTAAAATTGTCATTAAATTGAATCATTACATTTAATGAAAATTTCAAATTTACGCAGCTGTCAAACAATAGGTAGGTAATGACGCTATTGAAACTAAAATGATCCATTGCGGCCGTCTCAACAGGGCGGTGTACCACTTTCTTCACAACCACCTCGACATGGGTATCAAATGAAAGGGTATGATAAGTAGAATACAATAAGCAATGTAGTATACAAAATATATCTTTAGATCCATGGCCGCCGTCTCAAGAGGGCGGGGTACCACTTTCTTCACAACCACCTCGACATGGGTATCAAATGAAAGGGTATGAAAAGTAGAATACAATAAGCAATGTAGTATACAAAATATATCTTTAAATCCATGGCGGCCGTCTCAAGAGGTCGGATTACCACTTTCTTCACAACCAACTCAACATGGGTATCAAATGAAAGGGTATTGTGGAATGTCTCTTGGCTTCGCCCGTATATCACATACGTAATTAACTAGAACGTGATAATAATAATTACGGGACCCGGGACTTTCAAAAATAAATCCAAAGCACGATTTCAGTTTTTCGGGAGCGAGATGCGACGGCAACAACTCGGCGGCAAAGAGGAAAGTTAACTCTTCGATCGATCTGTGATAACTGATAACAACTGATCTCATATCTCTTGCGTTGACCATTTCAGCCCGTGATAACCGTTTTGGTGTTATCACGGTGGGGGCGGATCCATGGTTTTTTGATGCTTTCATGGATCTGAATTTTTCTCGACTTGTTGCCGCCACATCACTCCCCCTTTATTTAAAAAATGTATAATGCGGTAAATACAATATTTCTTGTAATATATGTTTAGTTCAATTTCTACATTTACATTTTTCTCTCTTTGCAAAGATACAATCTACAATTTAACATGCGAAAAAATAAATGCTGACAAAATCGCAATAATATAAAACTAGTTACAATCTTCGTTTTCATTACCTTATCTCCCTAAAAAAAATTTATAGATTCTATAGTATAAATACTGCATCTACTTTAGTTCTTGGCATATTCAATGAATTTGATATATAAATTATTTTATTTCTACTCATACTTCTAAGTGACAATGTTTTTGTTTTCTTTGTTTATTTTACACAATATTCTATTCAACGTTTTTAGTTACTCTAGTCTTTAATGCCGGCAGCGTCGGAATGAGGCGGGCTCACAACTTTATACTTTTCTTGGAACCGCGACTTAAGGTTTCCTACTACTACCAGACCTCGCTAGATCAAAACGCGCAATTTTGTGTGAACTCCAGGCAATAATCTTTTGTTATCTTCAACTTCCTACGTATTTAAAAAATTTATTGTTTGAATGTACTTTCATGAATTGAGGGCAATAAAGGGTCTTACCGTTTTGCTTCCTGTATTTTGTAAAAGACATTTAGAGCTTTAATATTTAGACAACTCAAAATTTAATGCTATCAGGTAATTTATTTTGTTTGTTCGTTTACATGAAATGATATTTCTGTTGGTGACTACACTGTATGCTCGAGTAATCATCAGAGCTTATGCTGCATTTCGCGCCAGTCGGTCAGATTCTCGTCGTGAAGCGGACTTTTCGGCCGTACCGTGTGGTTACCTCGGGTTTCGCCGCATTTTCCTCTTCGCGACTTCGCTCGAGATAAGCTTCCTTCGCCGGTGATGATTTCTCGTCTGCCGTCGTGAAGGCCGGTTTGAGTCGGTCTACCGAAATCTTGACGCGACGACCCTTTATCTCCAACTGGAAATACTTGTCTTCCCGACGTACCACCTTGTACGGGCCGTCAAAAGGTGGTTGCAGTGGCGGTCTCACCGCGTCGTTCCTCACGAAGACATGCGTACAACGTCGTAGTTCGTCCTGAACAAAGACTCCTTGCTGTCCGTGGTGAGCGGTGGTGGTCGGCTTTAAGTCCCACATCGCTTTACGGAGATCTTTTACGACTATGAAAAGTAGAATACAATAAGCAATGTAGTATACAAAATATATCTTTAAATCCATGGCGGCCGTCTCAAGAGGTCGGATTACCACTTTCTTCACAACCAACTCAACATGGGTATCAAATGAAAGGGTATTGTGGAATGTCTCTTGGCTTCGCCCGTATATCACATACGTAATTAACTAGAACGTGATAATAATAATTACGGGACCCGGGACTTTCAAAAATAAATCCAAAGCACGATTTCAGTTTTTCGGGAGCGAGATGCGACGGCAACAACTCGGCGGCAAAGAGGAAAGTTAACTCTTCGATCGATCTGTGATAACTGATAACAACTGATCTCATATCTCTTGCGTTGACCATTTCAGCCCGTGATAACCGTTTTGGTGTTATCACGGTGGGGGCGGATCCATGGTTTTTTGATGCTTTCATGGATCTGAATTTTTCTCGACTTGTTGCCGCCACATCACTCCCCCTTTATTTAAAAAATGTATAATGCGGTAAATACAATATTTCTTGTAATATATGTTTAGTTCAATTTCTACATTTACATTTTTCTCTCTTTGCAAAGATACAATCTACAATTTAACATGCGAAAAAATAAATGCTGACAAAATCGCAATAATATAAAACTAGTTACAATCTTCGTTTTCATTACCTTATCTCCCTAAAAAAAATTTATAGATTCTATAGTATAAATACTGCATCTACTTTAGTTCTTGGCATATTCAATGAATTTGATATATAAATTATTTTATTTCTACTCATACTTCTAAGTGACAATGTTTTTGTTTTCTTTGTTTATTTTACACAATATTCTATTCAACGTTTTTAGTTACTCTAGTCTTTAATGCCGGCAACGTCGGAATGAGGCGGGCTCACAACTTTATACTTTTCTTGGAACCGCGACTTAAGGTTTCCTACTACTACCAGACCTCGCTAGATCAAAACGCGCAATTTTGTGTGAACTCCAGGCAATAATCTTTTGTTATCTTCAACTTCCTACGTATTTAAAAAATTTATTGTTTGAATGTACTTTCATGAATTGAGGGCAATAAAGGGTCTTACCGTTTTGCTTCCTGTATTTTGTAAAAGACATTTAGAGCTTTAATATTTAGACAACTCAAAATTTAATGCTATCAGGTAATTTATTTTGTTTGTTCGTTTACATGAAATGATATTTCTGTTGGTGACTACACTGTATGCTCGAGTAATCATCAGAGCTTATGCTGCATTTCGCGCCAGTCGGTCAGATTCTCGTCGTGAAGCGGACTTTTCGGCCGTACCGTGTGGTTACCTCGGGTTTCGCCGCATTTTCCTCTTCGCGACTTCGCTCGAGATAAGCTTCCTTCGCCGGTGATGATTTCTCTTCTGCCGTCGTGAAGGCCGGTTTGAGTCGGTCTACCGAAATCTTGACGCGACGTCCCTTTATCTCCAACTGGAAATACTTGTCTTCCCGACGTACCACCTTGTACGGGCCGTCAAAAGGTGGTTGCAGTGGCGGTCTCACCGCGTCGTTCCTCACGAAGACATGCGTACAACGTCGTAGTTCGTCCTGAACAAAGACTCCTTGCTGTCCGTGGTGAGCGGTGGTGGTCGGCTTTAAGTCCTACATCGCTTTACGGAGATCTTTTACGACTTCGGATTCGCTTCGTTTCTTCCATGGCTCTGTAAGGAATTCTCCTGGGAGGCGAAGTGTCGTGCCGTAGACCATCTCGGCTGGCGTCGCCTGGAGGTCCGGCTTGAAAGTCGATCTCAACCCTAGGAGGACCGTCGGTAGGGCCTCCGTCCATCCGGTCGTCATGCGACACGTTATGGCCGCTTTCATGGTCCGATGCCATCTTTCCACTATGCCATTTGCCTGTGGATGGTAAGGGGTTGTCCGTAGATGGTTTATCCCTAATGTCATCGTCAATTCGCGAAATAGTGTAGACTCGAACTGCCGTCCCAGGTCTGTTGTCACTCTTAGCGGAATGCCATACCTGGAAATCCAACTTTCGATGAAATGGCGGGCCACGGTTTCGGCTGTCATATCCACCATCGGGATGGCTTCCGGCCACCGCGTGAAACGATCGATGCAAGTTAGGCAATATCTGTATCCCCTGGATGGTGGCAGTGGACCGACGATATCAATATTTACGTGGGCGAATCTTTCCGTTGGGGGTATGTACTTGTGGACGGGCGTTTTCGTGTGTCGTTGGACTTTGGCTCGCTGGCAGGCGATGCAGGTCTTTACGAACGCTGCGCAGTCCTTTCGAATACTTGGCCAAACGAACCTTTCGCTTATTTGCTTGGTCGTGCCTCGAACCCCCGGATGTGCGATGTCGTGCAGTGTTCGCATTACCAAGTGCCGCATGGCTTTTGGGATCAGGGGGCGAGCGCGGTCTTGTGATATATCGCAATACACCGCTACCTGCGAGTCGGGTAATGTCAACCGCTTGACGACCATCGATGACTTCTCAGGGTCTCGGATGATCTCCTGTAGGCTTTCGTCCTGAAGCTGTTGGTCCGCCAATTTCCGGTAATCGATCGTTTCCGGACGTGTGGAAACCGACTCCACTCTTGACAGCGTGTCTGCGACGACGTTTTTTTCCCCTGCGATATGTCGTATATCCGTGGTAAATTGACTAATGTAATCGAGGTGTCTTGTCCTACGGGGCGATTCAGTGTCCGCGACCTGCTTGAACGCAAACGTTAATGTCACTATGTAAAAGGTCCTACCTTCGAGTAGATTTCTGAAATGTTTAACGGCCTGATACACGGCCAACAGTTCCCTATCATAGGTACTATATTTTTTCTCTGTCGGGGAGAGTCTTTTTGAGAAGAACGCGAGAGGTTTAAGGTCTTGTGCGTCTGATTGGTGTAGGGCTGCCCCAACGGCAATCTCTGACGCGTCCACGTATAAGGCGAGCTCCGCGCTCGGAGATGGATGCGCTAACATTGTGGCGTCGGATAAGTCCTTCTTGCATCTCTCGAAGGCCGCGATGGTCTCAGGAGTCCACTCTAACTTCGTGGTGTCGTTTTTCTTGTTTCCTGGCGCCATTTCCCTGAGAATTATCTGATTTTTTACTGCCTGGGGTATGAATCTCTGATAGAACGCAATGAGGGCTAGGAACCTTTTCAAGTCCTTTGCCGTTTTCGGACGCTCGAAATCTCTAACCGCTGCTACCTTTTCCTCCAATGGCTTAATGCCGTCCTTGGTCACGGAGTGGCCCAGGAACTTCACTTCCGTTTTCCCTAATTGGCACTTGGACACATTTATCGTCAGACCATGTTTCCGGAGAATGGAGAAAACCTCGCGCAAGTGCGCTCGATGCTCTTCGGCGTTAGACGAAGCTATACAGATGTCGTCGACATAGGAAAATACGTACTCGTAGCACCGCAGAATTTCATGCATGAAACGCTGCAAGGTTTGTCCTGCGTTGCACAGTCCGACGGTCATGTATTTGAACTCAAACAGTCCAAAAGGCGTTGTTATCGCTGTCTTTGGAATGTGCGCTGCCTCTATAGGTATTTGGTGGTAAGCCTTGTGCAGGTCGATCGTGGAAAAAATTTTCTTGCCGAAACAAACCGTTGAGAAGTCCTGAATAAAAGGTATTGGGTACCGGTCAGGTATTGTGACCGCGTTCAGACGGCGGTAATCACCACATGGTCGCCACCCACCATCGGATTTCCTCACCAAATGTAACGGGCTAGACCAGTTGCTTTTCGATGGTCTGCAGATCCCCATCTGAAGCAGATACTCGAATTCGGCCTTGGCTATCCTTAGCTTATCGGGCGATAGTCTTCTTGGTCTAGCGAATACTGGTGGTCCCTTGGTCTCTATGTAGTGTGTGACGGTGGTTGGAGAAGGGGTTTTCTGTTCGGCCGCTGCTGGCGTCGTAATATCCACGAATTCTTGCAATAGATCAGCAAATGGGTTTTTTGCGTCTATCGTAGTTATTCGTCTCACTTTTACCGCTCTTACCACGCCAGCCACGGATAGGCTGGTCTGCCTGTCGATCAACCGTGCGCCTTTGATGTCCACTAATAATCCGAATTTGCCTAAAAAATCGGCTCCTATGATTGCGCTCGTTGTCTGTGCGATAATAAAGTTCCATGTGAACTTACGACGCAGCCCGAGACTCAGTATCAAGCGTCTGGTGCCGTACGTTGGGATTGGGGTACCGTTTGCTGCGAAAAGTTTGTGGTCTAGTTGGGTGTTCTTCATGTCATTTGTGTTCGGTGGTATGACGGAGACGTCCGAGCCTGAATCTGCTAGGAACTTTGTCCCAGTCAGCTCGTCCCGTACGAAGAGGCGTTTGCTTCTTCCTCCACCCAATGTTGCCTCCGCTATTAGGTGGTCGGTCCGTTTCCCGACGGAGTGGTCTTCTTATACCTACACGGTCCTCTGCATTTGGTGGCTTTTTCTTTGAATTTGCTGTGATAATAGCATACTCCGTCTCGTGCGCGGCTTGTGCTTCGAGACCTCGACCGCTGTCTTCGGTGTTCGTACCTTGGTCGTCTAATTTGCAGAGCTGAGACCGCCCGTGTTAACCTGTCGATCCTTTCTGTTAATACTGCAATTTGTGCAGGTTGACTGTGCGCCCTTTCGCCGACAACTGCGATGCTGCTGAAGTCGCTCACTTCGAGGATTTTGTCGGCCATAGATGATAACGATTCTAAGTCATCCTTGCTTGCTGACAGTATTGCGCGCACCTGGACTGGAAGCCTGTTCAGCCATAGCGAGCGCAGCAAGGAATCGGTGGTGTTTTGTCCTCCTAGGTGTCGCATTTCATTCAGCAGTTGCGAAGGACGTTTGTCTCCCAGCGCTACGTCGTTCAATAGTTTCGCTATCTTGGCCTCATCCGATTCCGAGTATCTTTTGAGTAAACACTTCTTCAAATACCCATACTTGTCCGTGTCCGGGGGGTTTAGTACCGCATCTCTGACTTGCTGTAGAACTTTTCCGTCGATCGCGCCCACTACGTGGTTGAAACGAGTGGAATCCGTTGAGATGCCACAAGTATTGAACTGCGCCTCCATTTGGGCAAACCATATCTCAGGCGACTCTTCCCAAAATGGTGGAGTTTTCATTGATATGCGCGCCACTTCTTCCTTTCGTTCGCCTAATCCCCGACTGGTCCCTGCGTTCTCGTCATCGACCATTTTGCACTCCCGAAACTTGGACTCTGGTGCAAAACCTTTTTGGTCCCCTATCTTATACGGCCTCGACTAAACCTGATCTACTAAATATTTTATTTCGCCAATCACGCGTATTTATCTGTCATTTCACGCTTATAACTTTTTCGCTAACAAATTCTACCGACTATCAGCGCTTTTCCTACGAACCGCTACGTTGTTTTTCGCCCTAGACCCTCGGACACGATACTCGTATTACTTTATATTGTTTCGACACGACACTATCCTATGCTTACTATATGTAGTACAAATATCTCCTATAATTTGCACTTTATCTAAAAAATAATATGATTTCTGAAATCAATACGTGTTATCACGGTGGGGGCGGATCCATGGTTTTTTGATGCTTTCATGGATCTGAATTTTTCTCGACTTGTTGCCGCCACATCACTCACGTCGGGGTCACCAGTGTGGAATGTCTCTTGGCTTCGCCCGTATATCACATACGTAATTAACTAGAACGTGATAATAATAATTACGGGACCCGGGACTTTCAAAAATAAATCCAAAGCACGATTTCAGTTTTTCGGGAGCGAGATGCGACGGCAACAACTCGGCGGCAAAGAGGAAAGTTAACTCTTCGATCGATCTGTGATAACTGATAACAACTGATCTCATATCTCTTGCGTTGACCATTTCAGCCCGTGATAACCGTTTTGGTGTTATCACGGTGGGGGCGGATCCATGGTTTTTTGATGCTTTCATGGATCTGAATTTTTCTCGACTTGTTGCCGCCACAGTATGTTAAGTAGAATATAATAAGCAATGTAGTATACAAAATATATCTTTAGATCCATGGCGGCCGTCTCAAGAGGGCGGGGTACCACTTTCTTCACAACCACCTCGACATGGGTATCAAATGAAAGGGTATGATAAGTAGAATACAATAAGCAATGTAGTATACAAAATATATCTTTAGATCCATGGCGGCCGTCTCAAGAGGCCGGATTACCACTTTCTTCACAACCACCTCAACATGGGTTTCAAATGAAAGGGTATGTTAAGGAGAATACAATAAGCAATGTAGAATACAAAATATATCTTTAGATCCATGGCGGCCGTCTCAAGAGGGCGGGGTACCACTTTCTTCACAACCACCTCGACATGGGTATCAAATGCAAGAGTATGATAAGTAGAATACAATAAGCAATGTAGTATACAAAATATATCTTTAGATCCATGGCGGCCGTCTCAAGAGGCCGAATTACCACTTTCTTCACAACCACCTCGACATGGGTATCAAATGAAAGGGTATGATAAGTAGAATACAATAAGCAATGTAGTATACAAAATATATCTTTAGATCCATGGCCGCCGTCTCAAGAGGGCGGGGTACCACTTTCTTCACAACCACCTCGACATGGGTATCAAATGAAAGGGTATGATAAGTAGAATACAATAAGCAATGTAGTATACAAAATATATCTTTAGATCCATGGCGACCGTCTCAAGAGGCCGGATTACCACTTTCTTCACAACCACCTCAACATGGGTATCAAATGAAAGGCTATGTTAAGTAGAATATAATAAGCAATGTAGTATACAAAATATATCTTTAGATCCATGGCGGCCGTCTCAAGAGGGCGGGGTACCACTTTCTTCACAACCACCTCGACATGGGCATCAAATGAAAGGGTATGATAAGTAGAATACAATAAGCAATGTAGTATACAAAATATATCTTTAGATCCATGGCGGCCGTCTCAAGAGGGCGGGGTACCACTTTCTTCACAACCACCTCGACATGGGTATCAAATGAAAGGGTATGATAAGTAGAATACAATAAGCAATGTAGTATACAAAATATATCTTTAGATCCATGGCGGCCGTCTCAAGAGGCCGAATTACCACTTTCTTCACAACCACCTCGACATGGGTATCAAATGAAAGCGTATGATAAGTAGAATACAATAAGCAATGTAGTGTACAAAATATATCTTTAGATCCATGGCGGCCGTCTAAAGAGGCCGGATTACCACTTTCTTCACAATCCCCTCAAAATGGGTGTTTTGGGAAGGGTTAAAACTTTTGTTGGTAAAGATGCTGCTGCAGGTGACTCCTGGTGGTTTTCACAATGATAACTGCTTTCCTTGTTTCCTGGGAATCTGAGGACGACTAGGGTTCTATTAAATTGAAAACCTTCGGCTAATTCCAACTTCAATTATTTATTCCAATTCAAACTTTAATTTCACGCTGTACTTTACGATATTTACAACTTATATGTATACTATATTTATTAATTATATTAATTTTCATTTAAAATCTTCGGGACTGGTTATTGCTAGTTGCTTTGATGTGTATTCTTCGGTTACTGATGTTCAATGGATTTTTTTTTAAAAAAGAGAAATGCAGGAATCCAAACATTCTCCCCCGCCTTGAAACATAGTTTCAACATGTATGTAGACAGCATGTTCCTTCCTTCAATGGTGATATTCTTAGCGTGGGTGTATTTTGATGATATCGGCATCTCGTCATCAAGGATGAGGACATAAGGACAAAAAAAAATTAATGAATACCGCATTTATATATTTGCACTATTGTAATATTGTAATATTATAATTGAATATTCAATCGTAATAAAGAACACATCGATGTCAGCAACTGGGTTTCATATGTTTAAAATTGAGGTTTCCCTTTTTTTGGTTTTTTTTAAATTTCGCATTTTTACTACTTGGGTGCTCTTTAATTTTTAGAATCAAGTGGAAGCAAACTGATCTTTGTCACGGGACGTTTATATTCTCCGTCTTTTGTTTTTACAGTGACCACTCGAATGAGTTGATCCTTTCCCGGGTGGATTTGAGTGATTCTGCCTAATGGCCATTGGTTAGATGGTAGATTCTCACCTTTGAGTAGAACTAAATTGCCTACCTTGAGATTCTCAGATGCTCTGAGCCACTTCGGCCGTTGCTGAAGTCTGGATAGATATTCATTGCTCCATGCACGCCAAAGGTCCCGCTTCAATTTTTGAATTAGGCTCCACCGAGCTCAGCTTGATATGGGAAAGATCTTCCTCCGGTGGTGCCAAAAGGGCATCCCCTATTAAAAAATGCCCTGGAGTTAAAACACGGGTGTCGTCAACGTCGTCGTTGAGTGGACAGAGGGGCCGCGAATTGAGGCAGGCTTCGACTTGAGTGAGGAGAGTCGACATTTCTTCATACGTTAGAGATGCGTTGCCGGCAGTACGTTTGAGATGGAACTTAATGGATTTCACTCCAGCTTCCCACAATCCTCCAAAATGGGGTGACGCTGGGGGTATGAAATGCCACTGGATTCCTTGTGTGCTGAAGGCTTGAGCGGCGTGGCGGTTGGCCTGATAAATAGCAATTTGTATCTCTTTATCGAGCTGATTGTTAGCACCAACGAAGGTGGTTCCACAATCGGAGAATATGTTTGTACAGAGAACCCGGCGAGCAACAAATCGTCTCAGAGCGGCAAGGAAGGCATTCGTTGAGAGATCGCTCACGGTTTCAATGTGAATTGCCTTCGTACAAAGGCAGACGAAAATTGCTATATATCCTTTAAAAGTTCGACACCCTCTTAGGTGTGACGATCGAAAATGAAAGGGGCCTGCGTAATCGATCCCAACGTTCGAAAAGGGACGAGTTACTTTCACTCTCACGGATGGTAAAGCACCCATTAACTGGGTTTGTAACAGAGACGCGTTTTTGAAGCAACGGATACATTGGTGAATGAACCTTTTTACTGTATTGCGAGCATTTAAAATCCAAACTCTCTTACGTAGTAGAGCTAAGGTTAGTGTTGGGCCACCATGAAGACAGAGACTATGAGCCTCCTTAATTAATAACTGAGTGAGATGACTCTTTGAGGGTAGAATTACGGGGTGTCTCTCATTATAAGGCAGTGCAGCATTCGATAAATCGACCTCCAACTCGTAATAATCCGCTTCCATCCACGAATGGGTTGAGATTTAGGAGCTTACTAGACTTGGGAAGTGAGCTGCCTTTTGATAAACTGGTCAATTCTTCCCCTATGAATTCTCTTTGTGCCTGCTGCATCCAAAATAAACGAGCTTCTTCTAATTGGGAAGTTGTAATCATAGGTGATTGTGGAGGGGAATCACCACGACATCGTTTGGCAAAAATTTTGCAAATGACTGTAACTCGCAAGAGACGTGAAATTGAGGAAAATCTCTGGAGAATGTCCCCAGAGGATTGACTTGTGGTTTGAGCTAGAAAAGATCTAACTGGTTTTAATTCAAATGTGTCTGGGTCAGGGTCGATTGGCTCGAATTTGTTCGGCCAAAAACATTCTGTTTGGGAAAGCCAGTCCGGACCATTCCACCAAAGCTTATCCTTTAAGCTTGAAACTGACGATATTCCTCTAGACGCATGATCAGCCGGGTTCTCTGACGATGGTACATGCTTCCATGGAATTGGACCTGCATTTTCGATGATTTCGGAAATTCGGTTGCTAACAAAAGGTTTAAAATTGTTTGGGTGTCGTCGAAGCCATGATAACACGATCGTGGAGTCAGTCCATGCGTAAACATCGTGGGGTTTTACAGAAGGTAAAATTCGTTTTAAAAGCCGAGAAAGAAGGAGAGCACCACATAGCTCTAACCTTGGTAAAGTGATGGATTTTAGAGGGGCAACCTTGGTCTTCGCACAAATCAGATGAGTGCTTATATGATTGTTAGTCTCTGAACGAAGATATATAACGGCACCATAGGCTCTTTGTGAAGCGTCGGAAAACCCATGAATCTGTACTGTGCTGTGGGGCTCGGTATTAAGAAAACGCGGGATGGAGATATTTTTGATATTATCTAGTAATTTTACGAATCCCAACCACTTGGTGGAAATCTCATCCGGAACGGGGTCATCCCAATCCAGTCTCGCTTGCCATAAACTTTGCAATAATATCTTGGAGGACACAAGCGCACATGAAAGGAGTCCTAGTGGGTCATATATTCTTGCGATCGTGGAAAGAATTTTTCGCTTGGTGAATGGTGGTTTATTGGAAATAGGTTGAACCACGTACGAGAATAGATCCCTATCAGGTATTCAGGTTTTAACGACATTTTCTTTATTGAGAAGGATGGAAGGGGAAGAGTTTCTCTGAGTTTCTACGATATCCCTAAGTATTTCGGTGTTGTTTGAAGCCCATTTTCTCAATTCGAATGTTATCTATCGTACTACTTGTGTTGACGCTAAAGTAAGTTTGCTGACTCTATTTACTCAATCTCTCTTTGATCAATGTGTGCCGCTGGTCACAAGAAGCCGTAGGCCATCCTCACCCTGTCCTTGGTTTTCTAGTGAAATCCGTGACCTGATAAGTCAGCGAGAGTGCATGTACAGGCGTTATCGCAAGACTAGGATCCTTAGATATCTTAATGCCTATAAACAGCTTCGCAACCTCGTCACTAGTAAAGTCAAATCACGAAAACGTAGTTTTTATGCCCGTAAGCTTGATCCCTCTTTAAACACCAAGCAACTCTGGTCCAACCTTCGCTCGCTGGGCATACATGCTACTGCACCCTCCCATTTTGATATCGATGTTGACCTTCTAAATCGCTCATTCATTCAATCCCCTCCTGCTTTCCCAATCTCCCGATCTTTCTCAGTCCTTCCGCATAGTACTGATGGCTTTGCTTTCCGCTGTGTGGACTCCTCGGAAGTTTTTGAAATACTGCTCTCCATTTCGTCAAGCTGCATCGGTTATGATGAAATCTCTCCACGGTTTTTCAAGCTGCTCGCCCCCTTAATTTTGAATATTATTACGCATGTTTTTAATTACTGCCTGACTACTTCCCAAGTTCCCTTGTTGTGGAAAAAAGCCATAGTGATCCCCTTACCGAAGAAATCTTCTCCTGCTGATATCTCAGATTTCCGTCCCATTAGCATTCTTCCTTTCCTTGCTAAAGCCTTCGAGAAAACTGTATTCATTCAAGTCCAGCGCTACCTTGAATCTAATAGCCTTATTTCTGAATATCAATCTGGTTTCCGTAAAAATCATAGTTGCGAAACAGCTATACTAAAGGTAACTACTGACATTCGCTCTGCGCTTGATAAAGGTGACGTTGCAGTATTAGTGCTTCTTGATTTCTCGAAAGCCTTCGACTCGGTGGTGCACACGATCCTGCTTTCCAAACTAAGTCAGCGCTATCGCTTCTCTTCTTCTGCTACACGGCTTTTCTCCTCTTTGCTATCTAATCGCTTTCAATGTGTTCGTCATAATAATGTTGTATCCTCTCTCCTACAGGTGCCTTCTGGTGTTCCACAAGGTTCAATTCTTGGTCCTTTACTATTTTCATTATATATTAATGATCTCCCCTCTACTATTGGCCACTGTTCCTTTCATCTATATGCTGATGATCTCCAATTGTATACTTCTTGCCCTCCTTCACAGATTGATTCTTGTATTTCTGACTTGAATAGCACTCTATCTCGAATAAATGAGTGGAGTGCTCTCAATTTCCTTAAATTAAACCCTAAAAAATCACAAGTACTTGTGTTAAGTCGTAGCTCTATGCTCCCCGTCAGAATGCCACTCATTTGTCTGGATAACATACCTCTTCCTATTGTTGATCGGGTCCATAATCTTGGTATTGCCATTAATGCCAAACTAACCTGCTGTGATCAAGTTTCACTAATGCTCTCCAAAATCTATGGGACTTTACGTAAGCTCTGGCTTTATGGTAGTCTCCTATCACCCACAATTCGTTCAATGCTTGTAAAATCTCTCATTCTCCCGCACTTCCTCTATGGCTCACTTGTTTACATTGTGTATGATTCATCCTGTCGTCAACGACTTAATGTTGCATTCAATGACTGCTTACGCTTTATCTTCCACTTGAGAAGATCAGATCATGTATCATCGGTTCGGAATTCACTAATAGGCTGTAACCTCTTTTGCTTTTTCGATATTATGGCACTAGCTCTTCTACATAAAGTCTTCTACGCTAAAAGCCCTTCTTACCTATCCGACTTCCTTACCCCCTTGCAAACCTCGAGATCACTTAAATTTCTTATACCAGCCCATCGGTCTCGAATTGGTAGTCGTTCCTTTTTTGTGCACGCGATTAGACTCTGGAATGATCTTCCCTCCTCTTTACAAAGAATTAGCACAGTCACCACTTTCAGGAAACAAGTTTCTCTTCTCCTATCCACCTCTTCTCTATAGCTTTCCCTTCTTTCTTCTACTTTCTAATAGCCAAAGTTCCCCTCTTTCTATCTACTATTGAACAACCTTGATATTCCTCTTAACTCTAGCTGTTCTCTATTCTGTTAGGTATTAAGCTTAGACTAGGTATTTTTCTTGCCATGTTAGATTTCAAATTATAATATTGTACTCTAAAAGATGTAAGTCTTGTGTACTTCCTTATGTATAAAATAAATTGAATTGAATTGAATTGAATTGAATTTCCCGCGCTTTAACAAGGAGTCGATTTGAGTTCGAGATTCAATGACTTCCGCTAGGGTACTCCCTCCAGAGAAAAGGTCATCTACATAAAAGTCTTTAGTGAGTATATTTGCCCCCTGAGGAAAATCATGACCTTCATCCTGTGCCAGCTGATGAAGACAGCGTATTGCCAAGAAGGGCGCGCTAGACACTCCAAAAGTGACGGTCAATAAGCGATATTCTTCTAGAGGGTGGCTTGGGTGACGACGCCAGAAAATTCTTTGGTAGTTGCTATCGGGGTGATCAACGAGCACCTGTCTGTACATCCGCGCAATATCAGCGGTGAATACAATTTTTTTTTGTCTCCACTCAAGCAGTAAAAGGGCGATGTCGCGTTGTAAGGATGGCCCGGATAGTAGACGGTCATTCAAGGAATGTCCATTCGACGATTTGGCACTCGCGTCAAACACCACTCGTGTTTTAGTCGTCAGGCTATCCAATTTTTGAACCGCGTGGTGAGGGAAATAAAACATGTTGGCTACGGGACTACCGGGTTGGGAGCCTGTGATCTTTTCCATGTGGCCTTCTTCTAAATATTCTTCGAGGCATTTCTGATAATCTTTACATAATTGAGGATCCCTGCTCAGGCGATTTTCTAAAGCTCGGAATCGTTTAAGTGCATTTTGCTTAGAGTCTCCAAGTTTTTCTTCTCCATTTGGTAAAGGTACGAAAGGTAGTTTGACTACATATCGCCCTTCTGGTGTACGTGAATGAGTCTCGGAGAAAAATTTCTCGCATAGAGTGTCTTGTGGAGAGACATGCTCAAAGGGAGCGACTTCTTCTATTTCCCAGAATCGCTGCAACAGGTCACAATCATCTCTTATTTGGGTGCAGAAGCTTGTCACCATGTTACGACAGGGTTCCTTATTAGAGCCAAGAACAGGGTACTCAGAATTATAATTGCCTAACAGTATCCACCCAAAGGAGGTGTTTTGTGCAGTCGGGGAACCAAGGTTTCCTTTAATCAGGCCATCTTCAAGTATGCTTGCGTACACCTCAGCACCGAGAACGAGATCGATATTCCCTGGAAGATTAAAGGAAGGGTCTGCAAGCGGCAAATGGGCGAGATGAGTCCATTGAGAACTTGGTATTTTTTGTGCAGGGAGATACTTTGTTAATGAACTCAAAATTATGGCCTTTATTTGCAGATTTGGTTCGCTTTTAGTGTGGGGTTGAATTCTAAAAGTCGTTATGGACTGGGATGTAGCGGTGAGAACATTTTCCAAGCCGAACACCTCGACTGAGGCCTGAGAGGGTTTTAAACGCAGCCTTTGAACCACTCTATTGGTAGTGAAGGTCGCTTCTGAGCCGGGATCAACGAGAGCACGTAATGTGTGGGGTTCCCCGTTGCTGGAAAATGCTCTTAGCAGGACAGTGCCCAATAATACCTTTGGATTTTCACAAGAAAAATAAGAGCTTACTTGAGAGGTTAATGGAGCATCACAGACGGCTTGCGGAGAATTTCTGGAAGGCCCAGGACTTCCTTTGCAATCCCTTGAAGTGTCGGGATCGAGCTTACGAGACATGTGGAGAAGTGAATGATGCCTCTTATTACATTCTCTACAAACCGCAGTGCTAGTACAATTGTTAGTAGTATGACTTTGAGCTAAACAATTTCGACATATTTGTTTGGATGAAACAAATCCGATTCTTTCGTCAACGGTCATTTTTCCAAACTTGAAACATTTCCTTAGTGCATGGTTGCTTCCCTTACACAAGGGACAGGTAAACTGAACAGTATGAAACGCAAGGGGTTTTAAACTCGGGACCTTGGATGAAGATTTTGATTCCATTCGTGGAGGCTTGGGGGGTGGAGTTGCCTCCAGGGTTCGAAACCTAGATTCTAGAAAGCCGAACAGCTCGGAAGTTTCCGGAACCGAAGTTGACGTTCCTTGATCTTGCTCCCATAATTGACGAGTTTCACGGGGAAGACGTTCGAGCATCAGATAATTAACGATAGGATCCCAGTTGTCTGTTTTCACTTTCAACAATTTTAGAGTCGCAACACATTCCTTTGTGCGATAAAGTAAGTTTCTAATGGCGTGAGGATTCTCCGATTGAATATGGGGTTGTGAAAGGAGCGTCTTTAAGGTATTGTTGACTAAAGCACGGGTATTTTGATATCGGGTGTTCAAGAGATCCCATGCAATCTGATAGTTATCAGAGGTGATATTCAGATGTCGAACAAGCTTCTCAGCTTCCCCTGTCAAACACGTTTTAAGGTAATGCATCCTTTGTACGGGGGTTATATGAGAATTTGAATGGATTAGCGAGATGAACATATCTCTAAAAGGAAGCCATGAACAATAGTCACCCGAAAACTTTGGGATGGTTATTTGGGGAAGCTTAATATCAGGCGCAGAGTTGGCTTTTATTGCATTATCATGTATTTGGGGTTGTTGAGATTTATGGTCTGTCATTTGCCGACGAGACGAGGTAGAGGGAACTAATTCTGCTAGGAGATTGTTCAGCGTTCCCTTGCAGTCAAAATATAACTCGGTAAACACGTCATACAATTCTCCAGAAAAATACGGATCATTTCTTTCTTCTGTGGACGCCTTTAACCTAATATACAGGTCGTTGTTGTGGAAAATGTCATTCAATGAATCTAGTGCCTGAAGCCTTCCTTCCACATGACCCTCGTTTTTTAACCGTTCCTTCGGGGATTTCTTAAGGTTTATATTAAAACGATCTAATTGTTCGTACAGCGCAGTTTGTGCTAGGATTTTTTCCGAAACGCCTGCCATGGCCACTTATGGGTTTATGAGATATGGAATTACAAATTTGAGATCTGGATTGTATAATTACCGTGGCACACCACTAATGAGACAAAATTAAAACCGTAAGATAAACTTGAATCGCCACCAATCACAAATAGCACTACGAACTAAATCCTTCCACAGAAGTTAAACAAACCGTCAGCTATTCTAAAGCGGTTTAATAACCCTGAAATTGGGAGTAAAAGAGAAATTTCAACCACAGTACACTAACAACAAAACTAGCAGGCGACTTCTTAACCCTTGGAATATGCACAAAATTATCAATAAAAACTCAAAAGTTATTAATTCCCAAATTTATTAATTCAAAATTTTAATAATTTTCTTCCGTTTCCTAATAGAAAGAAGAGAAAACAAACAAAATAAAACAAAATTAAACTCGTTCCCTGATATTTTATTTTATCCCGTAGTCAATGAATATCTAAGTTATTCTTCATAAAACTTTCTTTTTATACACAGTGAAAAAACAAAGGAAATGACACAAAAGGTGTATAACTGCATCAAATGATATACACACAAGATCATTAATAATTCACTTCGTTTATAAATTTCCTTATATTTTCCCAACTCTAAAACAAAATATCGCTAAACAAGAACAAAAAACTAGGTATCCATTGAAGGGTTAAGCTAAACACGAGAAAATTCGCACACCAATTTGGTCATCAATTTTACAAAATTCCAATCACTTGCCTTTTAGCTAAAATTGATTAAACGGAAATAAATACATCATCCCGTTATCCTTTAATCTTAAGAGTCACTGTTATTGAAGTTCACTGTTAACTAGAGATTCAATACAACAATAGAAAAAAAACCCAAATTAAAATAGTTTCAGTTCTTTATGCGTAATCTATGAGTCTTTAAATTATTCTTCCTAAATTCTCCTTTGTACACTGGGAAACAACAAAGAAACTGACACAAAGGTATATAAATACATCAAATGATACACTAAAATTTTGAATGTGTGATATATTGGATATTTTATATTTTTTCAACTCTAAAAACTCCAAAATTATGTCCTTAAAGACAATAACAAAGCGGTATATTGAGAAGTAAAATGAGCCCAAACAATGTCGTATATCACGTTAATCATTAACTCACAAAATTCAAATCACCTTTAGCTAAAACTCGATTGAACGGAAATAAGTATGTACGTCCCTCACCCCGTTATCCTTTAAGATTAGGAATCACTATTATGTATTCAAGTTTACTGTTTATTTTGAACGGTAGAATTAACGTTATTTTCATGAATAACGCCCTAGGGAAAAATGGTTTAATCGAAATGTGGTACTTTCTTAGATAACGGGTTATGAGTCCTGTTGGGTTAACATTTATTAACGTTATTCCACTTGACCACTTGAACAAAAGATCTAAATTAAATTAATCTTGATTCACCTGATATGAGGATAATTTATGAATTTTAAATATTTATCCAGGCTTCAGCAACCGGGCCACAAACAAAAACTTGATTATGCAAGAATACCGACACACCTGCAGAACTTAGAACAATGAAAAATGCAATGTAACGAGAGAAAAAAAAAGTTGCGAACAATCGATGTGCTTCCACTTTGAATTCTCAAACACCTTTATGTTACTGAGAAACGAGAATTTTAATAATGAAAACTGCACTTGCACTTATGATTTACCGATGTTTCTAATCACTTAATGTTTTTTTTATGTTTTTTAATAAATATTTTTCATTATGGTGCAAATATACATATAAGCGGTACTCACCTTTAAGGAATAGGGATCCGGCTCGAAGGACCAAATGTTTTGGGAAGGGTTAAAACTTTTGTTGGTAAAGATGCTGCTGCAGGTGACTCCTGGTGGTTTTCACAATGATAACTGCTTTCCTTGTTTCCTGGGAATCTGAGGACGACTAGGGTTCTATTAAATTGAAAACCTTCGGCTAATTCCAACTTCAATTATTTATTCCAATTCAAACTTTAATTTCACGCTGTACTTTACGATATTTACAACTTATATGTATACTATATTTATTAATTATATTAATTTTCATTTAAAATCTTCGGGACTGGTTATTGCTAGTTGCTTTGATGCGTATTCTTCGGTTACTGATGTTCAAGTGAAGTTACTGCAGCTGCTGCTGGTACTCGGGAGCTGGCCTTTTGATAACGGCTCCTTTTGTTATCATCATGAAGGCGATGTATGTAGATGTGCGTGTGCAGTTGGTTTCTTCTTCCTTTGTTTTATATTTTGGATTTTTTTTTAAAAAAAAAGAGAAATGCAGGAATCCAAACAATGGGTATCAAATGAAAGGGTATTATAAGTAGAATACAATAAGCAATGTAGTAGACACAATATACCGATTCATGGCGGCCGACGCAAGACCCATGTTCTTTGAGGCATTTCATCTGTGTAAAATTCATATCTCGAAAAATATTAAGTCAATGGATGGTTTTTATTGTTTACTATTGACTTATGGGTGCAGCGTAGGCGCACCGGGTCCCAGCTAGTACTAGAATAGAAGTAGTTATTAATTCATAAGTAACGAAGGATAGCTAGAACATAAAAAAAATCATTTTGTTTTTTGAGGGGGAAGGTGTGATACACTCATTCCCGTTATACATTTTCATATTTCTCAAATCACATATTTTTCACCTTAGGTAAATATTTTTAACGGGTCACACACGAGAGTTTTTTTTTTATAAATCATGCAGACTGAACGTTGCAATTTTTCCCCGATCAAGTAAAAACGTAAATAGGTCACACGGGTGCATCAAATTCTTGAGGCCCGGTGCGTACAAATTGCTGACCCAAGGCAATTTACCTAAGGTGGGAATAATGATAATTATAGTTAGAGTAGAATAGATGTATAAGATAATTTTATATAAATAGAGCATTTTAATTAAATAAAATTCAGTCGTTGTAAAACTGACGTTTGAGTGGGAAGCCAAAAACTTCCCTAAGCCCGGGAGTAAAGCTCTTCAATAGCTGCTCCACTTACTTATCGGAGTTAACGCTTCTATAGCTGCTCCATAGGAGTTAATGCCTTCGGGCTGCTCCAGGTTTTTAAGGAATATCACACAATATTCCTTCCCTTTTTCACTCTGGATGTAGGAAACTTTGAAGAGATAAGCAGTTCAGTAAGTACTCTAAGGTAAAGTACTTATCCAACTGCTATAGAGTAAGTAGAAAAGTAAGGCCTTGAAGGCCTATCCCTTACTAGTATGTGCTTATTTCAGTACTTCTGTAAGCTTACAGGTCCTACTGGGTAGTAGTCCCCACCTTTTTATAACAGAAAAGGATTTTATACCCTAAACGCTATGATTGTAAGTACAATATTATACTAACTATATTTCTATCTAAAAATATTTAATTTTTTTAAATTTGCATCCCATAAGTAAAGGATTCATTACGTTAATACAAGACACCCAGGCGCCAGTCACGATTCCTTCATAAAAAATTATTTAATGAATTCGTCGGGTTTGATTTTTCCTTCACACCTGCTTCATTGTATGGGTGAATTTTTGCGAATGAGAGTGTAAAATACGTAAAACACGATTTTTTTTGGTTTTTTTAACACTCAAGAAATTTTTTTTTCATTTAAAAATATCAACATAACGGATATGATTAGGCAATTACCATCCGCTGTGATTCGCGAATTAATTGATTTATACAGGAAAAATCCTTGTTTGTGAAGAGTAAAAAGTGAAGACTATTTAAATAAAGTTAAAAAAAATGAAGCATATGAGAAGCTTTTAAATATAGTGAAACCTCATTATTGTTGCCAATAAAGACGTAAAGAATAAATGACAGTAAAAAGTCAGGAAAAGGAGAAGACGATGTGTATAAAAATAATTTGTGGTACTTTGATCTCCTCCTCTTTACGACAGACCAGGAGACTCCTAGGGACAGTGTCAAATAGAATAATCACGCAGCGCGAGGCTAGCACCCTGAAAGAAGGAAGAAGATAGAAGGAAAAATTTCACTTTGAGGAAATACCGCGAACGGAATTTTTTAAAGCGTATTTTATATGTGAATATTTGTTTTATATGAGAATAAAGTTAAACTTAAGAATAAAGTTGTGCTAGTTTCTCGGCAGTGTTCGCATGTAAATTAACTGCTCGTAAAATAACCCGAAAAATTCGCGGTTGTCCCGGACAAATTCTTTAAAAAAAATTAAGCCATTCACATAAATTGTCGGAATTTATGTGAATTCAAGTGTCCTACGGGTCGAAAACTAAATAAATAATAAAATTAATAGCATTTGTAACGGTCGGCAATGTCCGAAAGAACGATTTAAATAAATCTCCATGAAAATAAGCTAATCGTTATAAATTGCCGTTGCTAAGCAATGTCCTAATAAATAATTCCTTTCTATAGAATCACTCTATTCATGCCTTTTGCCCCACTCATTTCCCCTTTTTGGCCCATCTTTTTCAAATAATATTCATCTCCCAATTTGTTGCCCACGCAACTCTTTTCCCCATAGACTCTCCGGACGGCGTCCAAAAGCTTAGCCAATCATGTCGCGACACTTGGATTCCCCCCACAAAAAATTCCTTCTTTAAGTTGTTTGGTATGCGTGGGACAGAAAAATGAATAATCCATTCCTTCATTCCATTATGATTATTCATGACTCTCCCTTTCGGCAACAGAAATTTAGACCAAAAAAAGGACTGGCAATACAAAAATTGCGCGGTGTAAACGCGATTTTTTTGTGCGAGACCCTGTGTTCGGAAAAAAAAGGCTTTGGACGGGATGCGTGGCTTCTGGGAGTCGGGTCTGGAGAGTCGGTGATTGCGGAACCTTAAGAAAAAGTTAACTCGAGTGTAAGCTGCGGTTTGGTGTCGCAAGATAGCATGAGCCGCGGCCATTTTTATTTAGTGATGTGAACCCGAAAAGAAAGCCAATATCTGTGAATCGAGGTGCAAAAGTGGAAAATTAAGTTCAAATACTGATATTGCTCTTAAATTTCGATAAATAATAAGAGTGCCTGGCCAAACCCACACGGCTTTGAAGTGCTTCTGTGTATCCGTATTGAGAAATACAAGAAAATATCTCTGGGATAGAATCTCGTTTTTTTTGGGACACAAAAACACAAAAAAAAATATGATCGTACTTTGGTCAAGTCGGATGAAAAAACTTTGTTTGGTAAGTTTTGATCAAGGCTAATCTCTGTGTAGTATTCAAAAAAGGAAAAAAGTAAATATGAAGAAAATGACCATCTCCGAAATAAAATCTAAAAGAAAAACAAATTTAGTAAAGACCCTTTTTACATTGTAAAATTTTGTCATAGAAATATTATATACATGTCGCACCTTTAGAATTATACAGACCCAGTACGAAATTTTGATATTTTGACTTTCCGCCACAGAACGACCTAAAATGATCATCTGCATCGACTTTAATTAAAACAGTGAGTGAGTAGAAAAGGACAAACACATATTTCGGTCTATATCGCTCGGCCCCTGTTCCCCGCGCCCTCTCTTTAGAGTGACGCAATCAGTAATGTGCCAAAAATTTGCGTTTCCTTGTTGAGTCTCTATAATTCTAAGGGTGCGATGTGTTTAGTTCATATTAATATAAAAAGGATCAATCCTTGTGCTAATGTAAATAAGAAAAAAAAAAGTGTAATTAATATTAGTCAATAAGGAACCACAACTCGTTAAAACCCCCCCTTCATACTTGCGGAAGGATTTTTATTTTTGTATAAATATAAAGAGAATGTTGTTAATTGCATTTGACAACCATGATAACTAGTTGTAATTAGTTTAGTTATATTAAATTTTTTTATACACTTACAATATTAAATAATATAGAAGGTAGAAGAAAATTTTTTTTGTATTTTATTGGAATATTACCAATAGTCACTATTAAATTAAGGAAAATATTTCTTTTTCAAGTTGCGATATCAGCTCATTTAGAAGAGACATTATTAGAGTTTAACATGTTTAAGAAAGAAAAAAAAAAGAAAAATAGATATGAAAGTTTTCTAGTTTACTGTTATGAATTAATAATTATAATATATTGAGCTAATTTACCAAGTAGATGGTGGCCAACCAAAGAAAGAAAAAAATATATATATAATGAATTTTGTTTTTTTGTAAACCTGAAAGTTTATTGCACGTGCATATTTATAAATATACATTAAGGAAAGAAAAAGGACCGTTGTACTAGTAATGTATGTAAGTGTTTTGTGTTTTTCGTTGTATAACGCTTTTATTCTCCTAATCTAGTTTGCAACTTATGTATATTCGTTTTTGTATTTCTCATTTAAAAAAAAAAAAAAAAACGGATAATAAAAAGAAAAAAAATTGGTTGGAAAAAAATTAGAGTTAATTGACATGTAGGAAAGAAGTAGGGCAGTAGGGGCATGGAGACCGGCGGGGACGCTGTGTGCCTCGCACAATATGTAAGTACCAGTATTATTTAGATTTTTTTTGGTTCAGCATTCAAACCCGACCGCATCCGTTCGCATGGCTGCGACCCCGATCCCCCTTTAAGCCCTCTCGATGGCCCCGGACGGGTCACCCTATCGCCCTCTCGTGATTTATATTAGTTTTTTTTTGTTTGGTTCTCAGCGGCACGTGATTTTCGTTAGTTTATTTCAAACTGTCACCCCTTTCATTGGCTCCCTACACTACAACCCCCCCATCCGGCGAGCTAGTTAGAGCATCGCTAGACGTACCCACACCAAGTGTAGTGGAGGCAAACAAATTTTTCTCGGCGATATCCCTTCCTTTGGACTTCGTCCAGCCACCCTTTTGGTCGTTAGTGACCCCTTCCTTTTTCTTTCTTTTTGTAATATGTTTACGGCCTTTGAGGCAACGTATTTCGTCCTGCTTTTCTTCGAGCGTAAGCTCACCCTAAACCCCGACAGTTACAAAAATGGCGCCCAGCGAAGGCTAGTACCTCTAGTCTTCATACTTTGCTCGGATGTCTGTTAGTCACTTGTTGACTTCACCCTTACTCTTAATTGGCAATTTTGTTTTCTTCTTCCTTTTGGAAGGTTTCTCACTCCGAGTTAGTTTAGCTTTCTATGCTGTAGCCTCCCAAATGTAAGACCGATATTTAGTCTTTTTCTGTGGCATCGGCCATCGAGAGAAACCGGTAGCGGACTTCCTTCATTGTTATCTCCACTCTCAGTCCAAGTCCCTCCGGTTATATGGATATGGGTTTTGGTACCTGCCGCGGTATCATCTCCCTTACAGCTTATGTCTTCTTATGTTAGCCTTAACGGCATATAACTCTTTCTCATTTTCATTGAACGCTTATGGTTCAACAATCTTTCTTCTCTGCGGCAGCTTCCAATTTATTTACCTTGCTCGTTCATGTGAGTTGGTCTGATCCTAGTATCAAGCGCCTTCGCTTGCTAATGCGACAACTCTTGTGGGGCAATTAGTGAGGGGCCTTTCGCTTGTCTGGCTGCATGTGGCTGATGTTCACATGGCTTGCGCGGAGGTATCACCAGCTGGCTGTCTCCTCCATGGACGAAGCAATATCGCTCATTTTTCTTTGTTTATCTTTCCCTTTTTAGTATGGCCAAGTTAATGGGGAGGCGATTGGCTTGCATTGATCCTGGTAACAGGCAGTATACAGGTAAGTCGGTTGCCCTTCCGTTAATGCGTCCCGTAGGGATTCTCTGATTGAACAGCCTTCCGGAATTTCAGTCGTGTCGTCGTCGGTACTGATCCGTCGTGGCTGCCAATCAGGGATCATTAGTATCCAATGGAAGCTTCTATTCTGAATCTCTTCTTATCTTCGTCCCAGTCATGCGAGTTGCCGCGAGCGGGGATGGATGCTGGAAATGTAGAATCAATCTAGGCGGATGGATACCCACTCTCCTCGGTTTATTGATAACTGGTAAGTACGGGAATGTTGAGAGGTATGCGACCTCTCCGCTGGGAACCATGCTCTTCTTTGTCTAGATTAAATTGAGTAGCCCTAATAAGGCATCTCGCCGGCTTCACCAGTTAACGACAGGGGTGCCGCTTAGGTAGCTTCCCTGGCGGTGGCGCTCCTCTTTTGTTTTCCTTGACCGTCTGGGGTCAGGGTTTGAGTTCGTAGTCCAGCCAGAGTTGCCAGACCAGCTCCCCCGAGACACGGTCCTTTCGGTCATCAATTCGCACCAGCCTGTCCGCTCTGACTTTGGGTCAGAGAAATTTTCGCAGGTGAAGGTGCCTGCTGCAGTGCCGTAGCCTTTAATCACTTTTGTTTCTTCTCATTTTTCATAGTCGTTCCTTGTGAACATTTCAATCAAAAGTTCTTTTGTTAGCAGCAGTCTTTGCTTTTGATTTGTTCCCGTCTGGTTGGCCCGCTGTCTGGCTAACAAGCGCAACGCTTGGCACTGCGCGAGTCAGTCTTGACCATGGAACCTCCTCTTTGTTCTTTTCATTTTTAGTATGGTCGGATGGACGCCTTGTCACTGAGTCTGCTCTCGTCTGGGTTCACAGGCGTGATATCGCCTGAACTTGCGACAGGCTTGGTGACAGGGTTAAGTGTAGTGTGTTTTCGGTGGGGTCTGGTTGCAAGTGGCTGATGTTAACTTGGCCAGATCGTTGGTTGCCTGGTGGCATTTGTGTTTGTCCCTAAGTTCCAACCGATCCCGTTTAGTCGTAGTCCTTCTGTCGTTTCGCTTGCCTGGTCTTGGCAGTGTTGCTGACCCGCAGTGGAGCGGCAGACCTGCTGCAAATATCTAACAGAGACTAACTGCTACTATTCATAACTTCCTTTTTTTATACCGTTTTAAAAGAAATTCTCTTCGCTGGGGTGGACCATTCATGTCTCGCGTTATTTTGTAATTGATAATCCGTATATATTTTTGCAGTGTTGCACCACATTCTAATACTATGAATTCTATTTTCATTTATCTTTTTACAAAAAAAAAAAAACCTTTTCAATTATTCGTAATTTCCTTAATACTTTGGATAATGGAATTTATTTTTTCTTTGATGTAGCCTGAAGTTTATCACTTACTATCAGAAATAATTCTATTCTATTTTCTTTTTGTCCTTAATGAAGAACATTTATTGAATTATTTAATCCCCTAAATACTTTGGTTAAGAGAACTTTTTGTTGACTTGGCCTGAAGCCTATCTTTATTTGATTAATACCTTGTTGCCTGGAAATGTTTTGGTTACCTATTTTTCACTGGTGTCTTTTTCTTATCTATTCCCATTCACTTATACTTATAAAATTTTTTTTGTTCGTTCATCACTTACCTTACCACTACCACTTAAGTAATATATACTTGTAAAGATTGCTCCTTGCTTGTTTTCTTCATTTTTTTTCAGAATTACGCAATCATTGAATTTTATCCACTAGCTTTCTCCATCATGTTTTCTATTAACTCTTTTTGGCATTCAAAACTTTTTTTTATTTCCTCGTTGCAACTTCCCTCGTTCCTTGCCCGGGATTTGCCTCAACTTAATTAATAGGTCACAATCAAATTAATTATCTATTTTAGACTCAGTTTTCATAGCTCTAGTCACACTTCCTGGTCGGCTTAATCCCACTTTTGAAAAATTTTAATAAATTTTACGTCTGCTTAACTTCACTAAAGCCATTAAATCCTATAATTTAGAACTGCACAAACTCCGAAATTCCTTCAATGCATGCTCAGCCTCTAAGTTCGAATTTTTCTTTGCCTTTATATCTATATATGTACATTTTTACGAAAAATCTTTTCTCATTGTAATTTTGCTCACTCTTTCCCCTTCACGGGCCACTCCATTTAACTCATTTGAAATAATTCACTCCAATCTTTTTATTTAGCCTTCATGAGCTCTTGTCACTTTTCTTAGTTCGGTAGTACCTCAGGATCTCAGTGAGATATTCGGAAGCCTCACCCGAGTCGCCCTAATAAGGCATCTCGCCGGCTTCACCGGTCAACTGACAGGGGTGCCGCTTAGGTAGCTTCCCTGGCGGTGGCGCTCCTCTTTTGTTTTCCTTGACCGTCTGGGGTCAGGGTTTGAGTTCGTAGTCCAGCCAGAGTTGCCAGACCAGCTCCCCAGAGACACGGTCCTTTCGGTCATCAATTCGCACCAGCCTGTCCGCGTGGACGCTGGCCTTTACTACTGCTTCCTTCGGGCCGAGTAGTCCGGACAGTGCGAGGTCATGGATAATATGCGACCTGTGACCTCCGAAAGTGGTGACGTCGTACTGCATAATCCGCTCCTTTACCAGTTTTATTCTCCCCTAGGCCGGAGTAGATCTTCATGGGCGGGAGAGGGTTATGAGTCCTCCTCTGAGCCGATGAGCCTGTAGCTCCCTCCCGCCGAATGACTTAGGGTTGATTGACCGTATGGACAGGTGTTACCTCGTTCATCGGTGACGAATCCCTAAATCATTCCTTCCATGGAATTGAACGGGTGCCTCGGATACCCTATGGACCATTTCAACCTTTTTCAATAGCCCGATAAATTAACTATGTTGCCACATCCTGGACACCCTCTTATGCCTAAATAGGTTATAATCACTCCAACTTTTTGATTCAGCTTTCTTGGGTCTTTGTCACTTTTTTTGGTTGGTTGACTCACCTTTGAAAAATTTGGCTAAGTTCACGACTGTGTAATTCCACCGCCAAAATCAATAATTCTATTATGCAGAACCGCACTAACTCCGGAACTCTCTCAAAACCTAACACGCTTATTTTCCAGATCAAAGACCTCGAAGGCCTCGAGGAAGGTTTTTTTTCAGTATAGCTTTTCTCGTTATTTTTTCTCTTTCACGGGCCTCCCTTAAACTTAGAATAATAGATGAAATTTGTTACGAATTTTTTTCTTCACCTACCGTCTGGAATCTCAGGGTCGTGGGTCGAGCCACACGTTTTTTTTGGTCACCAGCCTTCCAACAGACGAAAATCTTTTTGCCCGGCAACTCAGTCGGAAGCATGAGACTCTTCATCTCATGGTCATGGGTCGAGCCACACGTCTAAAGGCCTCCTCGTCTTTCAGCTCCTCTCTCCCTTCTCTCCGTTCGGTCTAGAGTATCCGCATTGTAACGGTCGGCAATGTCCGAAAGAACGATTTAAATAAATCTCCATGAAAATAAGCTAATCGTTATAAATTGCCGTTGCTAAGCAATGTCCTAATAAAGAATTCCTTTTTATAGAATCACTCTATTCATGCCTTTTGTCCCACTCATTTCCCCTTTTTGGCCCATCTTTTTCAAATAATATTCATCTCCCAATTTGTTGCCCACGCAACTCTTTTCGCCATAGACGCTCCGGACGGCGTCCAAAAGCTTAGCCAATCATGTCGCGACACTTGGATTCCCCCCACAAAAAAAATCCTTCTTTAAGTTGTTTGGTATGCGTGGGACAGAAAAATGAATAATCCATTCCTTCATTCCATTATGATTATTCATGACTCTCCCTTTCGGCAACAGAAATTTAGACTAAAAAAAGGACTGGCAATACAAAAATTGCGCGGTGTAAAGGCGATTTTTTTGTGCGAGACCCTGTGTTCGGGAAAAAAAGGCTTTGGACGGGATGCGTAGCTTCTGGGAGTCGGGTCTGGAAAGTCGGTGATTGCGGAACCTTAAGAAAAAGTTAACTCGAGTGTAAGCTGCGGTTTGGTGTCGCGAGATAGCACGAGCTGCAGCCATTTTTATTTAGTGATGTGAACCCGAAAAGAAAGCCAATATCTGTGAATCGAGGTGCAAAAGTGGAAAATTAAGTTCAAATACTGATATTGCTCTTAAATTTCGATAAATAATAAGAGTGCCTGGCCAAACCCACACGGCTTTGAAGTGCTTCTGTGTATCCGTATTGAGAAATACAAGAAAATATCTCTGGGATAGAATCTCGTTTTTTTTGGGACACAAAAACACAAAAAAAAATATGATCGTACTTTGGTCAAGTCGGATGAAAAAACTTTGTTTGGTAAGTTTTGATCAAGGCTAATCTCTGTGTAGTATTCAAAAAAGGAAAAAAGTAAATATGAAGAAAATGACCATCTCCGAAATAAAATCTAAAAGAAAAACAAATTTAGTAAAGACCCTTTTTACATTGTAAAATTTTGTCATAGAAATATTATATACATGTCGCACCTTTAGAATTATACAGACCCAGTACGAAATTTTGATATTTTGACTTTCCGCCACAGAACGACCTAAAATGATCATCTGCATCGACTTTAATTAAAACAGTGAGTGAGTAGAAAAGGACAAACACATATTTCGGTCTATATCGCTCGGCCCCTGTTCCCCGCGCCCTCTCTTTAGAGTGACGCAATCAGTAATGTGCCAAAAATTTGCGTTTCCTTGTTGAGTCTCTATAATTCTAAGGGTGCGATGTGTTTAGTTCATATTAATATAAAAAGGATCAATCCTTGTGCTAATGTAAATAAGAAAAAAAAAAGTGTAATTAATATTAGTCAATAAGGAACCACAACTCGTTAAAACCCCCCCTTCATACTTGCGGAAGGATTTTTATTTTTGTATAAATATAAAGAGAATGTTGTTAATTGCATTTGACAACCATGATAACTAGTTGTAATTAGTTTAGTTATATTAAATTTTTTTATACACTTACAATATTAAATAATATAGAAGGTAGAAGAAAATTTTTTTTGTATTTTATTGGAATATTACCAATAGTCACTATTAAATTAAGGAAAATATTTCTTTTTCAAGTTGCGATATCAGCTCATTTAGAAGAGACATTATTAGAGTTTAACATGTTTAAGAAAGAAAAAAAAAAGAAAAATAGATATGAAAGTTTTCTAGTTTACTGTTATGAATTAATAATTATAATATATTGAGCTAATTTACCAAGTAGATGGTGGCCAACCAAAGAAAGAAAAAAATATATATATAATGAATTTTGTTTTTTTGTAAACCTGAAAGTTTATTGCACGTGCATATTTATAAATATACATTAAGGAAAGAAAAAGGACCGTTGTACTAGTAATGTATGTAAGTGTTTTGTGTTTTTCGTTGTATAACGCTTTTATTCTCCTAATCTAGTTTGCAACTTATGTATATTCGTTTTTGTATTTCTCATTTAAAAAAAAAAAAAAAAAAAAAACGGATAATAAAAAGAAAAAAAATTGGTTGGAAAAAAATTAGAGTTAATTGACATGTAGGAAAGAAGTAGGGCAGTAGGGGCATGGAGACCGGCGGGGACGCTGTGTGCCTCGCACAATATGTAAGTACCAGTATTATTTAGATTTTTTTTGGTTCAGCATTCAAACCCGACCGCATCCGTTCGCATGGCTGCGACCCCGATCCCCCTTTAAGCCCTCTCGATGGCCCCGGACGGGTCACCCTATCGCCCTCTCGTGATTTATATTAGTTTTTTTTTGTTTGGTTCTCAGCGGCACGTGATTTTCGTTAGTTTATTTCAAACTGTCACCCCTTTCATTGGCTCCCTACACTACAACCCCCCCATCCGGCGAGCTAGTTAGAGCATCGCTAGACGTACCCACACCAAGTGTAGTGGAGGCAAACAAATTTTTCTCGGCGATATCCCTTCCTTTGGACTTCGTCCAGCCACCCTTTTGGTCGTTAGTGACCCCTTCCTTTTTCTTTCTTTTTGTAATATGTTTACGGCCTTTGAGGCAACGTATTTCGTCCTGCTTTTCTTCGAGCGTAAGCTCACCCTAAACCCCGACAGTTACAAAAATGGCGCCCAGCGAAGGCTAGTACCTCTAGTCTTCATACTTTGCTCGGATGTCTGTTAGTCACTTGTTGACTTCACCCTTACTCTTAATTGGCAATTTTGTTTTCTTCTTCCTTTTGGAAGGTTTCTCACTCCGAGTTAGTTTAGCTTTCTATGCTGTAGCCTCCCAAATGTAAGACCGATATTTAGTCTTTTTCTGTGGCATCGGCCATCGAGAGAAACCGGTAGCGGACTCCTTCATTGTTATCTCCACTCTCAGTCCAAGTCCCTCCGGTTATATGGATATGGGTTTTGGTACCTGCCGCGGTATCATCTCCCTTACAGCTTATGTCTTCTTATGTTAGCCTTAACGGCATATAACTCTTTTCTCATTTTCATTGAACGCTTATGGTTCAACAATCTTTCTTCTCTGCGGCAGCTTCCAATTTATTTACCTTGCTCGTTCATGTGAGTTGGTCTGATCCTAGTATCAAGCGCCTTCGCTTGCTAGTGCGACAACTCTTGTGGGGCAATTAGTGAGGGGCCTTTCGCTTGTCTGGCTGCATGTGGCTGATGTTCACATGGCTTGCGCGGAGGTATCACCAGCTGGCTGTCTCCTCCATGGACGAAGCAATATCGCTCATTTTTCTTTGTTTATCTTTCCCTTTTTAGTATGGCCAAGTTAATGGGGAGGCGATTGGCTTGCATTGATCCTGGTAACAGGCAGTATACAGGTAAGTCGGTTGCCCTTCCGTTAATGCGTCCCGTAGGGATTCTCTGATTGAACAGCCTTCCGGAATTTCAGTCGTGTCGTCGTCGGTACTGATCCGTCGTGGCTGCCAATCAGGGATCATTAGTATCCAATGGAAGCTTCTATTCTGAATCTCTTCTTATCTTCGTCCCAGTCATGCGAGTTGCCGCGAGCGGGGATGGATGCTGGAAATGTAGAATCAATCTAGGCGGATGGATACCCACTCTCCTCGGTTTATTGATAACTGGTAAGTACGGGAATGTTGAGAGGTATGCGACCTCTCCGCTGGGAACCATGCTCTTCTTTGTCTAGATTAAATTGAGTAGCCCTAATAAGGCATCTCGCCGGCTTCACCAGTTAACGACAGGGGTGCCGCTTAGGTAGCTTCCCTGGCGGTGGCGCTCCTCTTTTGTTTTCCTTGACCGTCTGGGGTCAGGGTTTGAGTTCGTAGTCCAGCCAGAGTTGCCAGACCAGCTCCCCCGAGACACGGTCCTTTCGGTCATCAATTCGCACCAGCCTGTCCGCTCTGACTTTGGGTCAGAGAAATTTTCGCAGGTGAAGGTGCCTGCTGCAGTGCCGTAGCCTTTAATCACTTTTGTTTCTTCTCATTTTTCATAGTCGTTCCTTGTGAACATTTCAATCAAAAGTTCTTTTGTTAGCAGCAGTCTTTGCTTTTGATTTGTTCCCGTCTGGTTGGCCCGCTGTCTGGCTAACAAGCGCAACGCTTGGCACTGCGCGAGTCAGTCTTGACCATGGAACCTCCTCTTTGTTCTTTTCATTTTTAGTATGGTCGGATGGACGCCTTGTCACTGAGTCTGCTCTCGTCTGGGTTCACAGGCGTGATATCGCCTGAACTTGCGACAGGCTTGGTGACAGGGTTAAGTGTAGTGTGTTTTCGGTGGGGTCTGGTTGCAAGTGGCTGATGTTAACTTGGCCAGATCGTTGGTTGCCTGGTGGCATTTGTGTTTGTCCCTAAGTTCCAACCGATCCCGTTTAGTCGTAGTCCTTCTGTCGTTTCGCTTGCCTGGTCTTGGCAGTGTTGCTGACCCGCAGTGGAGCGGCAGACCTGCTGCAAATATCTAACAGAGACTAACTGCTACTATTCATAACTTCCTTTTTTTATACCGTTTTAAAAGAAATTCTCTTCGCTGGGGTGGACCATTCATGTCTCGCGTTATTTTGTAATTGATAATCCGTATATATTTTTGCAGTGTTGCACCACATTCTAATACTATGAATTCTATTTTCATTTATCTTTTTACAAAAAAAAAAAAACCTTTTCAATTATTCGTAATTTCCTTAATACTTTGGATAATGGAATTTATTTTTTCTTTGATGTAGCCTGAAGTTTATCACTTACTATCAGAAATAATTCTATTCTATTTTCTTTTTGTCCTTAACGAAGAACATTTATTGAATTATTTAATCCCCTAAATACTTTGGTTAAGAGAACTTTTTGTTGACTTGGCCTGAAGCCTATCTTTATTTGATTAATACCTTGTTGCCTGGAAATGTTTTGGTTACCTATTTTTCACTGGTGTCTTTTTCTTATCTATTCCCATTCACTTATACTTATAAAATTTTTTTTGTTCGTTCATCACTTACCTTACCACTACCACTTAAGTAATATATACTTGTAAAGATTGCTCCTTGCTTGTTTTCTTCATTTTTTTTCAGAATTACGCAATCATTGAATTTTATCCACTAGCTTTCTCCATCATGTTTTCTATTAACTCTTTTTGGCATTCAAAACTTTTTTTTATTTCCTCGTTGCAACTTCCCTCGTTCCTTGCCCGGGATTTGCCTCAACTTAATTAATAGGTCACAATCAAATTAATTATCTATTTTAGACTCAGTTTTCATAGCTCTAGTCACACTTCCTGGTCGGCTTAATCCCACTTTTGAAAAATTTTAATAAATTTTACGTCTGCTTAACTTCACTAAAGCCATTAAATCCTATAATTTAGAACTGCACAAACTCCGAAATTCCTTCAATGCATGCTCAGCCTCTAAGTTCGAATTTTTCTTTGCCTTTATATCTATATATGTACATTTTTACGAAAAATCTTTTCTCATTGTAATTTTGCTCACTCTTTCCCCTTCACGGGCCACTCCATTTAACTCATTTGAAATAATTCACTCCAATCTTTTTATTTAGCCTTCATGAGCTCTTGTCACTTTTCTTAGTTCGGTAGTACCTCAGGATCTCAGTGAGATATTCGGAAGCCTCACCCGAGTCGCCCTAATAAGGCATCTCGCCGGCTTCACCGGTCAACTGACAGGGGTGCCGCTTAGGTAGCTTCCCTGGCGGTGGCGCTCCTCTTTTGTTTTCCTTGACCGTCTGGGGTCAGGGTTTGAGTTCGTAGTCCAGCCAGAGTTGCCAGACCAGCTCCCCCGAGACACGGTCCTTTCGGTCATCAATTCGCACCAGCCTGTCCGCGTGGACGCTGGCCTTTACTACTGCTTCCTTCGGGCCGAGTAGTCCGGACAGTGCGAGGTCATGGATAATATGCGACCTGTGACCTCCGAAAGTGGTGACGTCCTACTGCATAATCCGCTCCTTTACCAGTTTTATTCTCCCCTAGGCCGGAGTAGATCTTCATGGGCGGGAGAGGGTTATGAGTCCTCCTCTGAGCCGATGAGCCTGTAGCTCCCTCCCGCCGAATGACTTAGGGTTGATTGACCGTATGGACAGGTGTTACCTCGTTCATCGGTGACGAATCCCTAAATCATTCCTTCCATGGAATTGAACGGGTGCCTCGGATACCCTATGGACCATTTCAACCTTTTTCAATAGCCCGATAAATTAACTATGTTGCCACATCCTGGACACCCTCTTATGCCTAAATAGGTTATAATCACTCCAACTTTTTGATTCAGCTTTCTTGGGTCTTTGTCACTTTTTTTGGTTGGTTGACTCACCTTTGAAAAATTTGGCTAAGTTCACGACTGTGTAATTCCACCGCCAAAATCAATAATTCTATTATGCAGAACCGCACTAACTCCGGAACTCTCTCAAAACCTAACACGCTTATTTTCCAGATCAAAGACCTCGAAGGCCTCGAGGAAGGTTTTTTTTCAGTATAGCTTTTCTCGTTATTTTTTCTCTTTCACGGGCCTCCCTTAAACTTAGAATAATAGATGAAATTTGTTACGAATTTTTTTCTTCACCTACCGTCTGGAATCTCAGGGTCGTGGGTCGAGCCACACGTTTTTTTTGGTCACCAGCCTTCCAACAGACGAAAATCTTTTTGCCCGGCAACTCAGTCGGAAGCATGAGACTCTTCATCTCATGGTCATGGGTCGAGCCACACGTCTAAAGGCCTCCTCGTCTTTCAGCTCCTCTCTCCCTTCTCTCCGTTCGGTCTAGAGTATCCGCATTGTAACGGTCGGCAATGTCCGAAAGAACGATTTAAATAAATCTCCATGAAAATAAGCTAATCGTTATAAATTGCCGTTGCTAAGCAATGTCCTAATAAAGAATTCCTTTTTATAGAATCACTCTATTCATGCCTTTTGTCCCACTCATTTCCCCTTTTTGGCCCATCTTTTTCAAATAATATTCATCTCCCAATTTGTTGCCCACGCAACTCTTTTCGCCATAGACGCTCCGGACGGCGTCCAAAAGCTTAGCCAATCATGTCGCGACACTTGGATTCCCCCCACAAAAAAAATCCTTCTTTAAGTTGTTTGGTATGCGTGGGACAGAAAAATGAATAATCCATTCCTTCATTCCATTATGATTATTCATGACTCTCCCTTTCGGCAACAGAAATTTAGACTAAAAAAAGGACTGGCAATACAAAAATTGCGCGGTGTAAAGGCGATTTATATACGCGATATATACTTGTAAAGATTGCTCCTTGCTTGTTTTCTTCATTTTTTTTCAGAATTACGCAATCATTGAATTTTATCCACTAGCTTTCTCCATCATGTTTTCTATTAACTCTTTTTGGCATTCAAAACTTTTTTTTATTTCCTCGTTGCAACTTCCCTCGTTCCTTGCCCGGGATTTGCCTCAACTTAATTAATAGGTCACAATCAAATTAATTATCTATTTTAGACTCAGTTTTCATAGCTCTAGTCACACTTCCTGGTCGGCTTAATCCCACTTTTGAAAAATTTTAATAAATTTTACGTCTGCTTAACTTCACTAAAGCCATTAAATCCTATAATTTAGAACTGCACAAACTCCGAAATTCCTTCAATGCATGCTCAGCCTCTAAGTTCGAATTTTTCTTTGCCTTTATATCTATATATGTACATTTTTACGAAAAATCTTTTCTCATTGTAATTTTGCTCACTCTTTCCCCTTCACGGGCCACTCCATTTAACTCATTTGAAATAATTCACTCCAATCTTTTTATTTAGCCTTCATGAGCTCTTGTCACTTTTCTTAGTTCGGTAGTACCTCAGGATCTCAGTGAGATATTCGGAAGCCTCACCCGAGTCGCCCTAATAAGGCATCTCGCCGGCTTCACCGGTCAACTGACAGGGGTGCCGCTTAGGTAGCTTCCCTGGCGGTGGCGCTCCTCTTTTGTTTTCCTTGACCGTCTGGGGTCAGGGTTTGAGTTCGTAGTCCAGCCAGAGTTGCCAGACCAGCTCCCCCGAGACACGGTCCTTTCGGTCATCAATTCGCACCAGCCTGTCCGCGTGGACGCTGGCCTTTACTACTGCTTCCTTCGGGCCGAGTAGTCCGGACAGTGCGAGGTCATGGATAATATGCGACCTGTGACCTCCGAAAGTGGTGACGTCCTACTGCATAATCCGCTCCTTTACCAGTTTTATTCTCCCCTAGGCCGGAGTAGATCTTCATGGGCGGGAGAGGGTTATGAGTCCTCCTCTGAGCCGATGAGCCTGTAGCTCCCTCCCGCCGAATGACTTAGGGTTGATTGACCGTATGGACAGGTGTTACCTCGTTCATCGGTGACGAATCCCTAAATCATTCCTTCCATGGAATTGAACGGGTGCCTCGGATACCCTATGGACCATTTCAACCTTTTTCAATAGCCCGATAAATTAACTATGTTGCCACATCCTGGACACCCTCTTATGCCTAAATAGGTTATAATCACTCCAACTTTTTGATTCAGCTTTCTTGGGTCTTTGTCACTTTTTTTGGTTGGTTGACTCACCTTTGAAAAATTTGGCTAAGTTCACGACTGTGTAATTCCACCGCCAAAATCAATAATTCTATTATGCAGAACCGCACTAACTCCGGAACTCTCTCAAAACCTAACACGCTTATTTTCCAGATCAAAGACCTCGAAGGCCTCGAGGAAGGTTTTTTTTCAGTATAGCTTTTCTCGTTATTTTTTCTCTTTCACGGGCCTCCCTTAAACTTAGAATAATAGATGAAATTTGTTACGAATTTTTTTCTTCACCTACCGTCTGGAATCTCAGGGTCGTGGGTCGAGCCACACGTTTTTTTTGGTCACCAGCCTTCCAACAGACGAAAATCTTTTTGCCCGGCAACTCAGTCGGAAGCATGAGACTCTTCATCTCATGGTCATGGGTCGAGCCACACGTCTAAAGGCCTCCTCGTCTTTCAGCTCCTCTCTCCCTTCTCTCCGTTCGGTCTAGAGTATCCGCATTGTAACGGTCGGCAATGTCCGAAAGAACGATTTAAATAAATCTCCATGAAAATAAGCTAATCGTTATAAATTGCCGTTGCTAAGCAATGTCCTAATAAAGAATTCCTTTTTATAGAATCACTCTATTCATGCCTTTTGTCCCACTCATTTCCCCTTTTTGGCCCATCTTTTTCAAATAATATTCATCTCCCAATTTGTTGCCCACGCAACTCTTTTCGCCATAGACGCTCCGGACGGCGTCCAAAAGCTTAGCCAATCATGTCGCGACACTTGGATTCCCCCCACAAAAAAAATCCTTCTTTAAGTTGTTTGGTATGCGTGGGACAGAAAAATGAATAATCCATTCCTTCATTCCATTATGATTATTCATGACTCTCCCTTTCGGCAACAGAAATTTAGACTAAAAAAAGGACTGGCAATACAAAAATTGCGCGGTGTAAAGGCGATTTTTTTGTGCGAGACCCTGTGTTCGGGAAAAAAAGGCTTTGGACGGGATGCGTAGCTTCTGGGAGTCGGGTCTGGAAAGTCGGTGATTGCGGAACCTTAAGAAAAAGTTAACTCGAGTGTAAGCTGCGGTTTGGTGTCGCGAGATAGCACGAGCTGCAGCCATTTTTATTTAGTGATGTGAACCCGAAAAGAAAGCCAATATCTGTGAATCGAGGTGCAAAAGTGGAAAATTAAGTTCAAATACTGATATTGCTCTTAAATTTCGATAAATAATAAGAGTGCCTGGCCAAACTCACACGGCTTTGAAGTGCTACTGTGTATCCGTATTGAGAAATACAAAAAAATATCTCTGGGATAGAATCTCGTTTTTTTTTTTTGGGACACAAAAACACAAAAAAAAATATGATCGTACTTTGGTCAAGTCGGATGAAAAAACTTTGTTTGGTAAGTTTTGATCAAGGCTAATCAATCTCTGTGTAGTATTCAAAAAAGGAAAAAAGTAAATATGAAGAAAATGACCATCTCCGAAGTAAAATCTAAAAGAAAAAAAAAACAAATTTAGTAAAGACCCTTTTTACATTGTAACATTTTGTCATAGAAATATTATATACATGTGTTTAGTTCATATTAATATAAAAAGGATCAATCCTTGTGCTAATGTAAATAAGAAATAAAAACCAATGTGTAATTAATATTGGTCAATAAGGAACCACAACTCGTTAAAGCCCTTCCTTCATACTTGCGGAAGGATTTTTATTTTTGTATAAATATAAAGAGAATGTTGTTAATTGCATTTGACAACCATGATAACTAGTTGTAATTAGTTTAGTTATATTAAATTTTTTTATACACTTACAATATTAAAGTACGCCGAAAATAATAAAGAGGATAAAAGAAAAAAATTTTTGTATTTTATTGGAATATTATCAATAGTCACTATTAAATTAAGGAAAATATTTCTTTTTCAAGTTGCGATATCAGCTCATTTAGAAGAGACAACTTATATTTTTTATGTTTAAGAAAGAAAAAAAAAACAGAAAAATAGATATGAAAGTGTTCTAGTTTACTGTTATGAATTAATAATTATAATATATTGAGCTAATTTACCAAGTAGATGGTGGCCAACCAAAGAAAGAAAAAAATATATATATAATGAATTTTGTTTTTTTGTAAACCTGAAAGTTTATTGCACGTGCATATTTATAAATATACATTAAGGAAGAAAAAGGACCGTTGTACTAGTAATGTAAGTGTTTTGTGTTTTTCGTTGTATAACGCTTTTATTCTCCTAATCTAGTTTGCAACCTATGTATATTCGTTTTTGTATTTCTCATTTTTTTTTTGTTTCAGCATTCAAACCCGACCGCATCCGTTCGCATGGCTGCGACCCCGATCCCCTTTAAGCCCTGTCGATGGCCCCGGACGGGTCACCCTATCGCCCTCTCGTGATTTTTATTAGTTTTTTTTGTTTGGTTCTCAGCGGCACGTGATTTTCGTTAGTTTATTTCAAACTGTCACCCCTTTCATTGGCTCCCTACACTACGACCCCCCCATCCGGCGAGCTAGTTAGAGCATCGCTAGACGTGCCCACACCAAGTGTAGTGGAGGCAAACAAATTTTTCTCGGCGATATCCCTTCCTTTGGACTTCGTCCAGCCACCCTTTTGGTCGTTAGTGACCTCTTCCCTTTTCTTTCTTTTTGTAATATGTTTACGACCTTTGAGGCAACGTATTTCGTCCTGCTGTTCTTCGAGCGTAAGCTCACCCTAAACCCCGACAGTTACACATTTTTACGGAATTGCATATATATAGAAGCATAAGTGAATAAAAAGATGACGTCAAAACGCCATTGTAGGTGATGTTCACAGAAGGACACGAACCGCATGGTGGCATGCGACGATTGTGACCAGTGGTTCCACTACGAGTGCGTGGGCACCGACGACAGTGTTGCAAATGAACAGTGGAGTTAGAGGCCGCAAAACATTCGGAACAGCAGCCTAGTGACGTCAACACGAATGCAGAACAACAAAAAGAAGAAGTTAATTTAAATTCTATTCAATTAACTAATAATTTTCCGCAATTTCAGCAACAAAATTTAATTCAACATTTCCCAAATAAAACAGAAGAAAACAAATCATATGATGACGTGCAAGTAAACTGCAATTGTTAGAAAAAGAATACCTCGAACAAAAACAGCAATTATTGAAGGCCATGAAGAGCGATGAGTTTCAAAACAGACATTCGCTCCGCCTCCAACAAAGATACCACCACTTCTGCCAGAACAAATAGCGGCACGAAATGGGATAGCAAAAGTTCTCCCCATATTTAATGGAAGGGCAGAAGAATGGCCGCTATTTATTAGCAGTTTCAACATGAGTACCACCACCAGTGGATTTTCCCATGTGGAAAACTTAATAGGGCTGCAACGATGCTTAAAGGGCAGAGCGTTAGAATCGGTACGAAGTTTACTTCTGCTACCTGCTAACGTTCCAGTTATCATAGACACGTTAAAAATATATGGACGCCCTGAGCAAATTATAAACAACCTTGTCCAACAAATTCGACAAGAACCAAACCCGAGAACGGATAAACTGAATTCTTTAATTACATTCGCAGTTTCCGTAAGAAATTTATGTAGCACGATCCAAGCTTCTGATTTAGAGGAGCATATGAATAACCCGATGTTGCGCCAAGAGCAGGTCGGTAAACTACCTCCGCAGTGTAAATTAGAATGGGCTATGTACAGTTCAAGATTAAGGAAGGTAAATCTTTTGATATTTAGCGAATTTTTATATGATATAGCAAAAGATATAAGCACTGTAACCATAGAAAAGGTAGATAGGAAATATATTCGTACGAAACCTACTTAAACAGGTGCGAATGTACATGTCCATGAAGAGGTAACAATGTATAAAGAGAAGGAATATTCATGCAAAATTTGTAGTGTTCAAAGGCACGAAGTGGAGAATTGTCCCAAGTTCCAGTCATAGTCACTTAATGAAAAATGGCTCCTGGTAAGGAAATACAATCTGTGTAAAGATTGTCTAAAGTGTCATAGTTTCTCAAAATGCAAGGAAAAAAAGAATGTAACCAAAACTGGAAAATGCCACAAAACCGGCTCAATAAATCAGAACCCATATTTCCTACAAATTCTTGTCAAGAAAATCCTCCTCATCAGTGACAATTACTCACCATATCGCAGGGCATAAACAGGAAAATTCGGTATTGCTCCGAGTCATACCCGTTATGGTCCGAATAAAAAAATCAATACTTACGCATTACTGGACGAAGGCTCATCTCTTACGTTGATGGAAAAAGAAGTAGCAGAGCAATTAGAATTAAAAGGAAAGAATGAGACGCTATGCTTGAGGTGGACCGGCGATTTAGTACGGCAAGAAGAATCGATGAGAGTTTCCTGTAGGTAGAATATTACAAGTCGGTTCAAAATTACACAAATATTATTTAAATGAGTACGTACGGTGAAAAAACCCAACCTTCCAGAACAAAGTATGAACACCCTGGAATTAGAAGAAAAGTACAAGTATCTACATAATGTGCCAATCGAATCTTATGAAAGGGCAAAACCATCCATCTTGATAGGCATCGACAATTTGAAGCTAGGCATCCCATTAAGAGCTATCGAAAAGGGCTGGTCGGATCCGGTGGTTACCAAAACCCGTCTAGGTTCGGTGCTTAGTGGCGGGTGTGCAGATAATATAGCTAATATACTGTTCCATAGTTATGAAAAGTGCGAATGTGAAAAATCCCTACAGGCGTTACTGAAACAATACTTAGAATTATCTGAAGGCGATATGAAAGAACATTCTATTATAACTACGGAAGAAAAGCGCGCTGTATGTCTATTAAATGAGACAGTCAAACGAATACCTACTGGATATGAAAGTGGTCTGTTGTGGCGATATGATACTGTGGAGTTACCGGAGAGTTATGATATGGCACTCAAAAGGTTAACGTGCCTTGAAAAGAAAATCCAGAAGGAGCCTGATTTATATGATGTCATGAAACAGCATATTAACAATCTGCTTTTCTTTTTTTTAACCGACTTCAAAAAAGAGGAGGTTATCAATTCGAATGTATGTTTTTTTTTTTTTTCTATGTATGTTACGCGATTACTCCGCCAATTATGAATCGATTTTGATGATTCTTTTTTTGTTTGGTACGTTATACCTCAGAGGTGGTCCCATATAAATTTTGTAAAAAAATGGCGGTCGGTTCCAAGATGGCGGCCGAATTTTGCAATTTTGTTTCCCGACCCCCTTCATGGATATCAAATGAAAGGGTATGACGAGTAGAATACAATTTTGTAAAAAAATGGCGGTCGGTTCCAAGATGGCGGCCGAATTTTGCAATTTTGTTTCCCGACCCCCTTCATGGATATCAAATGAAAGGGTATGACGAGTAGAATACAATTTTGTAAAAAACTAAAAAGTAAAAAATAAAAAATTTAAAAAAAAAACCGACTTCAAAACTACATATACCTATGCATGCATATGTACAAACTTAAACTAAAAAGTAAAAAATAAAAAATTTAAAAAAAAAAACCGACTTCAAAACTACATATACCTATGCATGCATATGTACAAACTTAAACTAAAAAGTAAAAAATAATATTTTAATTACCTCAAAGCAAGAGCCTTAAAGGACAGTTAAAAAAATTATTGATATTTATATATGTATGTATCTATTTAATATTTTTAAAAAGTTCATTTTGGAGTCGGTGCCAGCCAAAGAACAATTACGTTTATACATACCCTGAAAGCTTGGGTGCAAAAGAAAACTTACGTTAATACATACCTTTGGCTGGCACCGACTCCAAAATGAACTTTTTAAAAATATTAAATAGATACATACATATATAAATATCAATAATTTTTTTAACTGTCCTTTAAGGCTCTTGCTTTGAGGTAATTAAAATATTATTTTTTACTTTTTAGTTTAAGTTTGTACATATGCATGCATAGGTATATGTAGTTTTGAAGTCGGTTTTTTTTTTTTTTAAATTTTTTATTTTTTACTTTTTAGTTTAAGTTTGTACATATGCATGCATAGGTATATGTAGTTTTGAAGTCGGTTTTTTTTTTTTAAAATTTTTTTTTCTTTTTTATTTGATAGTCTAAGCTTAGGTGTCATCCTTTGTACTACTAGTTCGTCATGTCGTACACAATCTGCTTGAGAAGAACTATGCACATAAACTGACCAAAGCTGAACTAGATGAACATCATGAACGACAATGGTATTTACCCATCCTTGTGCTCCAAAATTCCAACAAGCCAAACAAGATTCGATTGGTATGGGATGCAGCCGCAACCGTCGAGGGAATCTCACTTAATACAATGTTGCTTAGTGGTCCAGACCAATTAGTACCATTAATGCACGTTCTTCATCAATTCAGGGAACGGAAGATTGCGGTTACCGGTGACATAAAGGAAATATTCCACCAAGTGCGAGTCAGCCATAAGGATCAACAGGTTCAGCTTTTTCTATGGAGAGATTGTGATACTACTCGCCCGGCAGATGTATACGCGATGCAGGTTCTTACATTCGGAGCATCATGTTCACCTTGCATTGCACAATTTGTAAAAAACACCAATGCGAAGAATTTCATAAGCCAATATCCAGAAGCCGTAAACATTATTACGAATAACCACTACGTTGACGATTTCTTGTTTAGCGTAGATACAAGTGAAGAAGCAATCGAATTAATAAAACAAGTTAAGTTCATCCACGGGAATGCCGGATTTGTCATTTATCAATGGAATTCTAATGCCAAACGAGTGCTACAAGCTACAAATGTGATAGCAGATTAAGGTAAGGATTTGATATCTATAAGAGAAACTGACACTGAAAAAATATTGGGACTATGGCGGGACACAGAAAAAGATGTTTTCACCTTTGTAAAGAAGTACTCCAGAATTAATCCTGTAACTGTCTGGAGTGGGTGTGCCATAGCACGAAGTAGGAAAGTAAACACATCTCAATAAAGGATGTGCAAGACTCGTTTTACACAAAAATAATTTGGAGAAAGGGGCAGAAGAAGGTGACTGGGTAGGCTTGACCGCCGAGGGTGATTGCCGAAATGGTGACATCCGCTGCACCGATCGTCGGCACGACGTGCGGTGCGGTGCGCAAGCTAGCTCGCCGGATGGGGTGGGGTTCGCGGTACAGGGATGCCGGAGGGTGACAGTTCAAACAAAACTAAAACTCGTGCCTGCATACGAAAAGTTAAAAGGGGGCGGCAGTGGCGGAGAAACAAACCTACCGAGGCCAACAAGAGGGGGCTAGAAAACTAGGGGAGAGAGATGGTCACCGGTTTCACTGCCCTTAGTAAGGGAATTCACAAAACAAAAGCATTTGGTTTAAACGGTAAGCACTTACCTTAACGAGGGCATCCTACTTCCCGGGGCCTCACCCCTCACTTATTGCATCTTCAGCCGATCATCTTCCTCTTCATTTCATTCATACGGTGATTCATTATTTTTGGTTTTTGGGTTATTTAATTAATTCAAGTTGACGTGTACCAGTTAGTTTGTTATAATCTCATTTCAATTTTAGTTAAGTAGTTCAGTTACGTTTATATTATCTAATTACTTGGTTATAATGTCATTTTAAGTTTATTAAATTACTGCATTTGCGTTTATATTAGCTAGTTACGTGGTTATACATTCATTATAAGACTATTTAATTATTTCATTTGCATTTATAGTAACTAGTTAATTGGTTATAATTTCATGTTAAGTTTATTTTATTATTGCATCTGCGTTTATATTAACTAATTACTTGGTTATAATTTCATTACAATTTTAATTAATTATCTCATTTGTGTTTATTTTAACTAGTCACTTTGTTATGAATACCTTTTAATGTGATTTAATTACTTCATTTGCGTTCTCAGTCACTAGTTTCTTTGTTATACATTCGTTTTAAGATTATTTAATTCTTTCATATGCGTTCCTGTTGACTAGCCACTTTGCTATAATTTCATTTTAAGCTTATTTAATTGTTCATTTATGTGTATATTAACTAGTTAATCGGTTAGAATGTCATTTTAAGTTTATTTAATTATTGCATTTGCGTGTATATCAAATAGTTAATTGGTTAGAATTTCATTTTAAGTTTATTTCATTACTGCATTTGCGTTTATATCAAATAGTTAATTGGTTAGAATTTCATTTTAAGTTTATTTCATTATTGCATTTGCGTTTATATCAAATAGATAATTGGTTAGAATTTCATTTTAAGTTTATATAATTATTGCATTTGCGTTTATATCAAATAGTTAATTGGTTAGAATATCATTTTAAGTTTATTTCATTATTGCATTTACGTTTATATTAGCTAGTTACCTAAGTATAAATTCACTTTTAATTTTATTTAATCATTTCAATATTATAGGTGATTTTAAGCGAGATTGCAGTTTTTCTTTATTTTATTTTTTCTTGTGGTACCCAACCGACAACCAAAAATTGATATTTTATTTTATTTTTATTTATTTCAGTTTTCCTTGTTTCATCCTTTATATATTATTTACAATTCACAACAAAAAAATGATATTTTCTTTCATTTATTAAGTTTAAATATTTAAGTGATTGACAACTAAAACTTTACTTTTATTTCATCTTTATTTAATTTAGTTTTCCTTTCTCCAATAATTTTCAGTAAAAACTTACATGAAAAAAACTCTTTATATTTCGATCGATGGATGCACCAACTTAATTAAACGTCAAGAGAGACCGAGATCGCTGACAACCCTATACATATTTGATTTTCTGCTGAATGCACAAAACTGTTTTTTTCAAAGATGGAGAGCGATAGCATGAATGCTCATTCTTTTATGTACTGGATTTACCGTTAAAGAATTTTTTTTTGCACACAAATCTTCCATTATTTGTACTAATATGTTATGTTTAATAACTATATTCCTAATTATTTTTCACTTTTCCTTCCACTTTATTTACTTGAATACTACGCAAAAAAAATAATTGATATATATAATTTATTACTGCTCATTTTTACGAGGACGCGGGGTCCGTTTTCTTTTATTCACTAAAACGTGTGCGCTCGACTTAATCTTTTTCTTTTCAAGTCTCAAGAGAAGAGTTTAAGTTTTTCCAGAAATTAATAAGAGTACACCAAAAATATAAAGATATAAAAATTGCAGCCGCTAAATAACTTTTCAATTAATCCCCTCGAATTTTTCAATTTAGCGCGCGGCGACCTGAGCTGATCGTGACTCTTGAACCAACTCCCCGTCGACACCGTCCATCCGCCGCTTCTTTTCTTCATCCCGCCAAAAATTCTCCCCCATCAATCGCCGGATCAGGCGATTTTCGATCAAAGGCAAAAAAAACGTCCCGTTAACCGCATTCCTAGTTGCGTATTCTATTGCATATTTTGTTTGTGTGGGTGCTATTTAAAATTGTGTTGTTGGATATCGGGATTGTTTTTCGGAGTTTTGCAATTTGCGTGTAAAGTATGATATCAGACTTTATGGATGTCGGATTTGAAGATGTGGGTGTGGTGGTACGCATTTTTTTCCCAGTCTAGGAAGCGGGATGACTGCAGATGGGCATGAAAAGCATTGCTCAACGATGAATGCCGGGTTGCCATGTAGTATACCGATTACATTTGTTTAAATTTGGAAAAATTTTTGGTTGGCAGGCGTTGGTGTTAGGGGGTTTAATATTTTTTTTTGGTTAACCAGCGAGAAGAAAAGGAATTTGTTTTTGATAGGCGATGGTGGTAGTGCCTTTATCAGTTTTTTTTTCTATTGGCTATTTGCCTTTACAGAGGGCGACCGTTACAATCCAGAGATACTTCATGGGAATAAAGCACCAACTAAAAGAGAATTGCTGAGACTGCTTATGTCAATATATGATCCACTGGGCTTTCTAGCACATTATCTCATAGGCCTTAAAATTATATTGCAAAAAGTTCAGAGGTCTAAAACAGAAGGGGATGACGTTATTCCCAGCCATACATTGCAGAAATGGTTTAAGTGGCTTTCATACCTGCCGAACACTAGGCTAGGACAGCAAAGTGTACGGACGTGTGCTGTTCCGGTCCCTGAAAAACGCGCTGAAAATAATAAACTCTGAGCTGTGATAAAAAAAAATGTGGAAAAATTAAAACTAAAAAACGTGCCCAAAAAAAACACACACACAATCAAAAAAAACAGTGATAAAAAAACGAGCTCAGTGTAACGCGAAGGCCCATCACCCTTCACTAGACTCAACAACCGACCAGACCGACGAACGGCACAAGTAAGTACCCTTGCTTCCTACCCTCTCTCGCATCACCGTCCTGCAGCTGCCGCGGCTAAAATCTGTCGGTCGATGAAATTTACCCCATCTCAAAAGGCATAACACTTTGACAAGGACAAATTTTATTGACTCAGATGGTTGGTCATTACCAGGTGTCGGGATACACTTTAGTGCACAATCTCTCCCCCATAGGGGTATTGCCATTTATGTTAGGGACGACGTGGCTTATTATAAAATTTATTCAAGCGCGACTTCAGATTTTAATTATCTTTGGATTAAAATCATTTTCCAAAGACATGTCATATTCTTCTGCTTCCTATACAGAAGTCCTAACATAAGTAACGAAGCCTCCACTTCCACTTCATTTGATACTATTTCTGAACAGATCTCGGGTTTTTTGTCGTCCAATCCTGAGTGTGAAATCATTGTTGCGGGTGATTTCAATGTTCACAACGTTAAATGGCTGACTTACTCAAATGGCACCAGTATTTCTGGCAAGGACGTCGAGCTCTTTGCAGACATCAATAAATTGCATCAAATTCTGGATCATCCCACAAGAGTCCCTGATGTTGCTGATCAAGGAACCTATCTCCTTGATCTTTTTCTAACTTCTCATCCAGCGCGTTACTCCGCCGAAGTTGATTCACCTCTCGGCAATTCAGACCACTGCCTAATCAGCGCTAACTTCCCAATTTCCCACCCCTCCCAAACCAGTTCGAAGAACTGTATGGCAATATGGGAAGGCCAATTGACTGGGGCTTATTAATTTCTTCCAGTCTACAGACTGGAACCTGTGTTTCCGGAATAGAAACGCCAACTCTGCCGCTATCCGTATCACCAGGAACATACAGGCAGGAATGCATTTCTTCATTCCCCATTCTACCAAATCTGTGAAGCCTAGGCCTAACAGATGGTTTAATCGGGAGTGTATGAATGCAATCAAAACTAAAGAAGCCGCCTTCCGAGCGTACAAGTGTTTCCCGAGTGAATCGCTCCGTTTAGAATACATACAACAAAGAAATTCTTGTAAAACCGCCATCAAAAAAGTCAAATCCTTATTTGACAACAAATTGAGAAGTAAACTCCTAAATGCAACCTCCGGTAGCAAAAACTTCTGGTCCTTGGTAAGTTCCATCAAGAAGAATTTCACTACAACTTCAACCCCTTCCTTTATTCACAATGAGAAGGTAATAACAGACAGAAAATCCAAGGCCAATTTATTAGCATCTATGTTCGCTTCGAATTCTTCTTTACTCGAAACTGATGTGTTACCCCCTGTTTCCGAGCGTAACGCCCATTCAATGGGCAGGGTTTTTTTCAGGACTCGAGAGGTGTACAGGTGCCTCAAAGAGCTCGATGCCAACAAATCCACTGGACCCGATAATATACTCCCTATCGTCTTAAAACAATGCGCCTCATCTTTGGCTAAACCTCTGCGCAAATTTTTTTCCCTGTTATATTTCTCCGGAGTTTATCCTGACTCTTGGAAACTTGCTCATGTTCAGCCCATACCGAAAAAAGGTGATTCCAGCCTTCCCTCCAATTACCGCCCAATAGCAATTACTTCTATTCTCTCCAAAACCATGGAGACGATAATCAACAAAAAGCTTATGGGATATCTACAATCCAACCTACTCATAAACGACAGACAGTATGGCTTCCGACAAAAAAGATCCACTGGCGATCTTTTAGTCTGTCTTACAGAACACCTCAGCCGTAGTCTGCATGGATCCTAGTCTAGTCTAGTCTGGTAGCTCTAGATATCTCCAAGGCTTTCGATAGAGTTTGGCACCCAGCCCTGTTAGCTAAACTCAAAGCTATTGGAGTTGACTCACTTCTACAAAGGTGGATTGAGAGTTTCCTTTCTGGCCGTTCAATCAAAGTAGTATTGGATGGCGTCAAATCCGCATCCCACTCGATTTCTGCGGGGGTCCCCCAGGGGTCAATTTTATCACCGGCCCTATTTCTCATTTCATATGTACTCTACGTTACTCGTACAGCGTCGATACAAGACAGACTCATGCCAGATCCTGTCTTGATGATCGCGAACTAATGTCCAAGTCGATTAATAACGACATTAAACTGATTCTAAAGTGGGAAGAGAAGAATCGTTCAACTAATGGCCGACCCATCCCTACACATCTTAGGCGTGACATTAGCCAAAGACTTCCGATGGAATGACCACATATTCCAAATCGCCAAACAAGCATCCCAGTGCTTGGGATTTCTCAAGAGGTGCAAGTTCCTCCTCCAGCCATCGGCCCGTGCTGTTATTTACAAATCCTACATTCGGCCTCTTCTCGAATATAACTCCTTCGTTTGGGGCGGCGCACCAATAAACACCTTGGCATGGTTAGATAAGGTGCAAAAAATGGCACTCAAGTTAATTGGTGACGACACCGCCTGCTCCACCATCGACCCCTTGAGCCACCGTAGCAATGTAGCAGCACTGACAAAATTTTATCGCTACTATCATAGTGACTGTTCCTCCGAGTTAAACGCTCTCCTGCCTCCACGGCAATCTTATACCCGCAACACCAGATTAGCCCACTCGTCTCATTCCCTTCACCTGCAACTACCCTTTTCACGCACTCAACAAGATATGAATTCGTTTGTTAATAAAACAACTCGACTGTGGAATAATCTCTCGCAGTCAGTATTTCCGAGGTCCTACAACATCCAAGAGTTCAAACGCAGGGTTCATCACCACCTTCTTCAATACCCCCCGTACCTTTTAACCCTTAACCTATACCCCCCACCCCTCCCCCGTACTAAGCTTACTGCTAGACATTGCACCATGACGTGACAAATGACATGACGGACTAGTAGTACAAAGGGTGACTCCTGAGCTTAGCACTGCCACATAAAAAAAATTGAGGATGTATCAGTTCCTAGATGTTATGCAGAATTCCTGAGCCATCAAAATACGAGTATCGAGTTGCATATTATGGTAGACGCCAGCCAGGAAGCGATGGCAGCAGTGGCATATTTCAGAGCTGCGAATGGTAACAAAATCGAAGTCGTATTCGTCGGGGCCAAGACGAAGGTTGCTCCTCAACAAATAACATCAATACCGAGGTTAGAGCTTCAGACTGCAGTGCTAGGAGTTCGACTAGCTAATTCTGTGGCTCAAGGTCATACAATTAATATAAGAAAAAGAATATTCTGGAGTAACTCCAAACGGTGCTCAGTTAGATTAAATCGGTAGTAAGGAGATACAAGCCATATGTTATGTTTAGGGTGTCAGAAATCTTGGAAACATCTAAGCCGAAAGAATGGAAATGGGTTCAGGCTAAGAGCAACGTAGACGACTTAGGAAAAAAATTTCAAAATTATCCAGTGTTTGATATTGATGGTTCTTGGTTTGCAGGCCAAAACTACTTATGGCTCGACGAAAAACATTGACCAACCTTTCCAGACGATACATATGATACAAAGGAAGAATTAAGACCCACGTTTTGCTTGGTTCATACCAGAGAACCTACGAACCATCTTATAGAAGTTCAACGTTTCTCCAGCTGGTCAAGGCTCCTGCGCTCGATAGCTTGGATATATCGCTATCTTCACAATTTAGCCGCTAAACGGAACAAACAAACAGTACAAAAAGGTCCGTTGACAACTGGGGAACTAAGGAAATCCCACAACAGGTTAGTTCAACTTGCTCAGTCAGACGAATATGAAGATGAAATATTATTGCTGCGACGCAATATGCAAATAACGAAAACCAGCCATATATGCAATCTATCACCATACTTAGACAACTACAATGTTCGGCGTGTAAAGGGAAGAATAGACCACGCCTGTGCAGTAAACGACGATGTGAAACGCCTTATTATCCTGCCTAGAAGACATCACATTACGCATCTTCTACTACAGAATTATCACATGAGATTTCATCATTGCTATCATGAGGTTGCATTAAACGAAGTTAAACAGATTTATTGGGTGAGCCATTTAAGAGCTGAAATGAGATCTGTAAGGAAACGGTGTAATAAGTGCCGCATAACAAATGCTAAGCCAAGCTTCCCGGAGATGGCACCGCTATCAACAGCGAGGGTTGCCGCCTATACGCCACCTTTTACATTTGTCGGCGTCGACTATTTTGGTCCAATGCTGGTAACAGTGGGAAGAAGAACGGAAAAGAGGTGGGGTGTTTTATTCACATGCCTAACTGTACGAGCTGTTCACGTAGAAGTTGCTCACTCCCTTTCATCTGATTCCTGCATAATAGCAATTTGCAATTTCATGGCGCGAAGAGGAACACCTAAAATATTTTATTCGGATAATGGAACGAACTTTAAAGGCGCTGAAAGAGAATTAAAAGAAGCGTACAGTAAGATGGATAAAAATGTCTTTGCTGAAAGGATGACCACCATTGACACCGAATGGAGATTTATTCCTCCCGCGGCTCCACATGTGGGAGGATCCTGGGAGAGATTAGTGGGTTCGATTAAGAGTGTCTTACGTCAAATATGTCATGGCAGAAAATTTAATGATGAAAATCTTCGATGCTTTCTTACAGAAGCTGAGAATATAGTAAATTCACGGCCGCTGACCCATGTCGCCGTGGAACCTGACGAACTCGAGGCTTTAACGCCTAACCATTTCTTAATTGGATCCTCCAATGGCAGCAAGCTACCAGGTAAATTTTGTTGAATATGTATTAAAATTAACCTTTGTACTGAATTACTTTTATATTGTTGTACTGGATTTGTGTTCTTGGCTTTATCTCATATGTCAAATATAACTTCCTCCCTTCTTGTCAATAAATCTCACAGACCTTAGACGTGTTTTTTTATCTCTCCATCAGGTTATGAGTCCAGAAGCTAAAATCCAGCTAAAAATAATACAGAAAAGGTTTGTCAGGAAATAAAAATAATGTTGTAATGGCACAATGGCGCGAAGGTGCTGAGAAAGCTATATGAGGCGCCGCTGTGCCTGTGCATGCTCCCAGAGCCAGAAGCCCTGAAGAAGTTGACTCTAGGAACATCCACGTACATAAAAAATTTAAAAAAAATCACTCTCCCTAAACCACCAAATAATCGTTAGGGAGAGGCGTTATGCCGGCCACACGATGAACGCTAGCTCGCCGGTTGGGGTCGTGGGGTGTGTGGCCGGGCCTATACGCTTCATGGTTCACCACTTACCTAAATGTTGATTCGAGTTCCTCTACATGCCTATGGTCGTTCCTTAACGAGAGCTATCGTGGATACCCAAGCAGCTATCGGACCTAGAAAACAAAATAAAATGCAACCACGAGAAACGCCCCGTGAGCGAAACCAGCCCAACCATCCTGGAAAAATTTAGTGTGGCTTTCGATAACTACCGGGAAAATTAAGGACGAAATATAAATAACTATATTTTCTTTTTTAATTTTAAGCCCAATTGCTCTTCCTTCCGAATCAAAAAAAACTTCCTTCCGTTCTTCCAATTTTTCCTGACTCAAACTAATTTTTTTTTCGCATACCTCGTTTAAATTTTCCCATTACCTCAAAGTGATTTCTAAAAAAATTTCCCAACCAAAAAAATTTTATAACCGACCGTTACAAAGTGAAAATATTTCAAATAACTGGAACACAAATATTAAGGGATCTAAATATAATATAAAAAAAAAAATTTCTTAAACATGGCGTCAAGTTCAGTAGTTCTTATGTCATTTGAAAAATTAATAGGCCGTGAAAATTATAACACTTGGGCTTTCGCTATGAAAGCGTATTTAGAGCATGAAGAATTATGGTCTTGTGTTACGGATACAGATACAACCGCAGATGCTGCAGAACGAGCTAAAAGAGCAACAAAAGCAAGATCAAAAATCATAATGATGATCAGCTCAGAAAATTACATCCATGTCCGAAACGCTGATTCTCCGAAACAAGTATGGGATAACCTAAGAACTGCTTTTCAGGATTCCGGTTTAAGTAGGAAAGTCGGGCTCATGCGAAAAATGATAATGACCAGATTAGATGACTGTTCCTCCGTAGAAGAATATATTTCAACAATCCTTTCTACAGCCCAACGATGCGTGGGTCGGTACCTTCTTGCTGGCGGGTTTACCAGCCAGTTATAAACCAATGATAATGGCAATCGAAAACTCAGGCGTAGAATTGACGGCAGATTATGTGAAAACTAAAGTGTTGCAGGAACTAAAAAGTTCACCACCCAACAATTCGGAAAATTCCTGGAAAAAAACCTGGAATATCCAATTACATAATGTGTTAGTAAATTTGAACTTAGAAAAATCAAAATTTGACAGTTGTGTATATCATTATGTAAATGATGCTATTATGTTATATGTTGCAATTTATGTAGATGACTTAAACAATTAATAATCTAAAACAAGACTTAAAAAACAAGCTGCATATTAACGAAGCTAAGCATTTTCTTGGTCTGGATATAATTCGAAATCGAAAAGAAAAGACTTTGTATTTACGTCAAGAGGATTATATCAATAAAATTTTAAAACGCTTTAATATAAAAGAATGTAACAGTGTTTCAACACCAATTGAATCTGGAGTCCATTTAAGCAAATCAATGTGTCCCCGAAATAAGACTGAGAAGGATGAAATGCAGAATATACCCTACCAAGAAGCAGTTGAATGTTTGCTCTATCTATCACAGAGTACGAGACCTGATATTTCTTACGCCGTAAACGTCGTCAGCAGATTTAATAGTAATCCTGGCATACAACACTGGCGAGCCGTAAAAGGGATTTTCAGATATTTAAAGGGCACTGCATCTTTAAGTTTAATGTACAAAAGTGGCGCGGATGAACTGACTGGATACTGTGATGCAGACTGGTTAGCAGATCCTGCTGAAAGAAAGTCAACAACTGGTTATTTATTCTTCAAGGGCGGAAACTGTATTTCATGGTATACCAAGAAACAACCAACAATAGCACTATCTACCTGTGAAGCGGAATATATGGCTCTTTCTACAGCAGCGCAAGAAGCAGTTTGGCTTCTCGCACTAAACATATTGATACCAGACACCACTTCATCAGAGAGAAGGTAGCAGATAAGATTATCCGATTGGCATCAGTTTCTACAAAGGATATGATTGCGGATATTTTGACGAAGGGGTTAACCAAAGACATACAATATAAACACTTGGCAAATATGAATTTGGTTAAAATAGTTAGTGGTTAATTTTAGTGGGAGTGTTGAATATATTGTATTAAAATTAACCTTTGTACTGAATTACTTTTATATTGTTGTACTAGATTTGTGTTCTTGGCTTTATCTCATATGTCAAATATAACTTCCTCCCTTCTTCTCAATAAATCTCATAGACCTTAGACGTGTGCTTTTTATCTCTCCATCAAATTTGACATGCAGGATACATATTTACGGAAGAATTGTAGATATGCTCAACAGATGGCAAACATCTTTTGGCAAAGATGGTTACACGAATACCTGCCGACACTAACAAAACGATCAAAATGGTTTACACCAAGCACACCTTTGAAGCCAGGAGATGTTGTAATAATCATCGACGAAAACTTGCCTCGCAGTTCATGGCCAAAAGGAAGGATTATTAGTAGCACCACAGCTGAAGATGGTCAGGTAAGAAGAGCCCTAGTAAAGACAACGACTGGTATCTTTGAACGGCCGGCAGTGAAGTTAGCAGTCCTTAACGTTCAACTTGATGAGGAGAGTGAGCTAGCTACATCATCCGATTGCAGTCGCTCACCGCTGGGGGTGTCAAATGGAAAAATCACGCAGCGCGAGGCTAGCACTCTGACGAAATACCGCGAACGGGACGGATGAATTTTTTAAAGCGTGTTTTATATGTGAATATTTGTTTTATATGAGAATAAAGTTGTACTTAAGAATAAAGTTGTGCTAATTTCTCGGCAGTGTTCGCATGTAAATTAACTGCTCGTAAAATAACCCGAAAGATTCGCGGTTGTCCCGGACAGACAGTAAAAGCAACATTCTACAAGAAAAAGAAAATATGCTTGAAAGTAAAGCTACTTGCGCTATCATTGACGTAACGCCCGTTCGTCGCGTGTGGTTTCCAATCAAAGATATTTCAGTTAAGGAACAGTCAGTTGTCTAGCGAAGTAATCAAAATGAGTTGGGAAAGGGATTTCTTTTTATTACAAGAGGAAGATGCAAATAAAGAAGATATTTTGTTGTTGAGCTTGATAAGAAGTAATCCTGTAGATGTAATGATTAAGAAAAAAGTGAAAGAAGGGGCTTATGAAATACTAATTAAAAGACATTTAATGAATAACGATGCAAAGTTCGTTGAATACTTTCGTTTATCACCTCAGCTCTTTGAAGTAGTTTTAGGGTACATTAAAATCGTCTGTATGTCCTCAAAATCTGAATAGGTTGTGGGTGTTGGAGTAAATGAATGGCTATTACTTAAAATTTCTAATTCCATTTCAGTAATGACATTCAGTACTGCTAATTTTGCCTTTGCAATTTGTGTAGCAGGAAATGTTTTCACCGTCGAAGCGATGCTTTCAAAAAACAAATCGTCTAGTTCCTTTTCTACTTTTGTATTTTTCTCGGTCATTTTTCTCAATAACTTTAATCTTTCCTCTCTTCCTTTTACTATTTTCTTATAAAAGGTGTCTTGTTTTCATGAGGACTTGGCTGAATTTTGACCCTTTCGTTCACTTGGCTTAATATGAACTATTTGTTCAATAAGATCCCCCATTATTGAGCCACATTGCGATTCAAACTCTGAATTTTCTTCTATTGCATAATATTCCCTATTTTCCTCAACTGTCTGAGGACTTACAGTATGCTCCTCAGCTAAGATATTAGCCTGCGTTAGTTCTATAGGAGTACTCCTAATCGTCCTGAAATAAGGAATAGTCAAATATGGTGGTACATACATATAAGTATTGTAAACAACCGCCCAGTAGGAATTCTAGGAAGGCCTTACCGATGGAGCACTGAAATAAGTACTCATCTGGTAAGGGGTGCCCCTTATTTTCGTGGTGCTAGATGAGCCCTTACAAACCCCATTACAAGAGAAGGCAGATGGTAAGGTGTAGTCCGGAATTATACCCAAACAAGTGAGAGTCTGCCCGATGACTCAAGGGAGCTTTCCTGGAGCTTTCATAAATTTTATAGAAAGAAAGAAAACGGGCAATTATATTCGTCGACATAAAATGCGACGTTAGCATACTCAATAGCGCGGCTCTCATTCGATACGGAGGACAAGCAGCTTTGGAGAAGTGGAGAATTTAGTTGGGGGACTGCTTAGATAAAGCCACTCTCGGGGTTGGGGAAAAAAGGCATTTGTAAAAGATGAAATAAAAAAAGCATTTCGACACCGGATCACATATCCACAGGCGCCCATGAATATCTCTTTTCGCAATGTTCCATTTGCTGCCTTACTATACCCCTTACAGATGAGCAGTTCTATAAGTACTCTAAGGTAAGTACCATAGTAAGGCCTTACCCCCTATGACATCGTGTGTAAAAGTAAGCACTTCTGTAAAAGGGAGTGGTAAGGCCTACCCCTTACCAGTAAGTGCTGTTTTCAGTACTTCTGTAAGCTTACCGGTCCTACTGGGCGAATTCGAATTGAGCTTAATTACATTTCAACATTTACATATATCTATTATTAGTATAACAGTTCTGTATTTTTGCATGTAAACAAGTCTCTAACATTTTATAATTGTATAAGGCTGGCACCCTTGTTCGAAACCGAGGAAGTGTGGTGTCACGCAATAGAAGTGGACAGTAAAGTTAATAGAATTTAATAAGGCTTTTATAAAACCATTATTCTACAGGTTATGGGCCCAGGCATAAACAGGTGAAAATTAAGATTTAAAAATCAAGAGCTAAAGGTATTTAGTTGAAATAAAAGGAGATATTAAAATCGTGACACGAAAGTGCACGTGAAAGCACCGATAATATCGATCTGTAAGATTTTCTGAAGTTGAGATCAGAGAAAAGGTGCAAGCGTATTAAATAAAAAAATAAAAAAAGGAGAAAAATAACTTAACCTCAAATTAAAGTAAAACTTTGCAAAAATTCGAGGTATATTAATACACAGTTACATTAAAAATCAAAATGGAGAACAGTTTTATCTCAACAATCATCATTCAACTTGTGAAAATTTTGAAGTTTGGAAAATCCGTTTCGAATTCATATTACAACTTAAAGAAATTGACCATGTGCTTACAGTAGATACCCCCCAAGCTGAAGCAGAAGTTTATCAAGAATTCACAAAAGCGGATAAAAAGGCGAAAGCTCTTTTAATTCAATCTGTATCGGATGATTTCTTATCGCTTATCACTGATAAAACCACATGTAAAGCTGCTTTTGAAACATAACCAATAGATTTCAGAAATCGGGACTATTAGGAATTATATATACAAGGGTAGAAATTTCTCAAGTGAGCTCATGATTTTCGACGTTGAAAGCAAAATTAAAACCAAGCTGCAAAAAATAATCTACTTGGTAGTCTCAAGTCACGCCATGAATATTTTTGGAAAAAATTAATTTGTTTATGAATAATGGTGGATTGAATATTTTGGCATCGATTGATTGTAAAATTATTTTCTCGTAAACGATACGATGAAAATTATTGAAAATTTGGGAAAATGTTGTGAAATAAATACGATTTACTTTAGTGTGCGGAACAACATAATAATTTATTATTGTTACTAATTTTTATCATTTTTTTATAAACAAATACTGATTTGGCCCTGTTCTCAATGCAATATTCGAAATTTTTTTCGAGGACTGTAATCTATGAAGAATCACGATTAATTTAGTATAAATCAACCACCTTCGCAAATAAATATTAAAAAAAGTGCATTTCATCGCATTAGTTTTCATTATTACTGAAGTAATCGCGAAAACCCCCTAAAAATGGGTGTTTTTTGCATTCTTAGGGGTGACGCCCTAATTTTAGGACCGCGGGACCTCGATTTTCGTGATCAGCGAACCCAAAAACTTTTAGGGTTCGATTTTCTTAACGGTGTTATTTTGGAACACCCCCCTCGCGTTTTGAGTGGACTATAAACAATAGTATTTTTTTACCAACCCGAAGAGCGATCACAAAAAGTTTGAAACGGCAAATGCGGCTACAGCGATCGAAACGATAACAGCGAAAGATCCGGATATTAAATATGAATTTGTTAAGAATCGATTATTGGATGAAGAGATGAAACTTAAAAAATTGGACAAAAGAGATAGCACACCAAATGGTGAAAGTGTAGCGTTCATAACTTGGTACAAATGCGGGAAGCAAGGACACATCCGAATTCCGATCCCCCCTTTACCTAGCTTTCGTAGATTATGAGAAAGCGTTCGACTCGGTTAATAGGAGCTTTATATGGCAGGCATTACGGCGACGTGGACTGCCTGATAAAATAATAGAATTGATAAAAGCCCTTTACAACAATTCCAAATGCAGAGTTCTCCATAATGGAAAATTATCCGACAGCTTCGAGGTGAATTCAGGAGTACGACAAGGATGTCTACTTTCGCCATTACTATTTCTTATAGTAATAAATGACATCCTTGTCGACGCTCTAGATAATAGAACAGGCTGGCCCACAGACATCAGGAGCTAAAAAACATGTTAAACAATTTGACAGAAAATAGTCTAGCAGGCTTAAGGCTGAATTTGAACAAAACCAAAGAAATGCGGATAAATGCAAACACACTTGAACGAACTGCGCTGAATAACCGTGACGTGGAACTGGTAGATAAATTCTGCTACCTCGGTAGCATTATTACCGAAAATGGCGGTACAGAAGAAGACGTCAGTTCCAGAATAAATAAAGCACGAGGCGCATATGCATGCCTGTTCCGCATATGGAGATCAACGGAGATCTCAACTAACACCAAATTGCGGCTGTTCAACTCCAACGTTAAGGCAGTTCTTTTGTACGGTTGCGAAACATGGAAAGTCACCCAATTCATCACAGGGCGCCTACAAGTCTTCATCAACAGATGCCTGCGTCGTATCCTAAAAATCCGCTGGCCAGATAGAATTTCAAATGAAGATCTATGGCGCCGTGCCGGCCAAGAAAGGATAGACGACCAAATCAGGCGAATTAAATGGAATTGGGTTGGCCACACCTTGCGACGCGATAACGAAAACCTAGCCAAACAGGCCCTTGACTGGAACCCCCAAGGATCCCGTCGAGTTGGAAGACCTAGAACAACGTGGAGGAGGACCCTACTAGCAGAGGCCGCAACAACTGGGAGATCCTGGTCAGAGCTGAGAGCTGTCGCGCAAAACAGAGTCCGCTGGAGGGCAACTGTTTCCGCCCTATGTCCCATGAGGGATTAAAGGGGCACAAAGAAAGAAGAAGAAAGAAGGACACATCAAAAAAATTGCAGATCCTACTAGGGCAAAAAGCAGACATACCTACTATCGAAAACAAGATGAAAACAGCGATGGTGAAAGCTGGAGAAGAAATAATACTCAACATTCAACAAGAGCAAATAGAAATACATTTTCATCTGCCAAAACTGTCGAAAGACAAGAATATTCTACTGATGACGACGATAGAATCGCGTTCTATAACACAAAAGAAGACAATGATGCAGTAAGTAGCAATTCTGGCACCAAATTAATAACTTTCGTTTTAGACTCGGGATCAACCGATCATTTAATTGAAATAGAATTTAAAGATCAAATCAGATCAAGAGAACTCGATAAACCGGTATATATCACAGTAGCAAAAGCAAACTCATGCTTAATTGCTGAATGGATAGCATCGTACCTGGAACACTTGTATTTGGTTTGAATTTTAAGCACCTCTTTGGCTTCAGTATATTTTGGACAGTCATTTGCGGCAGATGTGTGTGAGTCCAAGTCACAGTTGATGCAGAAAACTCTGGAGCAATCACTCTGATGCAGAGGGTAGCCACATGTGGGGCATAATTCATTTCCAGTGCAGCGAGCAGAAGTGTGGCCAATTCTTTGACACTTGCGACAACGCATGGGATTCGGGTAAAATTCACGCACTTTCACCAATTCAAACCCAATTTCAATTTTTTCGGGAAGTGTAAAGCGATTTAACGTAAGGAAAATGAGTCCGGAAGGAATATCTTTTTCCCCATCTTTCCTGGTGTGAATCCTCACATCTGTGACGTTATATTTTACAAGTCCGTCAATTATTTCCTTGGGAGAAAGGTGAGCTATGGAGCGGCAGTAAATGGTGCCTCTGGTCTGGTTTAATTTCTCATGAAAATTTATAATCACCGGTATAGGACCAGGTAAAACTTTTGTTGCGATAAATTTTTCAGCTATTAGTCTAAGATTCGGTATAAGAAATATATACCCTCATCTGTTATTTGACGATGACAACTATTATATGACAGATAATATAGACATTGATAAAGCGCACATGGGTTGCCTAGCTAAATCGCGTACCGAAGGTGTTAAATAAAAGATATTGTAATTAACTTTTTTGGGCCAACTACCCTCATTTGTTAATCATAAAATTCGACCATTAACTGACAGAATATGACAAAAAGAAGAGGAAAAATAGGGGTTGTCTGATTTCTGCCGGGCCCAATTGTGGGGTTGCCAGGTATAAACAGGTAAGCAAGCGTAGATAATATACCCTCATCTGTTATTTAATCAATTTTTTTATGAAATGAAAGGTTATTAACTTCCCAGTATAGGAAGTTATTGTAATCGGTCCGAAAATCGAAATCGGAAATTTCAACGTATTTTCATCTTTCAAGGTCCCCGGAGCATTTTAAGCAAAAAATTGGGAGGAAGTATGTGTGTGTGTGTGTGTGTATGTGCGTACGAATGTGGTCATTTTTTCCTGCACGATATCGCGCGAACCAAAACTGATATCGACTTCGTTGAGGTGTCGTTCGAAGCGTATTAACCGAAATATGATCTGAAAAGATTTTCATGAAATTCGGTCCAGCCGTTTTTTTGTTTAAGCGACGTAAGTGATTTGTGTACGTGCATGATATCGCCCGAACCACGAAAGATATTGACTTACTTTAGGTGCCGCTCGAAGCGTATTAGCGACAATATAATCTGAAAAGATTTTTATAATATTCGGCCCAGCGGTTTTTTAGTTTAAATGACTTAAGTGATTTTTGTACCTGCACGATATCACGCGAACTATAAAAGATATCGACTTAGTTGACGTGCCGTTCGAAGAGTATTAACCAAAATATGATCTGAAAAGATTTTCATAAAATTCGGTCCAGCCGTTTTTTTGTTTAAGCGGCGTAAGCGATTTTTGCACCTGCACGATATCGCCCGAACCACGAAAGATATTGACTTACTTGAGGTCCCGTTCGAAGCGTATTAGCGACAATATAATCTAAAAAGATTTTTATAAAATTCGGTCCAGCGGTTTTTGGTTTAAATGACTTAAGTGATTTTTGTACCTGCACGGCACCGCGCGAACTAAAAACTATATCGACTTCATTGAGGTGCCGAAAAACATTAATACATCAATTTTATATACATTTTCGTCATCCTAATCTTGTAAGTGCGCACATTTAGTTTGAAATTTTAGCGAAAATATTGATAAACAATTGTGACAAATTCTCGGTATTATAGATATATTCTATGTTGCCTATTGTTCATTTATTATTAAAATATCCAATCATATATTCAACATCCATCATATTGGGAAGTTGATCGTGTGGACCGAAAGGGTCGAACCCACATCCCAGCTAGTTTCATTCTCTATCCAATAGTATTGGGTTGCCTCAGCAAAAGTGTGGCACAACGAAGGTTGCCTAGATTTTAGAGTTCTTCTGAAAGAACTCTTTTTCCGATTGTGTGAGCGCAGCTGCATTGATCAAATTAGATTAAATATTAATAATGATTTTTTTTATTCACACATTAATTTTACAGCAACAACAACAATTATGGAATGCAAACTATATAAAAACTTATTCCGACTCTGACTCGTCAGAAGTACCTATCTCAAAATGTATTTCCATTTCTTCATCGCTCTCATTTTTTTGATTTTTTTTTGAGAATTTGCTCAACTTGTAAGGGCGTTGGATCTACGAACCACGCTGACTTTAAATAGTTATCAAAAACCCAACCGCATTCCCCAGGACGCATTTTGACGAAGTTCCGCTTTTGTGAAATTAATCAACTAAAGCTCGAGTTGCATTATCATTGTTTCCGTAAGAAATATGGAATCAAGCAATGCCGTTCGCTGCAGAGCCGTCGCTTTGTTTTTCTGCGCCCGGTGCAGAATGCCATATTGCGCCCCTTCCACTGATTCTCGCTACAAGGGATGTTGTGCTTCTCATTCCGTTTATTTATCTCTTTTAACAAATCACGAAACTTGAAGTTATATCAATCCCAGTAAACAGCAGTACGCATTACAGAACCATCGGAATAACTGTTTCCTTTGGGTGAGTTGATATAGCGCTTTCTAAAGAATTTTCAAAAGCACTCCAGACAGTAAACATTTTTCTTTCACTCGGTGGATTTTGCCACTCAATTTTTAGTTCTGATTCAAGAAGACGAATGTCTGTTTCTTCACTTTTTTGGTAAAAACTTATAATAAAATTTATAAAATTTATAAAAAATCTGGAAGCTAAAATCTCGGGTAAGTTCCGAGGAAGTAAAATTTCCCCACTTTTTATTACATGACAAAGTACATGGACAGAAATTCGTGAATTACTGGCGCCCGCTCGATCTACATGAGTTCGGACATCGATATACTCGATGTACCTCGAACAACGGTACGGGATGCCTTTAGACGATATCAGGAGACTAGCTCAAATACCCGGAGGTCAGGTCAAGGCAGGCATTATTGCACTTCCACCCGAGATGACCGCTTTATTGTCACCAACGTGTTGAGAGATTGAGATTTTCACAGCTACTGAAGTTCGTACGCGTCTCTTTGAGATCAGAAATGTTAGTGCAAGTGAACGTACGATTAGAAGAAGATTGGCAGAAAGAAATTTAAGGGCTTTTCGTCCAACTCGTGCCACACAGCTTTTCCCACAGCACCGTAGAGCTAGGCTTGGTTTTGCGCAACATTATTGTGATTGGACTATGGAGTAGTGGAAGGACGTACTGTTTTCAGATGGGGGCAGAATAGCTTTAAGAGGTCCAGGTGGGCGTCAGCACGTCTACAGACGTAAAAATGAGAGATTTGCTCCCTGCGCTATAACCAAAACAGTAGGTTATCAAGGTGAATCAATAATGATTTGGGGAGGTATCTCCTTAGAGGTACCGATCTTGCCATTAATACACCACACAATACCTTAATGAGGTCGATATTCAAACTTTGTCATGGCCATTGCGTAGTCTTGGTCTTAATACAATCGAACACGTTTGGGACAACCTTAAAGGGCGGGTTCGGACAAGAGTACTAGCACTTATTACTCTAGGAGAGCTCAAGACCGCTGACGAATATTTGGGACGTCGTGGAGCCCGAGGCGGTAACACTCATTATTAAATTTGAAGTCAATGACAAAAAATTTCGGGTTTCTTTAAAATAATCAGTCAGCAAAAGGCTCTAAAAAATCGATTACGAGGAATAAAATTTTAAGGAATCATTTTTTTGACCATCAAGATTACGAAAAATGTGACGGTTTCCGGACAAACTACAAGAATTTTTTTTAAATTTTAATTTCTAAAATTGCGCCCCTGACCAGTTACGCCCGGTGCGAGTGCACAATTTGCACCTATTAAAGCGCCACCCCTGGTTCGTTGTCCATGTACAAGTTTTGCTAAAGCCAGTGCGCCTGCAAAACGAAGAAGAGCGAAAAAATGCGAAAACTCTACGGATCACAGAGGACAAAAGTTCAAGATCCCGCTGATGTCTGGTCCTTCGTCTTTGCACTTCTATATTTTTATAAGATTTCTTGCCTGTAAGAAGGGAATACCTTGTCATTCCTTGTCCTTTTTGCTGACGTCACCTGTAAACACAATAAGAGATTAGCCATATGCAGTTCAATTACAAAAAACAGCGTTCTGTCGTGATAGTATTGCAGTGAGTAGAGTAATCAACCGTATGTTCCCGTTGACAGTTCTTTCATTCTTCTCTGCACTACATTTTCGAATATATATTGCTCTTTTTTTGACATGGCTAAAGATGGAATAGTCAATAGTACATAGGTGGCTTATCTCTGAGCTCTGCGGTTCTCTATAAAAGAAATCGTTACTGCATCGCATAATTCATTCCCTTGCTAGTAAAATAATACTAGAGCTCGTGTTATAAATACGGAAATGTTTAACTCAACACGATTCTTGTGGGACTACATTAAAATTGCTCTAGAATCATCCTTTGTGTCACTAGTCCGTCATGTATCGCATGTTTCAAAAAAACATATGGAACGAACAAAAACAAAGAACAAAAAAAATCGTCTTTCAGAAGAACTCTAAAATCTAGGCAACCTTCGTTGTGCCACACTTTTGCTGAGGCAACCCAATACTATTGGATAGGGAATGAAATAACCTTTCATTTCATAAAAAATTGATTAAATAACAGATGAGGGTATATTATTTACGCTTGCTTACCTGTTTATACCTGGCAACCCCACAATTGGGTCCGGCAGAAATCAGGCAACCCCTATTTTTCCTCTTCTTTGTGTCATATTCTGTCAGTTAATGGTCGAATTTTATGATTAACAAATGAGGGTAGTTGGCCCAAAAAAGTTAATTACAATATCTTTTATTTAACACCTTCGGTACGCGATTTAGCTAGGCAACCCATGTGCGCTTTATCAATGTCTATATTATCTGTCATATAATAGTTGTCATCATCAAATAACAGATGAGGGTATATATTTCTTATACCGGATCTTGCACTATATCTGCTGGTTATCGCAAAGTAGCAGGAGGGAACCGTCATGTAGCCAAGAAAACTTCGAGTATTGCTTGCTGATACCGTCCACAGCCAGTTTCAGCAGAAATGCGTTTTCATCACGAAGGGTCTTATTGGGTTTGCATGACTGAATAGTAATAAATTTAGAAGGATTTTAAAGTTGTTGAGAAGGTAAAGATGGAAAGTCAAAAAAGGCGGTTGCTGGAGAAAAGCTAGCATTATCGTGTTTTGGCCGTTTTTTCCTTGGAATCGACTGATGCGAGTCAGCCAAAGAACTGAAGCGATTCGACCCACCAGGGTCCGGGCCCATGCTGGAGCTTATGCCCAAGATATGAGCAATGAGCTTATTTATAATAAAGTAATTAAAAAGTACAGAAAAATAAGAATTAAGTATAAATAAATTTAAGGAGTTACTTATCCTTAGTACTAAACAAAAAAAGAAATTGAAAAAAAGGAAAATTATTCAACGAGTGAATCACTGATGCACAGTCAATAAAAAAAAACCGAACAAACTGGTTTGGATACCGTTATCAATGCTTGACTATCAACTCAACTATCACTGTTCACTTCTAGAGATCACAGACGACTGACAGAAGGATTATTGATAACATTAAGGTAAATGATTCACTGTAATTAGGAAATTATATTTATTGATATTTTTAAAGTAAGTGGTTACAATTTTCAATTTATATCTCTAAAATGATGGCACACCATATATTTTAAATTTCTAAGAAGTTGTGTCATCAACTGTTGTTACGGCGCAGCAGCACGTAACAGCCATCTTCGAATCCATTAGAATATGGATATATAAAAATAAACAAAACGACCTGAAAAGGAACCTAAAACACAACACAATACAATACAAACAAGTAAACGTAAACAAAAATCACAAAATAAATTAGTAACAAAATATATTAACCCTATAAAATACACATCTAAAACTATAACTAAATTAAACTAATAAAACGTAAAATAAACCTACATCTAAATAAAATTTAAACTAATTACTAACTAAAAACAAAAAAAAAGTACCTGAAAAGAGAAAAAGGTTAAAAAGTGATCAACAACAAATATAATAAATCGTTACCTGGAAGGCACCTGGGCCAAGTGCCTTCAACTAAAAAGAGTCCGAAAAACAGGGCTCAATACCTAAAATTAAATAAATAAATAAGATAAATAAATAGAATAAACGTTAAAAAATATATAAAAATATTCAAAACTAAATTCTACTTACCCAATTTTATTATGACATGTAGAAACGTCAATTCCAATCAGAAAGCTCAAAAGCTTCAAGCTGGGGTGAGATCAGAATAAACCAATTTGGTCTAAACTCAAAAGTTATACGACTTTAAACGTGTATAACAGCTTTCTCCCCCCCAGCTTTAAGCTTTCGATCGGATGCGTCTGATCTATAAAGTTCACAGCAGCAGCACGAACTTGGCTTTTAAAGTTTCACATTCCGTCCAAGTAAGCAAGTTCTCATCGTAACACATTTCAATCAGACAGGCATTGGCCGTCGCAGAGTAGAGGCAGGCATTTTGACCGTCTCATTTTAATAAAATAAATTTATTTTTTTTCAGGAATTAGATAGGTAATTTACCGTCTAACATCAAACACTTTGGCAGGCATTAGTCGCCAAGTTAGGGCTTTAGATAACCGATTGGTTTCACCGTCGGTTCGGGGGTTAGTTTATAGTAAGAATTAATTGGTTTGGGTATTGGTAATAGGTATTAAATCTATACCAAAAATAGGGAAATAATTCATATATCCCTACGTGTTTTAAACAGGGAATTTCAAAGGTTTTACGTACTTTGAAAGTCCTTGTCGCATTTTCATAACAAAAATATAATTATACAAAAATTAAAACTAAATAGGGATTTTTGAAGGTGAGGATATACCTCAAACATCCCAAAGTAGTTTACATGTATATTGAAGGCTCCAAACACAGGTGAATGTGAAATTACCTTTGAGTGGAACCAAAAACCAGACAAAAGCTCGCAGAAGGTTCTTTTATGCATTTAAGTGGTTAATAAGACCAAAATTAATATTTTATTGATTTCACTAAGCAATAGTGGCCAAGTTTAAGCTCAAAGAGCACTTTTTGCAAGAAGCAAGTATTGCACGGCACTTATTGCGGTGATTGAACGCCAAGTGATTGTAGCGGCGTATATTTCAAGGGAAATCTTCCCAAAAGTTTAGAGTACCTCCGAGCTTTGTCTATTATAAAATCTTTGGACAAATAATAATTGTTATCTAATTACAGATATCCAGGAATTATCCGGATTTGTTTTAAGATAATTTTAAATTGACCTTCAGTCAAATAAATAAAACAAATTTGCATTTACATTTTTTAAAGTATTTAGTTAAAACTAGAATTTAAATAGATTTAATTAGCTTTTATAATATTTAGAAGAAATTATATTTGAATTTTAAACCACTCCTGCGTTTTTATCAGAGACCTATCCTTTTACAGCATTTTTTAGAGATTTGAAAATAATATTTAAAAATTTTATTATTTTCGGCGTCTCGCGCCGAAACAACTGTAAAATTCTGAAGGTCCCAGCTTTGTAATGTAACGGCCGCCTGCCTAAATTAGAACTCACTAAATTCATCAATATCCCAGAAAAAAAAAGAGAAAAATAGAAATGGTAACCCCTGACAGTTAAAATTAGAACTCAATAAATTCATAAATATCCCAGAAAAAAAAAGAGAAAAATAGAAATGGTAACCCCGGGCAGACCTTTTCGGTTTCCTCAAATAGACAAATTGTTATTACTGGCCACCACGCATAAATAAATTAGAAAAATGCACCAATACCATGCTAAAAAAATCAGTACCGGTGGACAAAATCGGCTCCGACGGCACTGAAGCGACAAAAAATTGAGAAATTCGCCTGGAATGCAGGCTAACGGCGTGATTGTGTCGATGTGTGCAGGCCGCTTACGAGGGATCGCCTGATCGGGCGTTTTTTTTATGGTCAGGAAGGAGAACTTCGGATGAAAAACCGGCATCGGGCGGGCAGTTACTCTCTGCGATTCGAATAAGTAACAACGTGATGAAAAGTAAATATTAAAAGGTGAAAAGTGAGTCAAAAGTGGTGAAAAATTAAGGGAAAAAACTGAACAGTTAGACGCCCGAAAAAGGATTTTAGATGTTCACGGGAGACATTTCGAGGTTTCTGGCATAAATACAGGTAACAGGTGTGACTGGGTTATAATCCTGGGCACGCATTGGTATGTAGAACATGAGAAAAATTTTTTTTTGTTTTATTTTTGGAGAATTAAATACAGGAAATCAAGGGTGAAGTAATCGCCCACTAGAAAGGGCCACGGAATTTCGCGCATGGTTGCGGTTATATATATAATATTTTAAAGTTCGGTGTATTCCATTTAATCCCACAAGAATAATTACTATCTTAGTAGTAATAACGGGATTTAATTACGCGTGCATTACGGCAGCGTGTCAAGACATCGTGGTGACTTTTTTCTTCGCGATACAGGATAATTAGCGCGAATGGTCGCCCACCAACCGGTTTTTTTTTTGCGAGTAAAATAGTGGATTAGTAATTTTTCTGGTGTTTAAGTAATATATAGTGGAAAATCTATATTCCCGTTAAACATAATTACAATACAAAAATCGTTTTTAGAAGTAATTCAATGATAACGGAGTAGAGCGGTAATTGTGGGATTTAGGAGAGAGAATTAAAGGAAAAATTAAGATACCGTTTTAGTCAAAAGAAAAGTTCGGTTATAACTGTTGTTGGAAAGTGAGGTTGTGAGTGTAATTTGAACCACAAAGAAAAAAAAATATGATATAAAATTGTAATCGCCATATCCGGAAGAATTCTTTAACTGAGTACCCTAGAATAACTGAGTATTTCATGTAATTGGAAAAGTAAACGTAGTATTCAATTAGTATTATGTAATTTCATTATCAATTTCATCATGGAAAGGTTTCCACGCAAGAATTTGAGGAAAACAAAGGGCCAGAGAGACAAGGAAACCAGGCCCCTTTCATAATAAATTATCTTGTTTTCGTTTTAGGTTTTTTTTGATTTTAGGGTTTTGATGTTAGTGAGCAGAGCTGTCAATAAATAAAAAGAACCAAGTGGACGCGCGGTGAAAAGAAAAAAACAGGATTTTCCTTGGGACGATCAAGAAGGGGAAACGGAAGAATTGAAATTGTAATATTGAAGGTACCCCCACTAAGGCTGGTTTTTACAGTAGATTGAGGACTCTTGAAGGTATTTAGAAAAAAATAACAATAATAGTAACGTCATATAGAAGGCAAAGGTAATTGAAAAAAAATAAATAAAACGTTGTTGCGTACATTTTTAGTATAAGAAAATTATAGTATCGAGGAAACTCGAATGTTGGATCATTAAGTACTTGTTCGAATAATTAATCATTTTTTTGTCATCTGAAGAAATAGCGTAAGTTTTTCGCGTGTTGGTGGGAGCATATTCTTGCTTCGCGATTGATGGTGGTTTGAGAAAGTTACACTTAAGTGGGTTGGCGAAATGAAAAATATGGAACTCTTAGTTTTTTTTTGTTCTTTTATATAAGAGAAAAAGGGCACTCTCGCCCAACCACGGCCTGACAAGTTAGATTGTAGGAGTGAAGACCAGTAAATTGATATGAAATTGGCATATAATGGTTTCGTAATTGATATATAATATAATACATATAAATTAATATAATACAGATAATTGATATGAAATTGGTATGTAATGGATATGTAATTGATAATGAATATAATAAATATAAATAATATAATACATATAATTGATATGAAATTGGCATATCATGGTTTTGTAATTGAGATATGATATAATACATAAAATTTAATATAATACAAATAATTGATATGAAATTGGTATATAATGGATATGCAATTGATAATGAATATAATACATATAATTTAATATAATACAGATAATTGATATGAAATTGGTATATAATGGATATGCAATTGATAATGAATATAATACATATAGTTTAATATAATACAGATAATTGATATGAAATTGGTATATAATGGATATGTAATTGATAATGAATATAATAAATATAAATAATATAATACATATAATTGATGTGAAATTGGCATATCATGGTTTTGTAATTGAGATATGATATAATACATAAAATTTAATATAATACAAATAATTGATATGAAATTGGTATATAATGGATATGTAAATGATAATGAATATAATAAATATAAATAATATAATACATATAATTGATATGAAATTGGCATATAATGGTTTTGTAATTGATATATAATATAATACATATACTTCGAATTGATCAAAAGAATTAAAAATAATATAAATACAAATAATTTTCTTTAAAAATCATCCGCATGATGACTAAGTAATGAGGCACTATGGCCGAAGGCACTATTCTGAGGATGAACAAAAAAAACAGGAATAATTGAATCATTAAGAATAATAATACATCGAGATAATTTAAAGAATAAATAATAAATTTAACTAATTAATCCTTTGAAATAAATTTTAAGGATAACACTTTGAGCTAATTTAAAGAATAAATAATAAATTGAACTAATTAATTCTTTGAAATAAATTTTAAAAATAACACTTTGACTTAATTTAAAGGATAAATAATAAATTTAACTAATTAATTCTTCGATAGAAATTTTAAAGATAATATATTGGGATAATTTAAAGGATAAATTGTAAATTTAAATAATTAATACATTGAGATAATTAAAAGGTTAAGCGGGTAAGATGTTTAGATAAGTACCCTCCCCATGAGGCCCCCTGGAACATGGAAGTCTCCTCGCGGGGTAAGTGCTTACCACTAAGTCCCGACTAACATGTGGCTTCCCGCAACGGTGACCGGCGCTTGTTGCCCAACTCCTTTCTTTTCTTTTTTTATCGATCCCCTCTCGTTGACCTAGTTAGGCTTTTCCATCCGCCGCCGCCTCTCCCTTACTTTCAGATTCAGGCACGAGTTTTTTCATATACTGTCACCCTTCGGCATCCCAGCACCGCGAACCCCACCCCATCCGTCGAGCTAGTTAGCGCTCCGCACGTCGTGCCGACCATCGGTGCCGCGGATGCCTCACGATTCAGGCATTACTCCAAGGCGGTCAAGCCATCCCAGCCACCTTCTTGTCTGCCCCCTTCCTCGAATTTGTTTTGTAATGATAGTCCTTCGCATCGTTCTCTGAGATGTGTTTAAATTTATTTTATTTCGTGCTAAGGCACCCCTACCCCTGACAGTTACAAATGGCGCCCAACGATGGGCTAAGGAACTTAATTCACTTTAAGTTCCTTAGTCTAACGAACCGATGGCATGGACAAGTCTGTTTGTCACTCAGTGACACCTTAATTTTCCTCGTCGGCATTTCCTTCTTCTATTATTTTGTTCTCCATCCCATGCCATCAATTCTTAATCCATTCACTTTATAATTCAGCCGACCCTTTTGATGTTGTTTCGTGGCTTAGGCCAGCGAGAGGAGCCAGGAGCGGGCTTCTTTCCAGTTTTATTTCTCTTCTTAGTCCAAGCCCCTCCGGCTATCGTGACTTGGGCGAAGGTACATACCGCGGTACCCTAGCCCTCTAAACTTCTTCTGCTTCCTCTTTCCTATCTTTCTTCTTCTTCACCCACTTCAACTTTGACTATCTTTCTGCGGTAGCCTCTCTATTTTAATTAGTTCCTGGCAGACAGACTCGGAGTCTGGCTAACAGGCGTTCTATCGCCTGGCACTGCGCGAGTTTGTGCTGACGACGGAACCTACTCCATTTTTTCTACTGCTACGTTATTTAGTATGGTCGGATGGGCACCTTGATACCGGATCTGTTCTCGTCTGGGTTCACAGGCGTGTTACCGCCTGACCTTGCGACGGGTCCGATATCAAGGTTCAATTGTAGTGTGTTTTTCGGAGGGATCTGGCTGCAAGTGGCTGATGTTCGCTTGGCCAGATCGATTGGTTTCGCCTAGTGGCAATTGTAGATGTCCCCATTAAGAGCCATCCGATCCCGTATAAATGGAGTCTTTCTGTCTTCTCGCCTTCCTGGGGCTCAGCAGAGTTGCTGACCAGTCGTGGTGGGTTGGCAGAACGCTCAACCATATCCCTACAGTGAGGCTTCTATCACCTCTTCTATCTCTTTTTAAATTCTTTTATTTAACTTGCACTGTTTGTCGTCAAATCTTGGAAGTTAAATTTGACCCACTTCCCGGTTTCGGATAGAGCTGAAATTTTGCATACACGTTTAGTTTGGATGACAATGCAATCTGGCCATTTTGTAAAAATATCAAGATAGCGGTTCCAAAATGGCGCCCGCTTTTATTTTACTTACACTGTTTGTCGTCAAATCTGGGAAGTTAAATTTGACCCACTTCCCGGTTTCGGATAGAGCTGAAATTTTGCATACACGTTTAGTTTGGTTAACAATGCAATCTGGCCATTTTGTAAAAATATCAAGATGGCGGTTCCAAAATGGCGCCCGATTTTTGAAATTGTGCTCCGCGGCCCTTTGAAATGAGTATCAAATGAAAGGATATGACAGGTAGAACACAATAAGCTATGTGGCGTCATTCCAAATTCAAAATGGCGGACAACACTTACACTGTTTGTCGTCAAATCTTGGAAGTTTAATTTGACCCACTTCCCGGTTTCGGATAGAGCTGAAATTTTGCATACACGTTTAGTTTGGATGACAATGCAATCTGGCCATTTTGTAAAAATATCATGATGGCGGTTCCAAAATGGCGCCCGATTTTTGAAATTGTGCTCCGCGGCCCTCTGACATGGGTATCAAATGAAAGGATATGACAGGTAGAACACAATAAGCTATGTGGCGTCATTCCAAATTCAAAATGGCGGCCAAAACTAAATTGCGGAAAGCTTATAAAAAGTAGAAAATATAACCGATCAACTTCCAATTTTGCACACACTCGTAGTTCGGGTGGTTAATGTGTATGAATAATGAGATGAATAGTTGAGTTAAGGGTGAGTTGATAATAAAGAAGCAATACACGTTACAAAAAATCACAAACAAACACAGAGATGCTGCTGTCAACTAAATTCAACTACTCAAATACTGAACTCATGTCCGTATGCATAATTTCAACTAAACCCAGGTAGCAGAGCTGAGTCGAGTTCAGTCAACCTTAACCCAACTCGACTCCCGTTTACATGTAGTTAAACTTGGGTTCAACTTGAGTTCAACTCATCATGTATAAGTACTAAATGCAATCTGACCTTTTTGTAAAAAAATCAAGAAGACGGTTCCGTGATGGCGGCCGTTTTTGCAATTATGTTCCACCGAGCCCACGACATGGGTATCAAATGAATACAGTAAACTGTGTGACGTAATTTTAAATCTAATAGAATTGCCATCATAAAATGGCGGAATACATATAATAAACTAAAAAGTAGAAAATAAAATAAATGGTTAAAAAAAATTTTTAAAAAAAATTCTTTTCATTAACTAAAAAATGTACTGAAAAGTAAAAAATAAAAAATATTTTAAAGAAAGCGTGAAATTTCAATTTTAATGAAAAAGTTAATTAAAAGAATGGCGCATTTTTCATCAAAAAATTTTGTTAGAATTTGAAATTAACAAAGCAAAAAATTGAGGGTTATTGTAAATCTCACGCGATTTACAGTTATATTTTCAATTTTTGATGAAAAATGCGCCATTCTTTTAATTAACTTTTTCATTAAAATTGAAATTTCACGCTTTCTTTAAAATATTTTTTATTTTTTACTTTTCAGTACATTTTTTAGTTAATGAAAAGAATTTTTTTTAAAAATTTTTTTTAACCATTTATTTTTTCTTCCTCTTCCTCAATTGGTCATCGGGATCCGGTCACCGTCCGGATCGTCAAATGTTAGTTGGTGGGGACGTCGGTGTTGGGAGTGTTGCCAGACAGTAGTCTGGCGCCAACCCCAACATCAGTCCCACAGGTGGAGGCACTGTGTGTTGCTGTCGACGGGAGTGCCACTCAGCGCCGAAGGCAAGCTGACTGACATTGCCGCCGACAGTCGCCACAGCCTGGTGAGTGGTGTCCTTATCCAGAGGGCCCCCTTGTGAAGCATATTTCAGCATTGTGATAGACACATAGAATTATTGATTTTTTTTTTGAATTTGACTACGACTACTAAGTAGTTATAAGGATCTCGAATAGCAAGAATAAGCAATTAAATTGAATTTAACGTTTTGAACTCTATGAATTGAATTTTTTTTTCAAATCTCTCTTGATATAAAAACCGGAATTCTTAAGTCATTGCAGGATTGAGTTTTCTTATAGTTACCAGATTCCAGGAGCTTAGATGCTTGGGTTCTTTTGTACTACCCATTTTTGTGACATTTCAATCTTTCATTTTTTTTTTCATAAATTTCCTTCCCGCCTTTTAAATCCATTAAACAAAATCGATTGTTACAAGTGTTAGTCAGTCCAATAGATTCCTCATCTTCTGGCGCTAAATAGATTTCGTCTACCTTGCATCGAACACTAGCAGATAGTGTTGCTCGTTACCTCAGATCCCCCAGCATGCCCAAAACACGTAAAGGGGCAAGCTCGATCGCTCCTGAAGCGGAAGACGACGAAGATGTTTTCGAATCGGCTCCTCCACCAGCCGGCCCCAGCAGTCCTGAAAACGAGACGGACGAGAAAACATTGGAAAAGGAACTAGACCAAGCACGCCGAGATACTGCCGAAATGCAAGCGAAATTGGTCAAGTTTTGTAAGAACTTGCAAGACCTGACATTTGCGAGCGCTCCAACCTTACCCGAGAACCCTCCAGCCGTGCCTCCCGTCCAGGACACTCGACAAGAACGACCCGAAAACTCCAGGATATTTCCTCGGAGGAAGTCTCCAGTCATAGGATGGAACTTACGGTTTAGCGGACAGCCAAATGACCTCTCAGCCGAGGAATTTCTGTATCGAGTAGATCAGAGAGCCCGTTTCGAGGACGTCTCCCCAGCCGAGTTAAGTCGACATGTGTGTGCGCTGCTGTCTGGGAGAGCCGAAGATTGGTATTGGACGCAATTCACACGCCAAAACCCCGACCCCTCTTGGCCCTGTTTTAAGGCCCTCCTAATAGAACAGTTCGGTGGTAGGGAGTCCGATTACCAAATAATAAAGACTATGCTAGAGGTGAAACAACAACACCTAACTTATGACGAGTACGCCGCACGAATGATCGCTTTGCACAATCGCCTGAGCCAACCATTGCCAGCGGCAGAGCTGGTTGAAATAGTAACTCAGAACCTAAATTCCACCTTGGGTTCCGCAATTATTGGCTCAAGTTTCAAAAACATGCGACAGTTGCGCGAAGCTTGCATCAGAGTAGAAACTTGGCAGAAATCGAAGCGAGAAGAAAGAAAGTTTGTCCCTCGTGTGCACGAAATAGATGCAGTCCAACTTCAACCATCTGCGTCAGGGTGCGGATCGGACCCGTACCACATCCAGGACGGTCAAGTAGAGGCTTTACAACCCCCTGTGGTCACGCCGCGCAAGGTAATTAAATGCTGGAATTGTCATCAGCCGGGTCACGTCTTCCCAGATTGTCTATCCTCAACCAGGAATCTGTTCTGCTACAGGTGCGGCCGACCAGATGTAGTTACCCCACACTGCCCAAATTGCTCGGGAAACGCGAGACAGGGTGCGAGACCCCCTGGGGGTCCGCGCCCGACCTAGTCTCGGATGCCCCTTCCGACCTACTCGACTTGTGTATGAGCCCTCCAGATGAGTCTGACCTGGCGACAATGGAGCCTTTGCCGGCTTTCCCGTCTCCCCAGGCCATGATCTCCTTTATAAGAAGATGGGTCAATTATCACCAGGTGCGTAAAAGGATTTTTAAGGACACGGTCGAAGTAGCAACACCCAACAAGGTCCCCCGCATTCGCCTAAGAGCTAGAGAGAAACGGAAACATACTAAGAACATTATCTCCTCCCTGATTACCGAAGAAGGCGATAACCGCCCATTCGCCAAAGTGTACCTTCTAGGTGAGACCATAGTCGGACTGTTGGACAGTGGTGCTAGCTTCAGTTGCCTGGGAAGAGGGGCAGAGTCGCTTCTCAAAGAACATCCAGAAGTGCAGCTGTATCGTCTACACACCACTGTTCAGGTTGCAGATGGAGCTCCTAAAGACATACTAGGTTACGTGACAGTCCCCGTGTCTTATGGACACCGTACACACACGCTTACTCTCTTTATAGTCCCTAGTTTGGCACAAAGACTCTACCTCGGAGTTGACTTCTGGAGGGCTTTCAGACTAGCGCCCCATATAAAAGGGGAACTCCAGTTACCCCTTTCGCAAGACCCTAACAGCCACCACCTGACCGAAGCCCAACAGACAATTCTAGACCAGACACGAGCGCGTTTCCCGTCTTTTGATGCCTCCGGGTTAGGCCGAACGCACTTGGAGCAGCATGTAATCGACACTGGCGGGGCGGTACCCATCAAGCAGAGACATTACCCTGTCTCTCCTGCCATTCAGACCCTCATGTATGAGGAAGTCGACCGCATGCTGAGCCTAGGCGTGATAGAGGAATCAAATAGCCCGTGGAACTCTCCCGTCGTCTTGGTCCGAAAACCTGGCAAAGTTCGCCTTTGCCTGGATTCCCGGAAGGTGAACGCGGTGACCGTGAAAGATGCATATCCACTGCCCCACATAGACGGCCTCCTAGGACGATTGCAGGATACCCGATTCATCTCGGCGATTGATCTCAAGGATGCCTTCTGGCAAATTCCCTTGGAGGAAAAATCCCGAGAGAAGACGGCCTTCACCGTCCCTGGAAGGCCGCTATATCAATTTAAGGTAATGCCGTTCGGGCTTTGTAACGCCCCGCAACGCATGTGTCGCCTCATGGACAAAGTGATTCCAGGCTCCCTTCGAGAACGTGTCTTCGTCTATCTAGACGACCTATTGGTGGTGTCTCCGAGTTTCGAGATCCATGTCCAAACGTTGGAGCAGGTCGCAAACTGTTTGCGTTATGCAGGTTTGACGGTTAATTTGAATAAAAGCCGGTTTTGCGTCCGGGAAGTGAAATATTTGGGTTTTATCATAGGCGATGGTACGCTTAAAACGGACCCCGACAAGGTTTCAGCCATCAGGGAGTTCCCAGTTCCAAAGTCGGCCAAGCAGGTACGACGGTTTTTGGGAATGACGGGATGGTACAGGCGCTTCATAGGTAACTATGCCAGCATTGCCTCTCCCATCACCGACTGCCTTAAGAACGGCAAATTTGCTTGGACTGACGAAGCCCAAGAGGCATTTGAGGAACTGAAGAAGTCCATGATGTCTGCACCCTTGTTGGTGACCCCGGATTTCACTAGCCCTTTCTTTATACAATGTGACGCCAGTAAGACCGAAGTAGGAAGCGTCCTGTTCCAACGACGCGGTGATGAAGAACACCCTATCGCCTATTTCTCGAAGAAGTTGAATACTGCTCAACGTAATTATTCAATCACTGAGTTAGAGTGCTATGCTGCGGTGCTGAGCGTGAAGAAGTTCCGAGCGTATGTGGAAGGCCACCCCTTCACGATCATCACGGACCATGCAAGCCTAAGGTGGCTCATGAATCAGAATGACTTAAACGGGCGTCTAGCTCGTTGGAGCCTGAAACTGCAAGGGTTCCAATTTACAATAGAGCACCGGAAGGGTTGCCAGAACGTGGTGCCGGACGCGCTGTCGCGAATAGATTGCGTCGACGACTTGCTCTACTGCAGTGACGTGGACCTATCGTCCCCTGCCTTTAAATCTGAAGACTATGTCCAGCTCGTTGAGCAAGTGACCACAAAGACTGATCAACTACCTGATCTGCGGACCTCAGAAGGGTACGTATTTCACCGTACAGCCCCGCGCACTGGCGACCCTGAAATGGACGATCTCTGTTTGAAATTGTGGCTACCTGTAGAACTGACTGCTCAAGCTATCGAGTCTGCCCACGCGCCACCTCAAGCTGCTCATGGCGGAATAGCAAAGACCCTTGCACGACTTCGCGAGAAATATTATTGGCCCGGCATGTCTAGTCAGGTTCGGTCCTTCATCTCCTCTTGTGCCACGTGCAAGGCAACTAAGGCCCCCAACACCATCTTAAGACCACCTATGGGTGAAGCCATGGAGGTACAACGTCCATTCCAGTTTTTGTACGTGGACTATATGGGTCCGTACCCACGAACGAAGAAAGGCTACACTGCAATCTTTGTCGTTTTAGACGCTTTCACGAAATTTACCTTCCTCCACCCGGTAAATGCAGAAACTTCTAGCGCCGCCGTTAGCTTTCTTGAACAACGTATCTTCCACGCCTTCGGCGTCCCAGAGACCATCTTTTCCGACAACGGAAAGCATTTTACATCCAAGGAGTTCGAGAAATTACTAACGGACTATGGCATCCAGCACCTGCGAACGGCGGTTTATGCTCCTCACCCCAACGCTTCAGAACGAGTGAATCGCTCGGTTTTGTCAGCTATTCGCTCATATTTGGGCACCGATCACCGTGACTGGGACAAACACCTGTCGGCGATAGAGTGTGCTTTCCGTAGTGCTCGCCATGAGTCCATCGGCACCTCTCCCTATCAGGCTCTCTTCGGATACCCCATGGTCCTTCACGGATCAGCGTATCCTCTGCTGAAAACCCTGGGAGCCCTGAGAGAGGGAGGGATTGCCGTGCTACCGGCAGTGGACCGTGGTCAGGCCCTACGTGAGCAAGTAGAGCACCAGCTCGCCGCAGCACACGCTAGGCACAAGAAAAATTACAACCTACGTTGTAAGGCCGTATGTTTCTCGCCTGGCCAGACCGTGTATTATAGGACCTTCCCAGTCAGTAAGAAAGCTGAACGCTTCTGTGCCAAACTAGCTGACAAATTCACAAAGGCAAGGGTGAAGAGACCAATAGGTACCAGCAGATACGAGCTGGAGGACCTGACAGGGCGTAGCCTTGGCATCTACCACGCTAAAGACATTAAGGCCTGACGAGCTGACTATTGGGAAGTAGCCTCACTGACCATGAGTTCAGGACGACGACAATATGGCATTGCCGTAGGATCGAATCCATGGGCGAAGGCACTTGCCGAAGAAGTGATTTGGTACTTCCGTGGGGATACTTCGGGACAAAGTGGATTTGCCTCGAATCTCCCTGCGGAAGCACGAAGTCACTTCAAGGCTCGATCGGGTTCACAACATTCTCGTCATGTCGCGACCCAGCATGTTTGGAAGCAAGTCGAACCCCGAGTAGCCCTAATAAGGCATCTCGCCGGCTTCACCGGTTAATAATAGGGTACCCGCCGAGGTCCGCTTAGGTAGCTTCCCTAGCGGATGGTACACCTCGTTGTTATGCTTGGTCGTCTGGGACCGAGTTATAATGTCAAAATTTATCCTAAGGCTGCCAGACCAGTCTTCCTGTCATGCCGCTCCGCCCTGAGATGAGTAGTTCATAGACCCAAGTTTCACAACGTCCACTTCCAGATAGCAGCAATGCAACACGGTCGGTATTGCGCTGTGTTCCAACGTATGCCAGAGTTCCACTAGGTCCCCACGCCTTCAGAATAGCAAATAATTTGGTTCCCTTCTCGAATCTAGATACTTGATAAAGGTGTTGTCCCACTTCATCAAACGCCCCCACAACTGCACCGATGGTTAGTAATACGTAATTATTTAAGAATGGGCGACGGCACTTACCGCGGTGCCTTAGCTCTTGACATTGTTTCTTTTCCGCTCTCCTATATTTCTTCCTTCTCTACAATTTCACCTTTTCATTCCTTTGCGGTAGTCTCCGAATTCAATTAGTTCCTGTCAGACAGACTAGGAGTCTGGCTAACAGGCGTCCTATCGCCTGGCACTGCGCGAGTTTTACTGGCCACGGAACCCACACTATCTTCTTACTATTTCATTATTTAGTATGGTCGGTGGGATCCAACGATGTTGGAGCTGCCCCGTCTGGGCTAACAGGCATTTCATTGCCTGACCTTGCGACAGGTTCGGCACAATGGTAGCCACCCGACCCCGTCAAAGAACTCTCCAGTCGTCCCACTTTCCTGGATTTCAGCAGGCTCCGCCTCTGACCAGTCGTAGAGGGACGGCAGAGCGGTTCCCAGATTTTCATCAAACGGAGATTTCTATCACCCCTTCTCCCACCCCAATTCTATTTCTTTTAGTCATGGTCACTGTTGTTCATCTTGCCTGGGAAACCAGGGTGTCGTAGCATGAAGTCTCTTTTGGAGAGGACGGGGTTATACCTGTATCTAGCCTCGCCCCCTCAACGAGCTTCCCTATGGGGTATTTATTGTTTCTGGTTCCTTCCAGCTGGAATCTGAAGGACTCACAACGGACTGTCATCAGCGCCATCAGCCACCTCCGCTGGTAAGGGAACGTCTCTTGCCGGGGACCATACTTATTAGTTCATGATTTTTTGGCTTTCTTTAACGTATTACTAGGCTCATTAGTTTTTGGCTATATTAGATACATTTTTCGTTTAGAAATTAACTTAAGAACTTTTCTCTACAAACTTACCTTTGGCATACTAGTAGGTTTAGTGGTTACCACAATTTTCACACTTATACGCTAGCTTATTATATTTCTATTCTAGTAAGTGACTATAAATATTTATCGCATATACAGTCGCAAAAAGTCTGTTGCTGTTCGTTTGTCAGTGCTATTATCTTATATAAATTAAACAAACCTTCTCTCTATCCCAGACTAATATAAATGTTGACCACTTTAAGGTGGTATTGTTGATTTATTGGCGCAGGGATCATGTACACCTCTCTTGGGGTTTCCGTTGCTTCATCTACATCTCCACGCTCTTCGTCGTGTTTTCTGCTCCCTCTCCCACCTCTTTCTTGACCATTCCTGTTTCCAAGGCGATATCACTATTCCCAAAAACCATTTTCTTTGTCTTCATCAAATAGTTCTGAGCCTCCATTGCTTCTATGAGTTTCACGCTTGAAGCCATCGCTTCTGTCAACAGCATCGCGTCAACCGCCCAAAACCTTCGCCGCCCTCTTCCATGAAATCTTAACACCGCCAGGATTATGTCCTTTTGAGTATGGAGCCGACGAATCTAGACACACTCCCGGCTCATGAGGCCCAATCGACCCTGTAAGACGTCTGCCGAAAAGAACACGAGCGACATGTAGAGTTGGGATTATCCCTGACGAAACAAAACGTCACTCGTGCGACACTCAGTAGGAGACGCCTGGTGTAACGGTTTATAGGAAAACCAAGCCGTGGCCGTTGACGAGCGTCGTTGTCCGAAATGATTGCTCGTACCCAAGGCAATCCACAACGAGGCGGGAATTATGGAAACTTCTAACACGGAGTCGCGATAGCTCGCCCTTCCAAAGGCGCGGCGGAATGGCCGATGTATGTTGCCTCCTATCACTAGTGTAACTCAATTCGGAACAACTCGAGGAACTTTAATCCTTTACCTTTCCCAAGATGAAAACCAGTGATAGAGCATGAGACTTGTTGTATCTCAGGGAGTGGGTGAGCCACACGTTGCCAAAAATTGCCATTTCTATAGCAGGCCCCCGTTTATTCTTTTCGAGTCCCCTCTCCTCTGGCGACATCTAGGTGACGCGCGTTGTAACGGCCGCCTGCCTAAATTAGAACTCACTAAATTCATAAATATCCCAGAAAAAAAAAAGAGAAAAATAGAAATGGTAACCCCGGGCAGACCTTTTCGGTTTCCTCAAATAGACAAATTGTTATTAACTGGCCACCACGCATAAATAAATTAGAAAAATGCACCAATACCATGCTAAAAAAATCAGTACCGGTGGACAAAATCGGCTCCGACGGCACTGAAGCGACAAAAAATTGAGAAATTCGCCTGGAATGCAGGCTAACGGCGTGATTGTGTCGATGTGTGCAGGCCGCTTACGAGGGATCGCCTGATCGGGCGTTTTTTTTATGGTCAGGAAGGAGAACTTCGGATGAAAAACCGGCATCGGGCGGGCAGTTACTCTCTGCGATTCGAATAAGTAACAACGTGATGAAAAGTAAATATTAAAAGGTGAAAAGTGAGTCAAAAGTGGTGAAAAATTAAGGGAAAAAACTGAACAGTTAGACGCCCGAAAAAGGATTTTAGATGTTCACGGGAGACATTTCGAGGTTTCTGGCATAAATACAGGTAACAGGTGTGACTGGGTTATAATCCTGGGCACGCATTGGTATGTAGAACATGAGAAAATTTTTTTTTGTTTTATTTTTGGAGAATTAAATACAGGAAATCAAGGGTGAAGTAATCGCCCACTAGAAAGGGCCACGGAATTTCGCGCATGGTTGCGGTTATATATATAATATTTTAAAGTTCGGTGTATTCCATTTAATCCCACAAGAATAATTACTTTACGCGTGCATTACGGCAGCGTGTCAAGACATCGTGGTGACTTTTTTCTTCGCGATACAGGATAATTAGCGCGAATGGTCGCCCACCAACCGGTTTTTTTTTTGCGAGTAAAATAGTGGATTAGTAATTTTTCTGGTGTTTAAGTAATATATAGTGGAAAATCTATATTCCCGTTAAACATAATTACAATACAAAAATCGTTTTTAGAAGTAATTCAATGATAACGGAGTAGAGCGGTAATTGTGGGATTTAGGAGAGAGAATTAAAGGAAAAATTAAGATACCGTTTTAGTCAAAAGAAAAGTTCGGTTATAACTGTTGTTGGAAAGTGAGGTTGTGAGTGTAATTTGAACCACAAAGAAAAAAAAATATGATATAAAATTCTAATCGCCATATCCGGAAGAATTCTTTAACTGAGTACCCTAGAATAACTGAGTATTTCATGTAATTGGAAAAGTAAACGTAGTATTCAATTAGTATTATGTAATTTCATTATCAATTTCATCATGGAAAGGTTTCCACACAAGAATTTGAGGAAAACAAAGGGCCAGAGAGACAAGGAAACCAGGCCCCTTTCATAATAAATTATCTTGTTTTCGTTTTAGGTTTTTTTTGATTTTAGGGTTTTGATGTTAGTGAGCAGAGCTGTCAATAAATAAAAAGAACCAAGTGGACGCGCGGTGAAAAGAAAAAAACAGGATTTTCCTTGGGACGATCAAGAAGGGGAAACGGAAGAATTGAAATTGTAATATTGAAGGTACCCCCACTAAGGCTGGTTTTTACAGTAGATTGAGGACTCTTGAAGGTATTTAGAAAAAAATAACAATAATAGTAACGTCATATAGAAGGCAAAGGTAATTGAAAAAAAAATAAATAAAACGTTGTTGCGTACATTTTTAGTATAAGAAAATTATAGTATCGAGGAAACTCGAATGTTGGATCATTAAGTACTTGTTCGAATAATTAATCATTTTTTTGTCATCTGAAGAAATAGCGTAAGTTTTTCGCGTGTTGGTGGGAGCATATTCTTGCTTCGCGATTGATGGTGGTTTGAGAAAGTTACACTTAAGTGGGTTGGCGAAATGAAAAATATGGAACTCTTAGTTTTTTTTTGTTCTTTTATATAAGAGAAAAAGGGCACTCTCGCCCAACCACGGCCTGACAAGTTAGATTGTAGGAGTGAAGACCAGTAAATTGATATGAAATTGGCATATAATGGTTTCGTAATTGATATATAATATAATACATATAAATTAATATAATACAGATAATTGATATGAAATTGGTATGTAATGGATATGTAATTGATAATGAATATAATAAATATAAATAATATAATACATATAATTGATATGAAATTGGCATATCATGGTTTTGTAATTGAGATATGATATAATACATAAAATTTAATATAATACAAATAATTGATATGAAATTGGTATATAATGGATATGCAATTGATAATGAATATAATACATATAATTTAATATAATACAGATAATTGATATGAAATTGGTATATAATGGATATGCAATTGATAATGAATATAATACATATAGTTTAATATAATACAGATAATTGATATGAAATTGGTATATAATGGATATGTAATTGATAATGAATATAATAAATATAAATAATATAATACATATAATTGATGTGAAATTGGCATATCATGGTTTTGTAATTGAGATATGATATAATACATAAAATTTAATATAATACAAATAATTGATATGAAATTGGTATATAATGGATATGTAAATGATAATGAATATAATAAATATAAATAATATAATACATATAATTGATATGAAATTGGCATATAATGGTTTTGTAATTGATATATAATATAATACATATACTTCGAATTGATCAAAAGAATTAAAAATAATATAAATACAAATAATTTTCTTTAAAAATCATCCGCATGATGACTAAGTAATGAGGCACTATGGCCGAAGGCACTATTCTGAGGATGAACAAAAAAAACAGGAATAATTGAATCATTAAGAATAATAATACATCGAGATAATTTAAAGAATAAATAATAAATTTAACTAATTAATCCTTTGAAATAAATTTTAAGGATAACACTTTGAGCTAATTTAAAGAATAAATAATAAATTGAACTAATTAATTCTTTGAAATAAATTTTAAAAATAACACTTTGACTTAATTTAAAGGATAAATAATAAATTTAACTAATTAATTCTTCGATAGAAATTTTAAAGATAATATATTGGGATAATTTAAAGGATAAATTGTAAATTTAAATAATTAATACATTGAGATAATTAAAAGGTTAAGCGGGTAAGATGTTTAGATAAGTACCCTCCCCATGAGGCCCCCTGGAACATGGAAGTCTCCTCGCGGGGTAAGTGCTTACCACTAAGTCCCGACTAACATGTGGCTTCCCGCAACGGTGACCGGCGCTTGTTGCCCAACTCCTTTCTTTTCTTTTTTTATCGATCCCCTCTCGTTGACCTAGTTAGGCTTTTCCATCCGCCGCCGCCTCTCCCTTACTTTCAGATTCAGGCACGAGTTTTTTCATATACTGTCACCCTTCGGCATCCCAGCACCGCGAACCCCACCCCATCCGTCGAGCTAGTTAGCGCTCCGCACGTCGTGCCGACCATCAGTGCCGCGGATGCCTCACGATTCAGGCATTACTCCAAGGCGGTCAAGCCATCCCAGCCACCTTCTTGTCTGCCCCCTTCCTCGAATTTGTTTTGTAATGATAGTCCTTCGCATCGTTCTCTGAGATGTGTTTAAATTTATTTTATTTCGTGCTAAGGCACCCCTACCTCTGACAGTTACAGTAAAGATCTTCGATTTATTTCTGTACGTGGTTCGTGGTCGCATTTCTTGATCTGATAAGGAACTAGAAGGACATGACTGGTATGAGAAGGTGCTTAAAGCAGGACTTGGTGAGGTAACAGTAACAAATGAACAGTGCGGCGGACAGTGCGGGTGTCTAATGTCCGTCTTTTAAATTGGTACTCAGTCATCTTCTCCGAATCAGGAAGTAAGTTTAAAAACTGTAGTTTTGGGTCGCTGTTTTCTGACACGGTAGCTTTGGCCTTTTTCATATTGATGTATTCAATAAAGCATTTATCAGTTTCATTTGCTTCAATTGAAGCTCTTTTTTTCGTATTTTTGGGGGGGATTTCAGTAGTTTTCTTATTCTCTAAAGATTCTAACTGTTGGACATTTTCAATGTCTACTGATGGTGGCTCAACTGATTGAGATTGAGTAGAATCATCATGATGATGCACCAACGGTTCAGAAGTCTCATTACTGTTGTCATTTATGATCTCTCTCATTTCTTCTCCGTATGATAAATTGCCACTTTGCTTTCGTGAAGGGCAAAACGAATTGCATAGCTTCTTTCAAATAATATGCTTTTTTAGTTGCCCCACTTCCAGAACGTGGTGCTTTCATGCTACGAGAAAAAGCTGTGCGCAAATTTTTCCATTTTTCTTTACATTGGACAGCTGAAACAACAAATAACACAGCTATTACACCAAATTAAACCTATCTGTTTTATTTATGTATTTTTTTTGCCAACAATTTATTTAACTAAATTAATCAGCTTACAAACCATTCTATGTACAGTATTTGTTTTTTTACAGGTATTTGGGCACCGGATGTTCATTTATGTCTTTATCCCATATTTTCATGAGAGGAAACAATACCATAGGGATAATTGTAAAAGAGTGTGCTACGGCTATATGGAAAGTCCTTCAACCCACATATATGCCAATGCCTGCACCAACAGAAGAAAAGTGAAGCTCCGCTTTAGGGAAATTATTGTATAAAGAAAAACTCTCTATTCCAAAACCAACAGTGATGCCCAATGATAACGTTGATTTCCCTTTTTACTATGTCGGAGATGAGGCTTTTCCACTGAAAAAAAATCTTATGCGACCATATCCTCAGAGAGTTCTTGATAACGCACATTTAACTACCGGTTATCAAGAGGTCGAAAAAGTGCAGATTGTTCTTTTGGTATGCTAGTATCGAAATTTTGATTATTCCAAGGGCCGATTTTATGTCAAGAAGAAACAGCAATTCCTGTTATTAAAGCAGCTTGCGTTCTTCACAATTATATAAAAATAACAGAAGGTAAATTCTCTATTTCCCAGGTCGCATAACAAGATAAAAGCAGTATACCTCTTATACCATTTAACATTTAATCCAATAATAAATCGGCTTACTTAAAAACATATTTTGTAAAACCTGAAAATTCATTACCTTGGCAAGATCATTATACTATTTAATAAAATGAATGTAAAAAATAAAGACAAGCCGTTTAAACTTACCTAGAAGTTTTACTTCAACCTCAATGGCTTTCCATGCCCTTTCAATTACTTCCCTTCTGCTGTGATCACTCCTAGTGAAATCATAAATACAGGGATATTTTTCTACTATCTCTACAAATTTTGAATTAAAAACGGGATCGTCCGACATATTTGTCAAAAGGTAAACAAAAAGTTTAAAAAAGTCTGCTATGCACTACTCGCAAATATTGAAACTTCGATGCAATATCTATCGCTTTTCAACATGAACTGAGTATCGCCAGAAATAATGTTGCCAGTTGCAACCAGCAACTGTTTTCGTTCAACCGATGTCGAGTTGCTCTAATGTGAGATGTCAAAGGGCCCCGCACAAATTATATGGAAACGTGCTTTCGGTCAAATTGGCTGGAATTTTACTATCTTGTAGCTGACATCGTCCTGATCAAAAGTGTTCATGGGCACGAAACCCAAAAATTAGATCTTTTGGGTTTTTCAGGTACTATTAGGATTTACCTCTCTTTTGCTTCTCTTCTCTTCGTACAGTTACACAAAAATAATATAAAAATCCGCATTTCTTTCTAAGGGGGTCAAAAAGGGTCCTGAAAATTTGCCCCCCTCCCATATGCACCCTATGCACGCCACCCATGTCTAAATTATAAAACTAGTTAATTACCTTGTAATAATTCATAATCAATCAAAAAAAAAAGTCCTTGCACCTCACCTGGGGCTCTAATTACTTCGATTTGTAGGTGCATCAAAAAATTCTCAATTCCAAGCTTTAAAAAGTTACTGATTACATTTTGAGATCTTCCCAATTCAGTTGCAATTTGATATTGTTTAAATCCAGCTTTCTGAAAATCTAAAATTCTCTGCTTCTCTACTTCACTTAAAACTTTTCCACGTGGCATTGTTTATTGATTTTAATCAATTAATAAAAATGAAATAAAACTACTGTTACAAATAACGCACAACTAATTTTTTTTGGGGCCGTGGGAGGTAAAAGTATAAAATGCATAAGTGCATTTTACCTGTTGCAGCCATACGGACCGCCCCCTAGCCCCCTTAGAGGCAAGGGGGGAATTTTCTGGTATTTTTTACTAATAGTAGGTACCGTTACGAAAATATTGAGGGGTCTTGGAGCCTCCTACGACTTGTTTTGGGGCCGTGGGAGGCAAAAGAGAGGTAAATCCTAAAAGTACCAGAAAACCCCAAAAGATCTAATTTTTGGGTTTCGTGCCCATGAACACTTTTGATCAGGACGATGTCAGCTACAACATAGTAAAATTCTAGCCAATTTGACCGAAAGCACGTTTCCATATAATTTGCGCGGGGTCCTTTAATTTAAGGTAAAGTAGGCGCTACCGATAATATCGCTTGTTGCCTATTGCCAGTTGCCTATCCCCGTGTCTGCACTTGCCATATATTATTGAAAAGTAGCTGTCAGTTATGGCCAACGATTTAATGCTTATTTTGAATAGTGGGTAAATTATGTCGGACATTTCAGTTGAAAACATGGCGTCGAGGAGAAAGGAAAGAGTTGTACAAATTCTGCTAAATTTAAAAAAAAATAGAATTGCTAGAGCAGATGGAATTGGAAGAGATACGAAATTTAAGAAAGAAACCATCATTTTGGGTGAATCCGTTTTGGGCCAGAAGGCAAAAGTTCGATGTAGAAACACATTTATTAAAGGATTTATTATGGGAAGATGGAAAGGATTATAAAAATTTCTGTAGAATGTCTATTTCAAACTTCGAGCATTTACTATCCTTGGTACTAAAATATTATTTATTTAATTATGTGCCTATTTTATATTCAGATTCTATACAGGTTATACAAACAATCAAAAAGAAGGACACAAGAATGAGATATGCTATACCAGCTAGAACCCGGCTGGCTATTTGCTTGAGGTTCATTGCTACCGGAGACTCATATAGATCTTTAGAGTTTCTCATACGAGTATCAAGGAAAACAATCAGTGAATTTATGGCAGAAGTGCTCTCTGCAATCTATGATGCTCTTCATGCAGAGCATCTTAAGGTATCAAATTTTTGTTGTGTTGTAGTTTTTACTAACCTGTAATGGCTTTTTAGATCCCGAAAACTGAGGATGAATGGTTAAAAGTAGCTGAAGATTTTAATAATACATGGCAATTTCCACATACATTGGGCGCGATCGATGGGAAACATGTGAGAATAAAAGCTCCTCCGCAATCTGGATCGGATTTTTTCAATTACAAGAAATATTTTAGTATTGTCTTGTTAGCTGTTGTCAATTCACATAGTAAATTTATATACATCGATGTTGGATCCAACGGCAGGATATCTGATAACGTCACATATAAAGATAGTAACTTGTATAAATACCTATGTACAGGAGCTTTACAATTACCACCACCGTCAAAATTAAAGAGCCAGGAGGTCCCCACGCGATGATATTTTTGCCCTTGACAGAAATCTCATGAAAGCATACAACAGGAATTTAAAACTCACCATCCATCCATTTAATGGCGCTACAGCCCAAATCGAGCCTTGGCCTCCTCTAGGGCATTTCTCCAAGTTTGACGGTCCCTTGCAGCATGTCTCCAGTGCCACCTTCCTTTTAGTCGACCGATGGGCGCGATCGATGGGAAACATGTGAGAATAAAAGCTCCTCCGCAATCTGGATCGGATTTTTTCAATTACAAGAAATATTTTAGTATTGTCTTGTTAGCTGTTGTCAATTCACATAGTAAATTTATATACATCGATGTTGGATCCAACGGCAGGATATCTGATAACGTCACATATAAAGATAGTAACTTGTATAAATACCTATGTACAGGAGCTTTACAATTACCACCACCGTCAAAATTAAAGAGCCAGGAGGTCCCCACGCGATGATATTTTTGCCCTTGACAGAAATCTCATGAAAGCATACAACAGGAATTTAAAACTCACCATCCATCTATCTAATGGCGCTACAGCCCAAATCGAGCCTTGGCCTCCTCTAGGGCATTTCTCCAAGTTTGACGGTCCCTTGCAGCATGTCTCCAGTGCCACCTTCCTTTTAGTCGACCGATGGCTTGTTCAACCACTACTCTTCCAGAACTCAAGTAAGTATTAAAAGACTCTTGCTCTGTAGTCCTATTCCCAGTGAAACCCTTTATTAGCCAGGTTAAGAGTGGGTATGCAGGATCACCTATTAGGAATGGTCGAATATCGGCACCATCTACAATTTCTTCATACTGAGGTACAACATTGCGGAACCTTTTGCTAATGCCTGAATCTTTGAATACTGTTGCGTCGTGACAAGATCCAGGATGACACCATCCTTTTCACGTAGTCAAAAGCGATTTTCCTTTAATAAGCGATGGAATCCTAGGAAGAGATTTCCTTGAAAAATATCGTGTAATAGTCGATTTCGGTAAAAAGATTGTTACTCTTAAATTGTGCAACGAAATCCTAAAATTCAACTTAAAACCCTCATTGAAAATGTTTACTATACCACCCAGAAGTGAAGTAATGGTACAGGTCAAAACTGATCTTAAGGAAAACTGCCTATATCTTTCCCAGCAGTTTAAAAATGGAATTATTGCTGGCAACTGCATTTCTAAACCAATAAATAATAGTTGCCTTGTTACACTTATTAATACTAATGAAGAAAACGCTGTATTGGACGTCGACGACATTAAAATATACAAGTTATCCGACTACGAAGTTTTTCATATACAATCCAGAGATAGTATCTCTTCTGATTACTCTAGAATAAAAGGGTACAAGAATCTATTAAACTGGGCCACGAACGCGATTTCGTAATGAAAATATGTACCATTTATAGCTTCATCTTAGCGATGAGAAACTCACTTGTTCTAATTCTGTCTACCACAACATTCCTACTCCTAACGTAGAGCCGATCTACGTAAAACCATATCGGTTACCTGAGGCTCATAAGACCGAAGTCAACAAACAGGTAAACCAAATGCTCGAAGATGATATTATACAACCATCGAAAAGCCCCTGGAATTTTCCTCTGGTCGTAGTACCTAAAAAACCAGACGCCAATGGTAACAAACGGTGGCGAATCGTCGTAGATTTTAGAAAACTCAACGACAAAACTATAGGCGATGCCTACCCGTTACCAAACATTACTGAAATTTTAGAACAACTGGGAAATTTTAGAACAACTTTGGATCTCGCCAACGGGTTCCACCAAATTAAATTAAATTCTGACGATATGCTCAAGACTGCTTTTTCCACCCTTTTGGGCCACTTTGAATATAAACGCATGCCTTTCGGATTGAAAGGAGCCCCTGCAACCTTCCAAAGGCTTATGAATAATGTCTTGGCAGGTCTGCAAGGTTCTAAAGTTTTTGTCTATATGGACGACATAGTTGTCTACGGTCAGACCCTGGAAGAGCACAATTCGAAGTTAATAGAAATATTCGATCGTTTACGGAAGAACAACTTAAAGTTACAGCCAGACAAGTGCGAATTCCTAAAATCAGAGCTTACTTACTTAGGCCACGTCATAACCCAAGATGGTATTACTCCAGATCCCAAGAAGGTAGAAAGCGTACGAAAGTTTCCTACCCCTCGGAGTCCTAAGAAAATCAATATGTTCTGGGACTAGCTGGATACTACAGGCGCTTCGTAAAAAACTTCGCGAAAATCTCCAAACCCTTAACGGATCTCTTAAAGAAGGACAAAAGCTTTAATTGGACAAGCCTCTGCACAGAATCTTCTAATTTTCTCAAGGAACAACTCACCAACCCACCATTGCTACAATACCCAGACTTCTCAAAGCCATTCATCCTTGCTACTGATGCAAGTGGAGTAGCAATAGGTTCCGTACTTTCTCAAGGCGAAATAGACCAAGACCGGCCTATCGCCTATGCCTCTCGAACGCTTGGGAAAAGCGAGCTAAACTACTCAACGACAGACAAGGAACTCCTTGCAATAGTTTGGTCTATCAAACATTTTAGACCCTATCTCTTTGGAAAAAAATTCAAGGTGATCACAGATCATAAGCCCCTCGTATACCTATTTAATTGTAAGGACGCTAGTTCGCGAATGATGCGTTGGCGTCTCCTTATCGAAGAATTTGATTTTGAAATCGTTTACAAAAGCGGAAAACTAAATTCTAACGCCGATTTTTTGAGCAGAATATGCAAAATGACATTAAGATCCAATAAAAAATGCCCTGTTTCCAACGAGACTATTATCACACCAAGTGATTCCTCTGAAGAGAGCCAAGTGGCTACGGTCGCTGAAAATGAAGAGTCAGCCTACCTTAAATATTTAAAGGAAGTTAACCAGAAGATAATTCTTAACCCTCTAGTTTTCGATCACGACGACAACATTCCGTCTGATACGATTATTAATAAAAATTCTATTGCCGAAGGAAATAAAACAAAGGTAATACATAAGGAGGAACATATGCAAATTCTACAGCATAAAGTCAAGACTACTCACCAATTGATTGATATTACTGAAGGTATACACCATATAATTTACATATTTAGTTACAGACGAGCCCGAAAAACAAGCAACGTATGAAGACTTCTACATAGGTCTTTCCAATCTGCGTTCCTACCTACAGAGAACTCTATAACTACTATATCCCTACCAAATCCTGTCAAGCAACCATCTTATCGTCACTTGAGATTCGAAAACATAAGAATTATGTTACGTTACATATTCAAGGACACCGGTATATCCATTAATGTATATCATAATAATCAACAGAAACTTAGTAAAGACGAGATCTCAAAAATCCTGCATGAATACCACATTACTCCTTCTGGAGGTCACACTGGAGTCAGTCGAACTTATAAACGTATAAAAATGTACTATAAATGGAAGGATATGTACCGGGACATCAAAAACTTCGTCCAGAAATGCGACAGGTGTCAACGCAACAAGATAACCCGCTACACTCGCGAACCTATGACAATAATCACGACTGCTAAAATCCCATTCGAAAAGACCTCCCTCGACGTAGTTGGTCCCTACCCAACTACCGATAATCGATACCTGTTGACCTTCATCGATGATTTGACAAAATACAGTGATGCTATCCCTTTGGAAAATCAAGAAACATCAACTATTGCAGAAAAATTCGTAACGGAAATAATTTTGAAGTTTGGCACTCCAAAATATCGTGGGTTTAAAAGCAGAACTCACTAAGTCAAAAACCATAGTTTTTAGTAAATCGATATTTAAGATGTTTGTGTCTCTGAAAATTTTGTAATGGCATATAATAGTAATCGGCTCAGTATACATTGTTTTTTAGATTTCTTAGTTTAGTTTACAAAATAATTGAAATAATTATTTAATTCTAATACTGGATATTTAGATTAAAATAAAAAAACGCAACAAATTAGTGGGTTTTGGCAGAAATGATTTGGTAGTTTTGTGTCATTATGGACAAGGTAAATCCGAAACTAACCCCCTAAAAACCTTAACAATATTAGTGTGCGGGCTATAAGGTATTGCCAGTATAAAGTTGGCATTATAATGCGGCCCATACACGAGGAGACATGTTGATCAACTTGGTTGGCTACTTTGTTCGTGTTGTTTGCCACACACTACTCAACAAGTTTATCTACTTCATTTGTATACAGCTCTTGGCATTGTGCAGTCCAGTAGCATCAGTAGCAAATTAAACGTGAAAAATTTTAACATTTGTGTGTTGGGTTTTTGGGAAAATTATTATAATGGCAATGGATAATGCGAACGATATTTTGGCCTTGTTTATAATAGACGAATGTTTACATCAAGACGAAGAAGAATATAATAAAAAGGCTAAAAAGAAGAAAATGTGGATGAAAGAGTGGCATTTACTTAAAGAACAATATTCAAATGAAAGGTTGTTAAAAAAATTGAAAGAAACTGAGCCATCAGATTATCAAAATTTTATGAGAATGGATGAAATGACTTTTAATAATTTATTAGAAAGAATAAAAAGTAATATCAAAAAACAAGACACAATGATGCGTAACGCTATATCTCCAGAAATGCGATTAGCGATTACGCTGCGTTTCCTGGCAACTGGAAATTCATATGAAGACTTGAAGTTCTCTACCGCTGTTTCTGCACAAGCAATTGGAAAAATTGTAATTGAGACTTGCAAGGCAATTATATCTGCCTTGAAGCAGTTTATTAAGGTTTGTTTAATAGAATTATTAGTTGTTTCATTCACAGATAAGGCATATTTGAAACATTTCAGATACCCAGTACTAATGAGGAATGGAAGGTTGAGGCGTTAAATTTTTTTCAAAAAAGTCATTTTCCACACTGCTTAGGAGCCATCGACGGAAAGCACGTCCAAATTAAACGTCCACATAACTCTGGATCACTATACTTCAATTATAAAAAAAATTTTAGTATTGTACTTATGGCTCTCGTAAATAGTGAATCCGAATTCTTGATGGTGGATGTTGGTGTAAATGGACGTATATCTGATGGTGGAGTTTTCACCAATACAAAATTCTTTCGGAAATTAGCAAATAAAGAAGTAAATCTTCCTGAACCTGAGCCAATGATTCCTGGAGGAACTCCACTGCCTTATGTTTTTGTAGCAGATGATGCATTCGCATTAAGGGAGAATGTTATGAAGCCATATTCACATGAAAATTTAGGTCCAGACGAGATATTTTTCAACAGAAAGCTCAGTTCTGCTAGAGTGAAGGTTGAAAATGCCTTCGGGATTTTGTCATCTCGTTTTAGAGTTCTACTAAGTCCAATAAATTTATGTCCTGAAAAGGCAACAATAGTCGTTCTCACTTGCTGCTATTTGCACAATTTCCTACGAAGACATCGGGATCTAAATTATACTTCAGTAGATTCCTCATCAACACAAGCATCAGCGTTTTCATCCCTTGAAATATCAACTTCCAGAAATTCTTCCAACCGGGCAAAAGATGTACGGAAGAATTTTTGTGAAACCTTAAAATTAATTAGCAACGACTTCAACTAAATTTAATATTTAATATTAATATTTATTTACATTTTGAACTTTGGAAATTAATGGAAATGCTAATGTTCAATTTACTTTGATGATAACGAATCCACTAGTAGTATAGTGGGACCCAGCAGGAAGAAACCCCTTAAATCAAAAGTCTCCCAAACGCATTGTACTGTACATTTTTTCATACCCAAATACCTATAGAGTTAATACGACTTCTTTAAATTAATTAATTAACATAATAATATAATTTTATAACATAATATACTTTATTCCAATATTCACAACAGCCTCTTGCTACAGAAATACTATGTAGGTATGTAAAAAATAAATAAAAAATTATGAATTCAAATTAAATTAAAAAACTACTTCTGTAAATGAAAAAAATCATAAATATAACTTTAGATTAAATAAAAAATAATAATTCAAGAAAACTGTTCGTCATTGAAATTATTGTGTGACGTATTTAGATTTTGTGGTAATTGTGAGGAATTCAGAATGATACCATCTCCGGTTAAAAAAAACGGCTGTGATCGCCTCGGCTGAGTTATATCAACAGTTTGATACTGCTGAATCGGGGTAGCTGATCGGCTCAGGGAATTTGGAGTTCCTAGCACGGATAATGGAGGTGTCAATGTGGTTTCTATTGACAGTTTATTGAGTTGTCCCAATAGCAATGCTTCATCTATGACCTTTTTCGCATACAGTCGTTGTTCTGTGCTAAGCTTTCTATATGAACAAGCCCATCCAGCTGCAAAAATATTTGCCTCGTCTTTCTCAATATTAGATTTGTCCAGATAATCCACCGCCTTTTGGAGAAATTCATGTCTCTCCTTTGGTGTATTTATTGGTCGTGATCTTTTTTGCCTTTGTTGTTCTGCCACTTCAGACTAAAACACAATACATTTTTTTAATTACACTGAAATACTTCTATGTTTTAAATAAATGTGACTATAACATACGAACTTACTGCAGAATTTTCATTTTCAGAGTCCATAGAAGAAATCCCTTCAACTGGAGTTTCATGGTCCCTTAAAAACTCCAAACATTCGAAGTACCACAACGACGGTACGTGTACCTCATCGGTTCCTGCACCTGATCGTTCAGATTCAAGTATTTTTTTCAACTCCCTGCGATAACATGACCTTATATTTAGCATTTTTTTCTTTAATTGATCAAGGGTTGCCCCCTTATCAATTGATTTATATTCTCTCAAAACATCAGCCCATGCTTTATTTCTTAAAAATTTATTTTTATAATTGGCGTTGTTTGTTTGCCATAAAATTGGATGGTCTCTATATTTTTGAAACACAATTCGCCATTCTTCGGTATTTGACACAGTCATAATTAAATTAATTTAAATTAATTAACAAAATTTAACACGACAATTTAAAAAAATTATTATTATACCAGGCTGAAACTTGAAATTCACTTGATCAATGAAAATGACAACTGACAGTTGATTTTCGTTGATTTTGGTTGATCAACTATACCACACACAGCTCAACATGTTTATCAACCACTAGCTCCGCCTACGTAAAATCAAAACGTTTCGATTTTTGTACAACCGGATGCAAAACCGTCAATTTGGTTGACCAACCACTCCACACACGACAAAACTTTTTGTTGGACTCAACCAAGTTGATCAACATGTCACGTCGTGTATGGGCCGCATAAGACTTACTTTAGTATAAAAAACTGAAAACTTGAAAAATTGTACTTAGTGAATTCTGCTTGTAAACCAACGATATGTTCTTACTGACCAGGGACACAATTTCCTCAGTAACATATTTAAGGACGTATGTAAATTATTGAAAATAAAGAAATTGCAAACTACTGCTTATAGGCCTCAGTCTAACGGGTCTTGCGAAAGAAGCCATCGAAATTTCGTAGAATACCTACGATGTTTCATTAATAAATCACAGAGCGACTGGGATCGCTGGATAAAATATGCGGTATTTGTTCATAATACTACACCTAATTCTTCCATAGGATATACTCCCTTCGAACTTCTGTACGGCCGTAAAGCCGAATTACCTTCCTCTGTCTCTCAAACTCCTGAATTGAATTATAAATATGACATCTAGGCTCGACTCCAACATTCCCACCAAATAGCGAGAGAAAATCTCATAAAAGGCAAACATTCATCTAAAACCCAATTCGATAAGAGGGTAAATAAATCAAATTTTAAAGAAAATGACCTTGTGTTGCTTAAGGCGGAAGCCGCCCCAAAAAACAAGTGCAAGAAACTACTACCTGCTTGGTCAGGTCCCTATAAAATAATCTCGACAGAAAACGTAAATTCTACGATACTCATAAGAAACAAACACGTCAAGGTTCATAACGACAGGCTTAAGCCGTATTACAATTGAACCATACCTCTCTCGCACTAGTATTATGTAATTTAGCTTTAATCTCAAGCCGCAAAGCACCTCAAATTGTGACTCCTTCTATATTTAATAAATTCTCACGAATCTTCAAAACTTAAGCACAGTCTTACTTTTCTATGAAATATTTTTCCATGATTGATGGGAAAATGTAAGCCATCCCACCTTGGGTGGCCTCGAAACCACTAATCCTAGAGCTTAATGTTAGAACAACACTTTCAATAAGGTGGACATCAACCATAAATCAATCTAATTAATGAATGTAATAACAAACTCTTATTTGCACCCAAAGACACGAGCCAGGTCTTCAAATATCAAATGCACGAAGTTTTCCTTCCTCTAATCTACCAACACCCTACACATTTTCATGACAACTATCTTTTCAGGATGTGTTGGCAGTTTTTACTACTAGGCCTTGCGGTATGTACCCTAAGCGGTATAGCAAAGGAAACTACAGATAAGCCGTTCCAGCTAACAGGCCTCTCTAACCATTCCGGTCTCTATTTCGAACATATCGGGCAGCTTAAACTCAGTAATGAAAAATGGAAACTACTGATCTCAACGGACCTCGGCGACTTTAGGATGCAGTTTAAACAAATAACGGCATATATGGATAAACTAAAAACCACTTGCCAAATGTTCAATCAAACGGGCGTAAAAACACAAGAATGCACTACGTACCTCAAACAGTCCCAACTAGCAGTAGATAATTTAAGTATACTAAATAAAGCGATAAGGAACTTATTAGGCGTAAGCACAAATATTATTAAAAAGCGTGGTTTAATAAACCTTGTGGGAACCATATCAAAACAACTTTTCGGTACACTCAATGAAGCTGATGCACAATATTATAATGATCAAATAAATACCTTAAGTGAGAACCAAAACCATTTTCGCTCTCTTATAAAGGAGCAAACCACGATTTATCAATCTTCATTAGACCAAATAAACTGTACTCTGAGTTATGCGAACGACATAGACAATAAATTAGATAAAGCTGTATGTATAAAGTTAAACAAAGCCTCAACGCAACTATAATTCGCAAACTTACGATAACAGAATCGATATTAAATATCTCTGAAACCTTTATAATCTTCTTAATGCTCCTTGACCAATATGCTCTTACACAAACCCGTCTTGTGGACATGATAGAACATGCTTTCCATGGGAAGTTACACCCTTACGTCATAGACTCCACTAAGATGATAGAAGAGTTAACTACCATACAAACCAATTTAGAAAATGGATTACATCTGCCCTTACCGGCGCAAATGCAATCACTTGAAGATTTTTATAATATAATCGAGACCCACACATTGTACTCGCAAGGAAGACTAAACTTCTTACTCACTATTCCCCTAACTTCCTCAAGCTTATACAACGTGTACAAGATGACGAGCATACCCAGTCACACACAAAATAACTATTATTCTCTAATTATCCCTCAGAAACCCTTTATTGTTGTTGACAACCTAAAACAGAACTATTTTACGTACAATGAATATGATTTGCAACAATGTCAACTAACTAGTAACAAACAACTATACCTTTGCGAACAAAGGACTCCACTGTCCATAGCAAACTCGGACCACAGTTGTGAATTACACCTTTTGGAGCACAGCGAAATTGCAGCAAGAAGCTGCGAGAAAAGACTATTAGTCGCAAACAAAACTATCTTTCTCTCCTTAGCTCAGACAAATTCATGGATCTTTATAGCGCCAGTCAGAGAGAACATCATTGTAAATTGTAACAAAGATACGTTTCCTGCCAGCCTTTTTAGTGTTGGAATTCCCTCTATCGAACCACAGTGTGAGGCGTATTCAAAATTCTTCATGCTAAACTCAAAATCCACTTATAAAAGTAACCTCACTCTGAGTCATTTCAGCAATTTCAAAATTTTTGAGGAACCAACTCAAACAAATTTTAAAATATTACAACTTCCAAATCTAACGTACGAAAATACAAAACATTTTAATAAGGGTATTCATTTCGCTTCGTAAATTCTTCGTATTTGTCGTACTTGTCGTACTTCGTATTTGTTCGTAGTTTTTGTAGTTCATTTCCATATATTTTTTAACTACGACATTTTGTGTGAAATAAGAAGCTACTGAGTTTCTAAAACGCCTTCGTAATTTTAAATTGTCGTAGTTGATGTTGACATTTGTTAGCTGTTTTGAATTATTTAATTGAATTTAATTTCTATGAATTGAAAAGATGCCTAGGGAAACATTGAGAACAGCTTTATCGATTAAAGCTTCCAATAATTTTTGTTTTTCACTTTTTCTAGGGATTTTCTCAAAAACCAACCTATTTTGAAGGTAAAAATCACACCTTCAATATTACGAAATATGAAAAAAATGACCTACGAAAAATATTCAATGTAGTCGTTCATGTCAATTGAACTACGAAGCTACGAAACTACAAAACTACAAAAACTTGAAAAGTGAAATGAATACCCTTAATATAAATGAACAAATAGAAAATCTAAAACAAATTAGTAAGAGTATAGACAAATAATAATAAAGAAAATCGTTTAATTAACAAAACAAAATCGCAAAGCGCCCACATTATGATTATATGTAATTTTTATAATATGTATCATTTTTATGTTAATCTATAAGATTTATAATTGTAAATGTACAAAATTTGTTAAAACCAACAAGCCAAACGACATGCAAACGGTAGATATCCAAGACTCAACTTCGGATTATGTAAAAACACCTACACCTTGTCCTAGAACAAACAATCGCACCAATCCTAGGTACAATTTTTGTCCTTAAGGAGGGGCATGTTGTGAAGCCAGCATATGCTCATGCACATGCTTATTTTTTTCCTTTTAATTAACCTGCATGCGCATTTCAATATCAAATCTCCATGCGCATGTTTTTATTTTATTACTTACCATGCGCATTCCAATATCAAAATCTCCATGCGCATGCTCTTTACTTTGATGCAAGCTTCCTGTGTCAAATTACATATTTCAATTTAATACTGTAACGGTCAGTTTTGCCTAAATATCTACTTGACTAAAAATTACTGTGGGGAAGAAAATCGAGTAGTTGGTTGGGAACAAAAAGGTAGGCGGCGAGAAATGAAAAAAAACAGAAAAGGGGGATTCGAATTTTTGACGTAGGGATTTTTGGTCCGGAAAAAGTTTTCGGAAAAATTGAAATTTAGCTGGGAGAAAAAAAAATGAAATTCAAAAAAAGAAATTTTTTTTTACATTCAAGGAAATAAAAAAACTTGGAATTTTGAATTGTTTATACTGGATACCCATGAAGCAAAGTCGCGTACTAAAAATAATGAGGATTTAGCACGGGAATCTTAAAGAAGAAGAGGGCCATACGTGGTGATAAGGATACTGCGGAGAAAATTTTAAGGAATCGAATTGTACAGAACAATTTATGTGTATACTAGTGTTCGTCAGATGATGCGTCGCATCAACCTTGCACAGAAGCAATATAAGGACGACTTGTCAAACTTCTGTTAATTGAGGATGCTGTAGAAGTGTATAGTGAGCAAGATTTAGTGTTAGCAAGCTTTTGCCAATCAAATAAGAAGTTACGTCTTCAGTATCTGCAAGGGCAGAAAATTTGTCTAGTGAAACCCTCAGCGAGGAAGGTTCGTCAATGATTTTGGACCTGGCAACCTATTCGAAGTATATTTAAAACCATATTTATTGGAAGCGTACAGACCTGGGCGATAGTTTCATCGTTCGTGGAGCGGTGTGTGTCACCGAATTTAAAGTTGTGGTTACTGATCCTGAACCTTATTGCCTCATATCTCCAGATATAGTTAATTTATGTGATGGTGATACAATTAAACGAAGAAGAGGAATCGCTAAATGTGTTGGGTATTTCTTTTCGTATATATTTGAATGTCTAAATTCTTTTCTACACATATACACTTGCATGTTGCGTTTACAGACATTAGATATTGACTTCATTTTATCACCACTAAAATAATTTTTTTTGATTATCACATATTTAAATAACACTCTCAATAACAAGAAAGTAACTAATAGAAGTACAAATAATATTTACAAAGGAAGACAAAATAATTTAATTTTTTTTACTTAAAAGTTGTGAATTTATCATACATTTTGTTTAATGGTAGTAGTAGTAACGTTATAATCTTATTTATAATTATTTGTGAATTTGTTTTGCTCCTTGTCGGAACTAGTTTATTCTTTGTTGTTTTCTGTTCTCCATGTAAGAGAACCTGTTGTTTGTGATAACGGTTGTAAAAAAACGACGAGTACTGGCGCCAATACCACGCGTTTTTCTTTTTCTTCAGTTCTTCTTACAGATATACCCATGATAATTTAATTGTATATTAACTTTTTTTAATTTGAGCGTTGGAATTCGAGATCTGACAAGGATCCGCGATTGTTGTCTTGAAATAGTGACGTGTCAGTTATCCATTGTATTGTTTGGTTGTGTTAACTGTTTTCCTGCAATAAACAGGCATATTAAATGATTGTAACGAAAATGTCTGTGTTTTAGATTTTTTCTTTGTGGAATGGTTGGGGCGGATTTCTTTTCTTTTTCAGGGTTCTTAAATAGTGCATTCTCCTGAAGCTGATAGTATTCTATACTAATAGCTGTCAGGGGAACGAACTGCCATGACGAGGCACAGGCGATGACCGGAGAATGATGGAGGCGGGATTCAAAGTTGCCTAGGCACAGGTAAGTGGTGAACCAACCGCGGTAAGCCCCGGCCACACACCCCACGACCCCTCCGGCGAGCTAGACAACTCCGTGTGGCCGGCGTAGGAGTTCCGGATTTTCTTTTTATTTCTTATGTATGGTGTTGGCTCCTTGGCCATGCTCTTCCGGGCTTGTGGCTAAGGGGGTAACACCTCGCATAAGTGGCGCCCACTATTTAGATCGCGCCATTATGCGGTTACAATACTTTGTAGAGTCTTCATTGTTGATTGTTCTGTTTGCTTACTCTACGTTATTCATTTATCATATTGCAAGTAAGCAACTGTTGGAACCAAGTTGAGGATTGAAGTACAAATCAAGAGTCAGTCGTTCTGGAGTTTGCAAGTCGGTTGGTAGAGTCGGTCGAGAATAAATATTTTCTATTGAAATCATAAAACAACGTGTGTTAATTTACATACCCCTTAATTTACAACAATAACGACATGTTAATAGAAATGATGCGTAGAAAGAAAAGACAAGATGAAACGTACACAAAATATTATTAAAAAAAGATGGTTATGTTAAATGCGTGTGAGATTAAAGGAGCAAAAGCTGTTTCGTGTATAATAGGTGGAATAGATGATAATATTATAAAAACAGGGGCGAAGGCCGATCAATATCAGACCCCCGAATCCTTGTTTACATATTTAAGTGCTTTCAACCAAAGTGTACCATCGACCTCGCAACATTTTCAGCGAACAAACAATTTTAATAAGAGGTCATTCCCAACGAAGCATAGTAAATCAAGTAACCAAAAAACTTCAACCAACCTTATTTGTTTTAAGTGTGGGAAAGCGGGGCACTATGCCAACAAATGTACAGAGGGATCTAAAGCGGATTTAAGATGTAAATTAAGTGGGAATCGGAATCACGATGAAAGTAAGTGCTTTAGGAACAAAAGTAAACCAACAGTCGCATGACTAGACCTAGTACCAGAAGCATCATTTAACAATACAAAATATTATAAAAATATTCAAATAAATGGTATTCAATCAAAAGCCTATATTGATTTCGGTAGTTCATGCACTTTTATTACGAAGAGTGGAGCTCAAAGTATAGGTTTAAGGATAGACGAAACGGATTGCGTCGTAATAAGAGGTTATGGAAATGGCAGAAGCAATGGCATAGGATCAGTAATTTGCACCATAAAAATTGAAGTTGAACTAGAAATTAAGGCAGTAGTTGTAGAAGATGATGAGCAAGACGTGCCAGCACTCATAGGAAGAACTTTTACGGAGAACCCGGAGATTTTAGTTACTAAAGATTACCACAAGCTACATTTTACGCGTATAGACAAGCAGGATGAGATGAAACAACTTCCCCAAGTTATCACAACGACACCATCATTACAAATAGCACTACGGGCGGCCGGAACTCAAGTGGTTCCGATGAACAATATGAAATTCGTGAAAACTATGACTGACGAGTATACAGGAAGAATTTATGTAGAATCCAGTATGAGATATAAAGAAGGTAGTGAATCATGCGTACCGTGTGCTATATTAAAAACAGATAGTGATAAAATAGTTTATGCTCCTTTCTTAAATCTTTCCGCTTATAATAATTTCGATTGAGAAACCCGTTAACGACATTGTCAAAAATCTCAGTTATTTTTCACTTTGCGAGAAAATTTCAAACGTGTACCTGTGTTATTTATTTATCATTCAAATGGATTATCTCTGGATTGACGATGTCCCCAACTTATCAACACCACCTAGAGCGAAGTCATCCATCAAGCAGAGACTATTATCGGAACCAGCCTCGCCGCAAGAACCAACAATTAGAAAACCCTATGAAGCTACACCATGCGACCCGGAAATACGGCGACGAACACAGCCACAGAATGTTCCAACCTCAAGGTCCAGGACTGCTTCAACTCCTAATCAGCACACTCCACCAAAAAGGAAAATTACGCTATATGAATATCGGGCACGCCATAAGCAACCACCGTACAATGTTATAGTGGAACCGTCGTCGCTGTGGGAAAAAATCAAGGCCCTTCCACTCCCATGGAGCAAAATTCTAAGCGCCAAAAAATCATATCGCACGGAGTTCGAGGGAAAAATCCTAAGATTCACCTTAAACAAGCAAAGAATTTGCCGTGTAGTACTCCATGACCCGAAAAGGAGACCTTCTCACATGGATACTCCATTCACAAGGAAAAACAATTAGATTTAAGATAAATTCATTAAATTTTCATTATTTCTCACTATTTCTATCATTTCTTTTAATATTTTATCAATATTTTATTTTGTACTAAAAATTTCCCTTTGGGACATTTAATTAAATTGCTGCACTATCAACGGATAAATTTTTAAATTCATACTATTATCTCTTTCCTTTTTTTATCCTGTTTAATATCCTTTTCCCTCTCATTATCCTTATGGTAAATTATATTTTTAAAAATATCTTTTTTTCCATAATAAATTTCGATTTTCGGGCACCACCATTAAATTCCTCATCGCAATTTACATCGATTTGATATCCCATATGTTTTGAGTCGATTTTACCTGTTTGCGCTGATCACAGGTACTCACAGTGTTTGTGGTTTGTGTAGTTATGCATGTTTTATGTTTTTTGCGTTATTTTGGAGGTCGGTGTAGTGAAGTTTGCTTAAATTTCGCTGTTTTCTGTTTTTGTATTTACATCTGTCAGCGGGTGTTTTTGAAGTACCTTTTTCACCTGGGGCTTCAATTTCCATACATCGTTTGGTGACAAATGTGGTCTTTACCACTTATTTAATAAACGTATTGTGGCACTTGTGGGCAATTTGCGTTACTTTGTGTTATTTTTATGTTGACCTAATTTGTAGTGTTGTTGTTGTTGCTTTTTCATGTGAACTTCATGTTCCTTGTTTATGTATTTATTTGTAATGTTTTTTCATGTAAATTCATTATATATTATTCATTTTGATTTGATGTTTTATTATACCTATATTGCATTTTCGTTTTATTTTTGGTTTTAATTCATTTTTTTTGTATTTCAGATTTGACTTACAGGTAAGTATACATCTGACCACAGATTCGTAATCAGCCGCCAAAAAACCCCTTTATACAAGTTGTGGTGAAAATAGATGACGTTTCAACTATATCCAGGGCAAAGAATTCAATAAATATCGTAAAAAATTAAAGATTATAAACAAATACTCATAACTTTCGAAATCCTTAAGGGCCCACCGAGATTTTTGATCGAGGTGTTAGTGACTTCTCCCGAACATTTTGACACCAAAAACGTCCATTTTCGAGATGGGGTATTTATATATATATATATATATATATATATATATATATATATATATATATATATATATATATATATATATATATATATATATACAGTACCGACTCCTTAGTTGCAACATTCGGTATTCGCAATTATCCAATAATTGCACCCACGAAACTTGTCCATTAAGTATTCTAAAGTCGCAACATTTTGCTCGATCTCGGTCTCGTTATTTGCAACGCATTACCTCCTGCAGTTGAAATATGTAACTTGAAACTAACTAACACTTGCTCAAACGCATGAAAATGCACTTGTGTTCATACTACGTCTCCAGTCGACAGTATAGGGCATACTATTACAACTAATTTACTGAGCCTGCATAAAACTCACAAATTTGAGCGAATTTTAAAGAGAGACGTAATAGAAAAGGGAAAAGATAGATAAATGGGGAATTCCCCGATTTATCTGGTACAAATCTTCATATTGTGTTTGTCATTAAATGTTTGCTTTTGGTTTGACCTTTTGCGTAAAGGAGTAGTGACTATTGGATATACATAGGTATTTACCAAACATTGTCTTAATTCCACAGTGCGAGTAATTTAATTTTACATTGTTATAGAAATGGCTCCAATAAAGAAGATACATTTCCTATCTTTGAAACAAAAAAATGAAATTTTAAGAAAGTTATCTCGTGGAGTGTCGGTAAAAACATTAACTGAACAATATGGTGTTAATAAATCAACAATAAGTCGTATTAATAATGGTGAGTCACGTTTAAAATATTTTAATGCCAATACTGAATCTGGCCCAGGAAAGAGGCAAACTTTGTGATCCGCGGAATTACCCAAAATGGAAAAGGCTTTATTCGATTGGTTTATAAAAAAGCGTGCCAATAATATTCCAATATCCACCGAAATCTTGTGTGAAAAAGCAAGATTTTTTCACGAAAAAATTAAGGAACGCCCAGGGGGATTTAATGCAAGTCGTGGTTGGTTACAGAAATTTAAGAATCGCCATGGAATTCGATTTTTAAAAGTTACTGGAGAGAAGCTTTCTAATAAGCCGGAACTGGTCGCCCCTTTTTTGCAAAAATTTAATGAAAAGGTTCGGGAACCTTCGGGAATCTAATGCCGGAACAAATTTATAATGCCGATGAATCCGGCTTATTTTGGAAGCTATTACCGCAGAAAACCTTAGCACATTTTAAAGAAACCAGTGCTCCAGGACGAAAAACAAGCAAGCAGCGTATAACGTTTTTAACTTGCGCCAATGCTACAGGATCACATAAGCTGAATCCTTTTATTATCGGGAAAAGCAAGAACCCAAGAGTTTTCAAGAACTTCAGTTATAAAGAGTTCGCTACATATGCATCTAGCCAGAATGCCTGGATGACTTTTAATCTATTTGAACAATGGATGACAAAAAGTTTCGTACCTCTACAGTACACAGCCAGAAGTGCTTAAGTGCAAAATATGCGTTTCGAGAAAATCGCCCTCAAAGATTTTTTTAGATACAGAATTGTGCACAAAACCACTTTTGCCGGTGGAATAACTCAGCAGCCACAGCTCAGTTTAAGATAATAATTATAGCAATGATTAAGACTAAAATACTGAATACAAAAATGCAATAAAGTCAAAATCGTCAAATTTGCACTTAGACACTTCTGGCTTTTTACTGTAGACCTGAGGTAAGAGAATACAGTCAACAAAACATGTATGAATTTAGTTAAATTAACAAGAGTGGTGATTTTAGGTGTCTTCATTTTTACGATCTCAAGGACTACCACAACGAGTACTGCTGCTTTTAGACAACGCACCATGTCATCCTCACGATTGTGTGAGACAGTTGAACGGCTTAACAATTATAATCATGTGCTTACCAGCCAACTGTACGGCTAGCCTACAACCTATGGACCAAAATGCCATTAATTTGACAAAACTATTTTATAAAAAGAGCTTGTTAATGCATATCGTAGCATTAGATGACTTCGAAAAGGCGTTACAAGAAATTACATTGAAACAGGCCGTATAGTTTTTGTCGAAAGCTTGGCAAGATGTAAGTTTGATGATTAAGAATTGCTGGAAAAAGATCATGTAGCCATGCGAACCATTTTTTTTTTTTTTTATATGAAAAAACCAAGCTTAGGTGCAACCCTTTGTACTACCAGTCCGTCATGTCGTTCAGTTCATGGTGCAATGTCTAGTAGTAAGCTTGGTTTGAAGAATAGAGGAGAATAGGAAAGGTTAGAGGGGGTCTGGAGGGTGTAGAAGAAAATGACGATGGACCTCACGTTTGAACTCTAAGGTATTGTACGAGTTCGGAAATAACGACTGCGGGAGATTATTCCACAGTCGAATTGTTCTATTCATCTAGTGTCAAGTGTCGTTGGTGCCGGTTGTCCGCGTTTTTTATTAGTTTTTAATAGATTGTGTGTTTTTCGTTATTTTATTTTTGTGAAATCAGTGATTTAGTGATTTTATTTTGCTATAGGTCCTGTTTTTCGTGGTTATTTATTTTGCATTTGTGGTTTTTTTTTCTTTTCATTGTGATGGTGTTGTCATTTGTTTTTTGTTGTTGTTGTTGTTTAATATCGGTAATCACCATTTTGCAATTTTAATTTTTTATCTTTTTATTATATTTTTTCTTATTTTTATTTGCAAGGCGGCAGTGCATAAAATATTATCTGTTTAATTTTTATCGGCATAACCTCACTTTTTTTACATATATATTTTTCCTAATTTTAATTCGCCTGAGGTTATGCAACGATTCGAAGTCCACGAACTTCCCTCATACTTCATTTAGGTGTATTTATAAATTTTTTCTAAGAGAAAAAAATAAATTTTTTTTTCTTCTTTCAAATTTGTTTTTTGCAGTTAAATTGTGGTTGAATTGTTCCTTTTTTCATGGCGTCTCAACAGGCATGCAAGTTATGCTTATCGGTGATTGTCCGAGATTCGATTCCTTGCGATGGTGTTTGTGGTGGCGTCTTTCACCTCACTTGCCTTAACGCAGGAGTCAGTTCCAACACTTCGGCTCCTAGAGTGACAACTTGTAGGGAGTGTACAGACATCAAGCCCTGCCATGTCCTCAGACTGGTGAAGGACATTTCTAATGCTGTTTTCGACGGTCAAGAACTAGTCATGAGCCGTCTCGGTTCCTTCTCCGGCAACATCTCGCATCTCCAGATGTTGTCGGATGACATTCAATCCATCAACGTCCGACTCGACTCATTGTCCGACACCCTAAATCTTACTGCGACTAATTCCGGCTCATTATTGAGTAAATTCCAGGAAATTTCTTCCATGATTGCAACGGCCTTAGACTCGATTGACGACATGCAGTCGTTAATCTTAAATCCTGTCGCCGCTTCTTCTTGCTCTTCCAACTCCTCGGTTTCTCTTCATCCTGTATTGGATGACATTAAAAGGAGTACGAAGCGCGTTCGAGCTGATATTGAATCGCTGTCTTCAGCAGTGGTTCAAAATCATAACGCCTTGAGCTCTCTAGCTTCAAAATTTGAAGGCGTCTTTAATAGCAAGTTATCCCCCTCTGTGGGCGCTCTGCAGGTTGGGGAGCAGCCTCCTTCCTCGAATAACCCCAAAGATGATCCTCCCTTGGTTGATGCCATCCTCAATCAGGATGTCATTAACCCAACGACGCAAGGATGTAAGCCGCGTCGCAAAAATCTAAAAATTAAAAATAATAATAGTCGCAATCGCCAAGCCACCATTGGCAATAGTGTCAGCTTGAGGTCCTCGTCCCGCGTTCCATCTACAGAGCTGAAGTTAAAGCCGGTCTCTGTATCATCCTCCTCGCCACTAGTGGTGGGAGGTCCTTCGGTCGCGGAAGTTTCAGGGACTGAGTCGTCCTCTATGCCAGTCTTGGTAGCAACCCCTCCACCTCTGATAGTGGATGGTCCACCGGTTGCCGAAGTTATAGTACCTCTTGAGCCTAACACTTCTCTTGTTACGGTTCCTAGGCCTCTAAATATTTTCATCTCGAGATTCTCTCCGGAGACTAAGACGGAGTCTATCTGTGAATATCTGAGGAAAAAATCTATAGACCCCGGAACAGTTCGCTGTAGAAAGGTTAGCAAGGTCTCCAAGCCAGTTTCATCTTTTATTTTGTCTGCACCGCCTACTACTGCCGAGATTCTCTTAGACCCGGGTTTCTGGCCCGCTGGGGCTCTTACCAAGCGTTTCGTTCCACGTACTCGTAATAGATCTCATCTTGCAAACGCTTCAACTTCAATTTCGGGTGCTACACTGATATCAAAAAACTCGAGACGCTTTCCCTCTACTACCAGAATATAAGGGGGGCCAGGTCTAAAACTAAAGATATCCTTCAGGCAACGATTGCTAGTGGCCTAGATGTCATAGCATTCACTGAAACCTGGCTCCATGTGGGCATTCTCAATGCTGAACTTTTCGATTCCTCCTACCAAATCTTTCGGAGGGACCGTTATACTGACTCGGAAGCTCGTGGGGGTGGCGTACTTGTTGCTTGTAGAAGCCATCTTAATTGCACCCCAATTTCGCTTCCTAGCTTCTCTAACCACCTTGACGTCGAGCTTGTTGCTCTTAAAATCTCCCTTTCTAAAATGAATCTCTTCCTGCTGTGCTGCTATATCCCACCAGATATGTTAAGCACACTTGACGATGGAGGTAATAACCTCTATGATATTCTCATCTTTTGTGTTGACCACATTCTGACCTTGATGAACACTAATGATGAGCTACTTCTTCTAGGCGATTTTAATTTACCCAATATCCAGTGGGTATATGTTGATGATGACGATAACTACCTTCCTGAAGGCTGCCTTAATTCTAAGGAATCGTGTTTTCTCGATTCCTTATTTTCACTTGGCTTAAGTCAAATGAGCGGTGTGACTAATGTATTAGGAAGGCAGTTGGATCTTATATTCTTTACTGACTCAGTCAACATGACTGTTGAACCCAGTCCAATAGTCATGTCCACAGTTGACAATTACCACCCTCCTATCTTGCTCAATTACTGTTTCAATTCAGTTAATACTCCTTATCCGGAGGGGGTAACCTATTCCTTTAACTTTAAAAAGGCTAACTTTAATGAGCTGTCATCTAAACTTGCCATGGTTGATTTCAACAACTTACTTTCCGCAAACGAGTTGGATGTCGATGTAGCACGGTTTTATGGCGTACTATACGAAGCCCTCGTTTCTTGCGTTCCCTACGAGCCTCAAAAATTAGCCAGTTCTTCTCCTCCTTGGTTCAATAGTGAACTCAAGCATTTGAAAAATCGAAAGAATAGGCTCTGGAAAACTTATTTAAAGAGAAAGGACTCTCCGAGTCTCAATTCATTTATCATTTGCTATAACCAATTTCGTTCTCTCTCTTTTACTCTGTATCGTGAATATCTCAGCAGTATGAGTAATAAAGTATTTACTGATTCCAGAAACTTCTTCAAATTTATCAACTCGAAGAAAAAAGTTGATAATTACCCTAATACTATGCAGCACAAGAACTGGTCTAGCTGTGACTCGCCTGCCATTTGCAACATGTTTGCGTCATTCTTTCATCAATCTTTCTCATCTGCAGACTTTCAGCCTGACGACAATAATTTTCGCCACATTATCCCCAACCGAGAGGCTCATTTTTTACCTCTCTCAATTACCATTGCCGATATCGTGAAACATATTGACGATCTTCCATTGGACTTCACTCCTGGCCCCGTCGATATTCCTCCTGCTGTCCTTAAGGCCTGTGTGGAGGTTCTCCAGTCTCCACTGAAAATCCTTTTTCTAAAATTCCTGGATAAAGGGTACTTCCCCACTTTGTGGAAGAATTCGTTCATAATTCCTATTCACAAAAGTGGCAGCAAGAGTGAAATATCGAATTATAGGCCTGTTGCTAAGTTGTCTGCTATACCGAAACTTTTTGAATCAATTATCTATTCCACACTCGCTCCTATCTGCAAGAGGCTGATCTCAACGAATCAACATGGTTTTCTTGCAGCTCGTTCCACCACCACCAATCTTCTTGAGTTCACTGCTCATGCTGTCGAAGGCTTCGTTTCCGGTAGTCAAACTGATTGTGTTTACACTGATTTTAGTAAGGCATTCGACAAGCTCTCCCATTCCATTATTATTCTGAAATTAAGAATGTTAGGCTTTCCGCAAGCCCTTCTAGTATGGTTCCAGTCTTACTTAACTGACCGGACCTACCAAGTTCTTTTTCGTAGATCCAAATCAATAACCATTGAAGCGTCGTCCGGTGTCCCTCAAGGAAGTCATCTTGGCCCTCTCCTCTTTATCTTATCAATTGATGACATTGTTCCCTTACTAAGACACTGCAGAATATTGATTTACGCTGATGACATCAAATTGTATCGGCACATAAAGAGTATGGAGGATTGCAAACTTCTGCAGATTGACCTTGATACCTTTTACTCTTGGTGTGCTAACAACAACCTGGTTCTTAATATTGGTAAATGCGAAGTCATGACTTTTAGTAGGAGACGTGATCCTATAATTTTTAACTACACCTTTTCTGATGAGGGTATCCCTCGTGTTAATTTGGTTAAAGATCTCGGGATTAGATTTGATAGTAAGCTGGATTTCTCCACTCACATCAACTATATCTCTTCCAGAGGTAGTTTAGTCTTGGGTTTTATAAAAAGGTGGTCCAAGGAATTTAATAACCCGTTGGTTACTAAACACTTATATATTTCTCTTGTCAGACCATTACTTGAATATGCCTCCCAGGTTTGGTCTCCTCACTATTCTTCGCATGTTAGAACTATTGAATCGGTTCAACGAAGGTTCGTTCGATTCGCACTGAATCATCTTCCTTGGGAAAACCCAATAGTTCTTCCATCATATGAATCCCGGCTTAAGTTACTCAACTTAAGCTCTCTTCAAAAGCGTCGAGAGGTGGCCGATGTTGTATTTGTTCATCAGCTACTTAATGGAAAGGTCGACTCAGGTTTTTTAGGTCGCCGTGCGTCGTTTAGAGAGAGTCGTTATAATCTGAGAGGTCCACCTCTTTTACAAATCAACTCCTCTAATACTAATTACGGTAGATTTGAACCTGTAAACCGCATGTTCATTAATGTTAACAATAATATTAATGTCTTTAGCGTGAGCATTAGTAAAGATGTCCTTAAAAGGAGTCTTTTTAATCTCACGTGACCATCTTTGTTTCCTATTGCTTGCGTGGGTTATATGTATGTTAATTTGGATTTGTGTTTTTATTTAATAATTTTTATGTTACTAATATTTTATGTTTGCATGTCTCAGCTGAGCCACGGCAGTGGTAAATATTTCTCAGCCCTGCTGGGAAGTGCGCCTTCTGCGTTAGAAGGGAAACTCTATATATGTATATATATACATATATATATTTATATATGTATGTATGTGTATGTATATATAGATTTTCATGCTTAGCTGAAAAGTGCGCCTTCTGTGCTAGAAGGGTTAACTCTTGCTGATAAACGAACTTTTAAACCGTATTGTGCGTGAACGAGGGGGCTGTAGGGTATGGGGGTGAGCCGAGCGGGCTAGTCTTGTGTTGCGGGAAAAGTATTGCCGTGCAGGCAGGAGGTCCTGAATTTCGGTGGAACAGTCGCCATGGTAATAGCGATAAAGTATGGAGAGGGCTTCTACATTCCTACGGTGGCTCAAGGTGTCTATGGAGGCGCGAAAGGGGCCATCACCAATGAGTTTGAGGGCACGATTTTACACCTTGTCGAGACAGGCCAAGGTGGTTTTTGGGGCGCCTGCCCAGATATGTGAGTTGTATTCGAGGCGCGGCCGAATGTAGGATTTGTATATTGTAGCCAATGCGGCTGGCTGGGGGAGGAACTTGCATCTCTTGAGAAATCCAAGGCATTGGGAGGCTTGTTTGGCGATTTGGAATATGTGATCGTTCCATCGCAGATGCTCCGTTAAAGTTACCCCTAGGATGTTGAGAGTTGAGTCAGCCGTTAGATTCACTCCATCCACCGAGACAGGAGGAAGGTCGGTACAATTTTTGTTGGAGATCAGACAGTGCTTCGTTTTTGTGGCATTGAATTCGACTCGGTTCATTTCGCCCCAATGAAGAATCGATTCGATATCCCGGTTGATCGAAGCCGACATCAGTTGACGGTGGTAAAGACAAGGTCTGGCACGTGCTTGTCTTATATTGTCGAAGGAGTAAGAGAAATTCAGAGTACCGTCATCAGCGAAGCAGTGAAGTGGGTTGGAGGGGATTGAGAGCATGGACATCTTCCATGGGACATGGAAGATGAAATTCCTTTAAGTGACCTGAGAGCGCAAATCATATCTGAAAGAAACACTACAACCCAACCATTACGAAATATGATACAAGTTTTTTTTGAAGGAGAAGCTTTCTCAAATGATGATATTGCTCAGTGGATATCTGAAGAAAATGTCTGTGAATCAGAAAGCATTCATTGTATCTCCGATGACGAATCTATGGAAGTTCAAGAGACAGGCTGCATAAAACGCAAAGTTAAGTTGGAGGATGCAATTAAAAGCATTGCAATAGTCATGGAATGGGCCGAGCAAAATGAAGTTTCTTATGAAGTAATAATAGTACTCCAAAAATTGCGTGAAGAGGCGATAAATAAAAGATTTGGGCCTTCTACTCAAACAAAAATAGTAAACTATTTTTCAAAAATATAGTAGAGGCATTGACGGACGTATCGTTGTAATCGGAATTTTGTTTTTGTTTTTTAGGAACATCTATGGAAGTTTGAATGTATGAATAAACATTAAGAATCTAAATAAAATATGTTTGTATGTATTTAGGTAATTTCTTATGTGGTCTTTATTTATATGAAACATTATAAATGGACACCCTTGACATGTATTCGGTAATTGCACCTTATTCAATAATTGCAACAGGCTTGGTTTTTATTAGTTGCAACTATCGAGTCGATACTGTATATATATATATATATATATATATATATATATATATATATATATATATCTATATCTATAAAAATCTCATGCCACAGTGTTTGTTACCGAACTCTTCCGAAACGGGTTGACCGATTTGTATGAAATTTTTTGTGTATATTTAATAGGTCTGAGAATAGGTCGCAGGCTATTTTTTATACCTTTAACCAAAAAAAAAACAGCTGAAAATAAAAAAAAAATGGTAATTTTAGGAATTTTCACTTCATTTTAGTTTCAATAACTTCATGGCCTACCTATTGTTTGACAGTTTCGTAAATGTAAAATTGTCATTAAATTGAATCATTACATTTAATGGAAATTTCAAATTTTCGCAGCTGTCAAACAATAGGTAGGTCATGACGATATTGAAAATTAACTGAAATACAATAACCAATATAGTATACTTAATATACGTTAGATCCATGGCGGCTGTGTTAAGAAATCAGATCAATACTACCTTCACAACACCCTCGACATGGGTATCAAATGAAAGGGTATGATAAGTAGAATACAATAAACAATAGAGTACACTCAATATACTGTTAGATCCATGGCGGCCGTCCCAAGAGGGAGGATTACCACTTTCTACACAACCCCATCGACACGGGTATCAAAGGGTATGATAAGAAGAATACAATAAGCAATGTAGTATACTCAATATACCGTTGGCTCCATGGCGGCCGTCTCAAGAGACTACTCTACAACCCCATTTTCATGAAATGTGCTGAAGCATTTAAGGAATCAGAAAAATAGACTCTGGAAGACCTATTTAAAAAGGACGGATTCTCCGAGTCTTATTACATTTACTGATTGCTATAACAGATTTCGTTTACTCTCTTCTGCTCTGTATGGCGAATATCTCAGCAGCATGAGGGACCAGGTTTATACTGATCCTAGAAACTTCTTTGTCAACTCCAAGAAAAAAGTTGATAACTACCCAAATACTATGCAGCACACTAACTGGTCAAGTAGTGAGTCTTCCTCGATTTGCAAAATGTTTGCTTCATTCTTTCATCAATCTTTCACCCCTTCTAACTTTCAGCCTAATGACAATAATTTTCGTCACATAACTCCACACCGAGAGGCTACTAGTATATCTATAAAAATCTCGTGTCACAGTGTTTGTTACCGTACTCCTCCGAAACGGGTTGACCAATTTGCCTGAAATTTTTTGTGTATATTTGGTAGGTCTGAGAATAGGTCGTAGGCTATTTTTTATACCTTTAACCAAAAAAACAGCTGCAAAATCCAAACAAAAATGGTAATTTTAGGAATTTTCACTTCATTTTAGTTTCAATAGCTTCATGGCCTACCTATTGTTTGACAAATGTAAAATTGTCATTAAAGTGAATCATTACATTTAATGAAAATTTCAAATTTACGCAGTTGTCAAACAATAGGTAGGGCATGACGCTATTGAAACTAAAATGATCCATGGCGGCCGTCTCAAGAGGGCGGTGTACCACTTTCTTCACAACCACCTCGACATGGGTATCAAATGAAAGGGTATGATAAGTAGAATACAATAAGCAATGTAGTAGACTAAATATACCGATTCATGGCGGCCGACGCAAGACCCATGTTCTTTGAGGCATTTCATCTGTGTAAAATTCATATCTCGAAAAATATTAAGTCAATGGATGGTTTTTATTGCTTACTATTGACTTATGGGTGCAGCGTAGGCGCACCGGGTCCCAGCTAGTATATATATATCTATATCTATAAAAATCTCGTGTCACAGTGTTTGTTACCGTACTCCTCCGAAACGGGTTGACCAATTTGCATGAAATTTTTTGTGTATATTGGGTAGGTCTGAGAATAGGTCGTAGGCTATTTTTTATACCTTTAACCAAAAAAACAGCTGCAAAATCCAAACAAAAATGGTAATTTTAGGAATTTTCACTTCATTTTAGTTTCAATAGCTTCATGGCCTACCTATTGTTTGACAAATGTAAAATTGTCATTAAATTGAATCATTACATTTAATGAAAATTTCAAATTTACGCAGCTGTCAAACAATAGGTAGGCCATGACGCTATTGAAACTAAAATGATCCATGGCGGCCGTCTCAAGAGGGCGGTGTACCACTTTCTTCACAACCACCTCGACATGGGTATCAAATGAAAGGGTATGATAAGTAGAATACAATAAGCAATGTAGTATACAAAATATATCTTTAGATCCATGGCGGCCGTCTCAAGAGGACGGGGTACCACTTTCTTCACAACCACCTCAACATGGGTATCAAATGAAAGGGTATATTAAGGAGAATACAATAAGCAATGTAGTATACAAAATATATCTTTAGATCCATGGCGGCCGTCTCAAGAGGGCGGGGTACCACTTTCTTCACAACCACCTCGACATGGGTATCAAATGAAAGGGTATGATAAGTAGAATACAATAAGCAATGTAGTATACAAAATATATCTTTAGATCCATGGCGGCTGTCTCAAGAGGGCGGGGTACCACTTTCTTCACAACCACCTCGACATGGGTATCAAATGAAGGGGTATGATAAGTAGAATACAATAAGCAATGTAGTATACAAAATATATCTTTAGATCCATGGCGGCCGTCTCAAGAGGCCGGATTACCACTTTCTTCACAACCACCTCAACATGGGTATCAAATGAAAGGGTATGATAAGTAGAATACAATAAGCAATGTAGTATACAAAATATATCTTTAGATCCATGGCGGCCGTCTCAAGAGGGCGGGGTACCACTTTCTTCACAACCACCTCGACATGGGTATCAAATGAAAGGGTATGATAAGTAGAATACAATAAGCAATGTAGTATACAAAATATATCTTTAGATCCATGGCGGCCGTCTCAAGAGGCCGGATTACCACTTTCTTCACAACCACCTCAACATGGGTATCAAATGAAAGGGTATGTTAAGTAGAATATAATAAGCAATGTAGTATACAAAATATATCTTTAGATCCATGGCGGCCGTCTCAAGAGGGCGGGGTACCACTTTCTTCACAACCACCTCGACATGGGTATCAAATGAAAGGGTATGATAAGTAGAATACAATAAGCAATGTAGTATACAAAATATATCTTTAGATCCATGGCGGCCGTCTCAAGAGGCCGGATTACCATTTTCTTCACAACCACCTCAACATGGGTATCAAATGAAAGGGTATGTTAAGTACAATACAATAAGCAATGTAGTATACAAAATATATCTTTAGATCCATGGCGGCCGTCTCAAGAGGGCGGGGTACCACTTTCTTCACAACCACCTCGACATGGGTATCAAATGAAAGGGTATGATAAGTAGAATACAATAAGCAATGTAGTATACAAAATATATCTTTAGATCCATGGCGGCCGTCTCAAGAGGCCGGATTACTACTTTCTTCACAACCACCTCAACATGGGTATCAAATGAAAGGGTATGTTAAGTAGAATACAATAAGCAATGTAGTATACAAAATATATCTATAGATCCATGGCGGCCGTCTCAAGAGGGCGGGGTACCACTTTCTTCACAACCACCTCGACATGGGTATCAAATGAAAGGGTATGATAAGTAGAATACAATAAGCAATGTAGTATACAAAATATATCTTTAGATCCATGGCGGCCGTCTCAAGAGGCCGGATTACCATTTTCTTCACAACCACCTCAACATGGGTATCAAATGAAAGGGTATGTTAAGTACAATACAATAAGCAATGTAGTATACAAAATATATCTTTAGATCCATGGCGGCCGTCTCAAGAGGGCGGGGTACCACTTTCTTCACAACCACCTCGACATGGGTATCGAATGAAAGGGTATGATAAGTAGAATACAATAAGCAATGTAGTATACAAAATATATCTTTAGATCCATGGCGGCCTTCTCAAGAGGCCGAATTACCACTTTCTTCACAACCACCTCAACATGGGTATCAAATGAAAGGGTATGATAAGTAGAATACAATAAGCAATGTAGTATACAAAATATATCTTTAGATCTATGGCGGCCGTCTAAAGAGGCCGGATTACCACTTTCTTCACAACCCCCTCAACATGGGTATCAAATTGAAGGGTATGATAAGTAGAATACAATAAGCAATGTAGTAGACTCAATATACCGATTCATGGCGGCCGACGCAAGACCCATGTTCTTTGAGGCATTTCATCTGTGTAAAATTCATATCTCGAAAAATATTAAGTCAGTGGATGGTTTTTATTGTTTACTATTGACTTATGGGTGCAGCGTAGGCGCACCGGGTCCCAGCTAGTATATATATATATATATATATATATATATATATATATATAATATATATATATATATATATATATATATATATATATATATATATATATATATATATAATATCAACTAACTAATGGTGATTTTTTTATTTGGGATTTTTTTTTTGTTATTATTTTAACGCCTTGGGGCTAAACAATATTTACCTCCGCATACGAGAAATTATCGTCCAAAAACACTCCAAATAAAAACATCCGCCCGGTGGCAACTGACCGAAAACAAAAATAAACACAAAGTATCAAGTCTTATAAAATAAAAATACTAGCCTGACAACCCCACGAAAAGCAAAATCCAATGCTCCACCTCAGCATAAATAAGCAGCTCCCACTAAAACCTTAAAATACATATTAAATTAAAATAAAAATCAATAAAAACAAATACGTAGATACTTACCTCACAGCTGATAGAGATGTCAGTTTCCAAGCTTAACACCACTACATAGACAGAAAAGCGACGCAAGATAGAAAGCGGGTTTTGAAGCTCCCCACCAGGTTCCACTGCCGCATTACAGGTTCTGAAGCTCCCCACCAGGTTCCACGGACGCATTACAGTGGAGCAAATAAATACCAGAACGCGTAGACCAAAAGCTCAGATCGCTCTTGATCTTCTATACGGCTTTGAGGTAGAAGAGATCTCGTCAAATCTAGTGATCTCAATTTGCTTACATTAGACGTTTATGAGCTAATGTGAATTTCTTATTATACGGGTGCGCCAGAGAAACTTACTTATTGCAAAGGTCAATAAAAACAAAAGTAGGTACTTCAGTTATTGTTTTAACTTTTTTTTAATTTGAGAATACAATATCCCATTTTTTTTCATGCAGCCTTGAAAATTACCTCGGATAAATGGCGACCCCCATAGCGCATACACTGATGAAGTCGATTTTTGAAATTCGTATCCACTCTTTGCAGCATATCAATCGGTATGTTGGCAATGGCGTCGCGAATTTTGTTCTTGAGGTGTGCTGGGGTCCGTGGTCGATCAACATAAACCAGGGATTTCAAATAACCACATAAAAAGAAATCGCATGGATTCAAATCTGGAGAGCGTGAGGGCGATTGGAGATCGCCTCTGAGAGAAATGAGGCGGTCGGGGAAATGTTGTCGCAACAAATTCATTGAGTATCGTTGTAACGGTCGGTGGTAAAATTTATTGTGAATGGGAAATTAACGTTCGAAAAACACTTTGTAGAAATGGGAAATTTTTGGAAAAATCACTGTGCGGAATCAGGAAATTTTAAGAAAAGATAGGCGAGAAATAAAACAAAAATAGGAACAAAAATTTTGATGGGGAGTCTGGAAAAAAAGGGTTTCGAATAGAGACGTGAAAAAGGTTTTGTTACGGAAAAGTTTTTGGTCTAAAAAAAATTTAAGATTGATTAAATCGGAAAAAATTTAAGATCGATTAAGTAATAAGAAATCGGTTTTTTTTGAACTCCTACGCCTGGATGGAAGACGAAGACCTTCATTATTCAGTCTACTGTCAAACAAAACTAGAGGTTTCGTTACGAATTAGCAACAACCAGGACGATGTCCGCGCTGTGAATTCTCGTCGTAAATTCCAGACAACATAAACCCAGAAGAGATAACAAATGGGACAGGAATTTAGGTAGAGTTGCAGGTACCGAAGAGGATACCAGCAATACAAGAATTGCGTTTTGCCCTTTTGTTGGTAAAACAGGACATACGTGTTGCCGTGTTTGCTTAGTTAGGCCGTGAAAAAAGGAAGAAAAGTGCGGAATTAGCGGTAATCTGTACGAACTGTTATATTTATTTAAGGGAAAGACCCGGTGTTCATCATACTGTACGTGTATCTGTCAACAAAATTTCATCCCAAACGGATAAACGTGGGGAGTAAGGGTGAAGTCAATGGCGAGTTGGTGGACGAAGAAACAGAATTACTCGAAAGTGGTAACTAACAAAGAGTTGGCGGAAAAATAGATGATATTTATAAAGCGGCGGACATTAGTTTAAAGGTAATTAAGCCACCCCTATATTGATTCTGCACCAGCTGAATCCGAAGAACAAATAAAAACACAAAAAAAAAAAAGAAAAAAAAAATATCCAAAATCAGACAACAAACATTTTCTTTTGGCTTTGACTTTGATTTTAACAAAAAAAAAAAAAAAAACAAAAAAACAAATAATTTATTGCTAAAATAATAATTTTTCATATGATTAGTATTAAGGTTTATCCTATTTAAAAGTATTTACATTATTTGGTTCATTCTTATATCAACTTGTTGTTTTTATTACTGTGTGATTAATTCTTTTGTTGGTTCCGATACATTGTTCTTCCGTCAGCGTAAACGGTCATCTGGAATGTCAATTGTAAAAAACGAGGAGTATTGGCCAGTGCTGCACGTTTTCTTCTGGTACCGTGAGCTGCCTAGATATGCACTGATTATAATGGAACATTAATTTAGTGGAATTGGATCTTTTGATTTTAATAGTTTGAAAGTATTGTCTTGGTTGAAGACTATTCATTGTAATTGTTGTATTGTTGATTAAATGGTTATAAATATTAGAATGACCAGGCGTTAACACTTTTTCTGGTGGAATGGTTTAGGCGGATGTTCTTCCTTTTCAGGGTTTGACGCGGGTCAGGCGATGACCGAGGAATGATGGACGGAAGTCAAAGTTGCACAGACACAGGTAAGTGGTGAACCAACCGCGGTAAGCCCCGGCCACACACCCCACGACCCCTCCGGCGAGCTAGACAACTCCGTGTGGCCGGCGTAGGAGTTCCGGATTTTCTTTTTATTTCTTGTGTCTGGTGTTGGCTCCTTGGCCATGCTCTTCCGGGCTTGTGGCTAAGGGGGTAACACCTCGCATAAGTGGCGCCCACTATTTTCTCGCGCCATTATGCTGGTACATCGTGCTGTGTGTGCTGTGGCTCCATCTTGCTGAAACCACACCTTCCTAACGTTCATTTTTTCGAGTCTTGGAAGAAAAAATTCCTCGATCATGTTCCTGTAACGAGCTCCATTCACGGTAACTGAGCGTCCGTTTTCTTCAAAAAAATAAGGACCAATTATTCCCATTACCGACATCGCACACCAGACAGTAACTCGCTCACAATTAGGTGGCTTCTGGTGAAGCTCACGCGGATTTACACCACACCAAAAACGCATGTTTTGCTTGTTGACGCAGCCGGAAATGTGGAAGTGAACCTCGTCACTGAAAAAAACAACCGCGTCTTCAGGCAGGTTGTCAATCAGCATTCCACATGCATTTTGAAGGGCAGCAAAATCGCGTTCAGTTAATTCTTTCTTGCACAACAACCAATTTATAGGGATGAAATTGAAGGTCTTAATGGAGAATTCGTCGGACAGTGGTGTCAAAAATTCCCAAAGCAGCTGCGTGTTTGCAAGCCGAACGTCGGGGAGAACGCACAACTGACTGCCTCACTCTTTCAATATATTCCGGATTTCTGATGGTCCGTTGAAGTCCATTGCTGGGTTTAGCGACACTTCCACACTCCCGAAATGGGTTAACCCACGATAGAATCGGATTACGGCCAGTGTAACGGTGTCACCTGACCGTTGCCGATATAGACTGAAAAAGGATCAGGTCACAGGTTCTTTTTTTTAATAAAAAAAAAATTAGATTCGTTATAAATCAATTTATTGCCTATTATTTTCTTCTTTTTTTTAAATTTAAAAAAAATCTACAAATTCGCAATCTTAAAAATATTTTGCTTTTAATAATTCATAAATAGTCCAAATATTTGTCTCTGGGCAAATTCCCTTGTTAGTTTTACATATACGGGAATTAATTTATTTAACCTGAGGCGAAGGCACTCAAGGAAAATTAATAAATTCTCCTTATTAAATTATCTAGTCAATTTTTTGATTGAATAGATAAGTTAATTTAAATTTTTTAGTTATTAGATTTTTTATTTTTTAAAATTTCCACCTAATCTATCCTAACAACGAGAAGACGGTGAATACTCGCCTTCTATATAACCCTAATTATATTGTGGGCAACGCCACTGCACATTTAATTCCACTTATTCCTAACAATGAGAAGACGGTGAATACTCGCCTTCTATATAACCCTAAAGCCTCGGCCACGATACGAGCGGCGAGCGGCTAGCGGTGAGCGGCAGAGCGGCACAGCGGCGATTCTGAGCTTTATGTTTGTATAGTTTTATATGGAAAACGCTTGAATCCGGCCACGATACGAGCGGCGAGCGGTGAGCGGCAGAGCGGCAATACTGAAGTGCCGCTCGCCGCTAATCCGAGACATTAAATTTTTTTGGTGCCGCTCGCCGCTCTGTTATTATTTTGTTGTAGCAATGGAAAAAAAGTGTAAAAAAATATTGTAAAAGATGGCTTATCTTGCCCAGAATGTAATTAAAGGTTTCAATCGACATTCTCGTGTATTCGAAAACACGAATTTTATCTTTCCTTAACCCGAAAGATGGATGGTGATATTCACCAAACCTTCTTCTTCGCTCGTTAATGGGATGAACTCCATATTTCCTATTATAAATTAATTTATTGAGAATACGCCTTTTCAACAAAGTATTATCACTTTTAGCATATCTTCCGGAGCTTTTCTACTACTGAACAAGTCGAATCGCCGCTCGTATCCTGGCCACCACCGCTCTGCCGCTCGCCGCTCACCGCTCACCGCTCGCCGCTGGCCGCTCGTATCGTGGCCGAGGCTTAAGTGTAATGTGGGCAACGCCACTGCACAATTTCGCGTATGTAAAAAAATGAAAAAAAGGAACTCGATGTACACTGGTGTGTGGGCAATGCCACTGCTTCAATTCGCACAGATCTAAAAGCTAAGGAAAAAAACTCGGTATAAACAGGTATGTGGGCAATGCCACTGCTCTTACTCGCACAGATCAAAAGCCACGCACTGTGCTTGCATCGGGTTTATATTTACCCCGGCTGTCCCCCCACCATGCAATGATAACAGCTTTCGTCTCAATTTTTAGCTGGGCTATGCGTAAAATATGGCGACGATTTATTTCGTCGGTTACATTTTTGAATTATTTTAACTTTTAGTACTCTGGTCAGCTGTTTATTCTGACAAGAGCTTTTTGACATTTTTAGTTTTTTTTTGTTTATGTAGTGCGTGAGTGCGGTGTTTTTGTTTTATATGTTATATTTTATGTTATGTGTTACTTTCAGTTTTTATGTTCTGGTTTGTTTACATTTGTTTTTAATGTTTGTTATGTTGTTATTAATGTTTTTATTATGTATATATATTTATCATGTAATTGTTTTTTTTGGAACGAAGTTCCTTATCGCGCGTTGCGAAAGGGGACTAGACGGAAAAAATTAAGACCAAAAGTTGTAACGACACTTTTTGGTATAGTTGTGCCGTGCAGCGTGCGCATGTTTCCCTGTCTGTTTCTCTCTCTCTCATAGAAAGCAAGCCAGTTATTTTCGTTTCGTCTTTCTATTTCGCATTGTACAGTGTGGTGTCGCGACGATTATTTTTTTTGAGTGTATACAGGTTGTTTTTGTTTTGTTATTTTTGTTGTTTTTGTTGTTTTTGATGTTTTTGTTGTTTCTGTTGCTTTTGTTGTTTTTGTTGTTTTTGTTATTTTTGTTATTTTTGTTGTTTTTGTTGTTTTTGTTATTTTAGTTGTTTTTGTTATTTTTGTTTTTTTTTTGTTGCTTTTGCTGTTTTTGCTGTTTTTGTTGTTTCTGTTGTTTTTGTTGCTTTTGTCGTTTTTGTCGTTTTTGTTGTTTTTGCTGTTTTTGTTGTTTTTGTTGTTTTGTTGTTTTTGTTATTTCTGTTGTTTTTGTTGTTTTTGTTGTTTTTGCTGTTTTTGTTGCTTTTGTTGCTTTTGTTGCTTTTGTGGTTTTGTTGTTTTTATAATTTTTGTTGTTTTTGTTATTTTTGTTGTTTTTGTTGTTTTTGATGTTTTTGCTGTTTCTGTTCTTTCTGTTGTTTCTGTTGTTTTTGTTGTTTTTGTTGCTTTTGTTGTTTTTGTTGTTTTTGTTGTTTTTGTTATTTTTGTTGTTTTTGTTGTTTTTGTTGTTTTTGTTATTTTTGTTGTTTTTGTTATTTTTGTTGTTTTTGATGTTTTTGTTGTTTTTGTTACTTTTGTTGTTTTTTTGTTTTTGTTGTTTTTGTTGCAAGTACAAGTGTTGCAGATTTATGTGCAGCCGAGTGTGTAATGGAAAACGGCGTTACCTTAATCATGGCAGTCATATATGTCTCACCAAATAACAAATTAATAGATATTCAGGAGTTCATTCATCGAGCACTGCTAGAGTATTCTAAAGATGTATCTCGAACGCTTAGCAGATACAGCAAAAATTTAGATAAAGTTCCACTCATTTTGGCCGGTGATTTTAACATCAACTTCAGTAATGAAAAATCAAAACCGTTACTACAGTTTCTAGAGGAAGAATTTGATTTAAGAATAAACAATAATCCAGCAGAATCAACAACAAAATATAATACTACCATTGATGCAGTTTTTTCAACACATTTAAATAAAATAGAATCCCAAACATATGTTTCCTACTTCAGTTACCACAAGCCAATTATTACTAAAATTGGGCTTACTGATTAAGTTTATATTACATTTGTAACAGCATAATGGCGCGATAAAATAATGGGCGCCACTTATGCGAGGTATTACCCCCTTAGCCATAAGCCCGGAAAACTATGACCAAGGAGCCAATACCATACATAAGAAAGGAAAATAATTTCCGGAACTCCTACGCCGGCCACACGGAGTTATCTAGCTCGCCGGAGGGGTCGTGGGGTGTGTGGCCGGGGCTTACCGCGGTTGGTTCACCACTTACCTGTGACTATGCAAATCTTTAGTTTCAATCATCCCTCGGGCACAGCCTGAGCCGTGTCAAGGTAGTCCGTTCCATTGTCAGATGATAGGATGGGTAACCATCACCTGTCCGGGAACTATCTCACCTAAAAATCCTGAGAGGAACTAAATTCCGCCCCAACCATTCAAAAAAAATCTAGCAAATGGAGTTCATCCTTTATAACATCAAATTATCTAGTTTATATCAGAAGCATTTATTACCACAAGATCACAAAGAAGTAAAATTAATATTCAACGGAAACGAACTCGTATCTATGTCAGATATAACAACATCCACATTTTCAAATACATCAACAATAATTTACAATTTCAACGGTATGGATAATTCCGTACGATAAAGGATTTTAAAACGCGCCGCCTTGGTACCAATACGCCTCGTTTTATCACAAACGGTATCACAAATATCGGGTTCAATTTAAGTAAGAAGAAATTACTTGGAAACAACAAGAAAAAATTATGACAACAAATGCCCTCTCAAAAATGTACACCAAAAATATAACTATAGTTCAAATTAATATCAACTGCATCAACTGCACTTAAAAATTATTGCATTATAATAATAGATTAACTCATGAAACAATATAATGTGTTGTGTTCTGTTGTGTATGTGTGTTTTTGTTTTTATTTTTATTTTTATTTTATGTCCATGTATTTTTATTTAAAAACTGAATCAAAAAATTTATTTCTGGCAGTTGTTCGCGGGGGAACCAAAATAATTTACTGCTGGCTTCGTAATATCCGTCTCGCAATTTTCATATACAAAGCAATACAAAAATACCTTATATCCAATTTCTTTGAGGTTAATCATCCAGTAGAAAAGTTACCATGGACAGCACATCTATCTCACCAGTAAAGATGAAGACTTCTCCTCGAACAAGTTTCGATTTTTTTCTTGGACAGTTAACAATTGCTCCAATACAACCTGAGCGGGATCGATGACACTCGAACAACACAGCGATATTTTAGAAGGTGGCACCTCCGAACCAAGGCAATCTTGGAGAAGACCTTCTTCGTTCTGTTAGGGATACAGCGAACGCAGCAATCCAATGGATAAAAGTATCTCAAATACTTCAAAAAAACGGATTCTTTGGTGCTAAGGTTGTGAAAATCTTGCACCCTGCTTGACAATGGTAATACTACAGCACGTCCATCGAATGCACCATGATTCCAACGGTTAGATTCCTCAAATAAGCTGCAACCTGACGCTTCCTTTTTATACAATTTGTTGCTTCTTGTTCACATATCACCATAAAATATACAAGGCTTTTTCTTTCGTTGATTGTATAATTAATTCGACTCTTGTGCGAAGTTATACGCGGAGCCAAAAACTAACCAAATCCGGACAACTTTTCGTTTCTAAAATCCCAAAACAGACTCCTCGAAAACAAAATTCTATTTTTCAACCTTCAAAAAAATTTTCCTTTTTCTCCGCCGCCTCCTTCTTTTTTATCGACCCACCACTAGATTTCTTTTCCTACAGTGATTTTGAGACAAGTAGATATTTAGGGATTTCCGTGCAAAACTGACCGTTACACATTATATTTATTAATAATAAAAAAATAGTATTATAACTTAAAAACAAAATTTTTATTACAATTCCTTCACTAATTAATCGAAAAGAACTTCGTTCCATCCGGGTGTCCCTTGACACCTCTTTGTTTTTTTTTTAACTATGATTACTTATGTTTTTATTTCTTTTTCCTTTTAGGTTGTACATCAAAATTATGGGACTTTGGGACTTAGTTATTGTCGCCAAATCCAGGTTATGTTTTTGTTACTTATATTGTTTTTTAATTAATCCCTTTTCTTTATTCTTTTTTAGCATTATTGTGAAATAAATGTTTCGGACCGAAACAGCCTGGAACGAGTCTGTGAGGAGGAATTTCAAAGCGAGCGGGGAAGTCACGTTGCGTAGCAACAACTGAGCGACCGTTAGAAAAGAAGCTCTCGACTGCGAAGGCCCGCTGCTCTCTAGACCAGAGCATGATGGCAACTGACTGGAGGGAAAAACAAACTTGGGAACTTCCCCCTCCAGATGCGCCCCTCTCGCCCCTCTGTCCGCCTAACTCACCGCGCGGAAATTTTTTCAAATAAGTAAGTTTCTCTGGCGTACCCTGTATTAGCCGCATTGAGCTAATATAAATTCTTGGTTGCATTAGTTGCCCTGAGGCTAATGCAAATATCAAAATTAATAAAATTAATCATTTTAAGTTCTAGCAAAGTTCCGCACCACAGTCAGGAATATCTAGAGGCACGGCCATCCAAAGTTCGAAGAATATCAAATACAAGGAGAAAGCTTTTACAACAACCAAAGGTTCTACAGTCACGACCATCCGAAATTAGAAGAAACTTCAGAGCAGTGGAAAAGCTGATTGCAAAGTTTGTAAATTTAAAACGAAAGATTGAATTGAATTTTAGTTAGTAAGTTTATTTGAAGAAAATTATTGAAGAAGATTATAATAAATTGTTGAATATTGAATTAAAACTGCAGTCTTTTTCTCTAAGGTCTCATTCACTCCCTGAGTTTTTATAAAGAGGCTATCGAAGCCCTAAACAGTTGTAGTAATAAGAACCAAAGTTGATCGGTTTTTCTATCAGTATATGTTTGTCATCAACACTACCCACACAGTTGGGAAAATTCCATTGTTCAGGACTAGGAACTTTAACAAGACACGGAGTGCATTTCTTATCTTCCATGCAAAAGTTCCCACTCTCATCTTCCGTTTCTTCTATGATCGTGTCTCCGTATTCCACTGCAAGCTATGGTTCAACAACAACATCACCTGACATCAACCCTTCTGCAGTGCAACACCGACCTAGTACTTCTCTGGTATACTTACCAGTAGTACCTCAAAGCCACGTATCTCAAGTTGGGGCTTCAAATATTTCTTGCAGTGTCGGACTACCAGAAAATTCTTCCATTAGTCTTGACTCTCAAGACGGGATAACTGCAGCAGAATACTTAACAACATTTACTTCATTTTGAGTGTATACTACCTACTTTTGTACTGTTGTTAATAATGTAATTTTTTAATAATAAAACTTTAATACTACAAAATGCTTACCTGAATATTCTTGTTCAATGCCTCTATTATAGCCTCGCACGTTTCCATAATGATTTGCTCCAACGTTCGGGGAGCAATAGCACACATGTACTTCAAGTCTTCCAAAACCATGCAAGAAGCTAGGTACCTCAATGTAATTGAAAGCCTCTGACTTGCCGGGATTGCTACACGCATCAGTGTATCTTGTTTTTCAATTTTGGGCCTAATTAGCTCCAAAAGATTATCAAAGTCCGCTTCATCCATTCGGAGGAAATTTTTGTAATCCTCTGGTTCTGTGACCCGTAGATAGTTCAGCAAATGTTCGTGAGTAAAACGGCTTCTCAGTTTGTACCAACAACAAGAAACGCCACATCTGTATTGGAAACCATTTCAACTAATTCCAAAAATAAACACGTGAAAATCGCCACCTCGTCACAATCGATTTTCAAAACAACACTGCGAAGTCACCGTATTGATAGCTAAGATTGACGAGATTTTTGAAGCGTATTGATAGGAGCTTCAATATTATTGTCAATACGTATTGACAATATTATTGATCGTCTCCGGGGCCCCTTACCAATACATAGTGTTTATAAAAACTTACCCGTGCAGTGTATCGTGCACTCAAACCGAAATTTTCTGGCTAAAAACTACCTCCAGTGTAGCAAGTGACGTCATATGATACACTGTACTGTGGATAAAAACTAGCTGGTGTACACTCCGGTTCGTGCACCGAGTGACCTTGCAATTTCGTAGGAGCACTCAGTGCGTTAAGAAGAAGAAGGCCATTTGACATTTTATTTGCTTGTGATTGACGATGAAAATGGAAGAAATAGAGGAATTTGATTCGGTATGTAGGTACAATTTTATTGTTGTTTTGAATTTTATTATTATATTTAGAGCCCTTAGGTGGAAATTTTTAACTGCACTATATGCGATAGTGATATAGGACTTAACGAGGATGTTAAAAATCACAGTTGTTTTCGGGCCGCAAAGGAGAATGACCATACTTGGTACTGGTTTTTCTCATGCATCAAGATAAAAATTATATTGCAATTATTTTCTTTATTTTTGAAGTCAATTCTGCAATTAGAATGCCAATTTTGCATTGGGTTTATTTTGTAAACTTAATAAGTTATGAAATTGTTTTGATAAAATGAATTACCTGCTGCCGGCTATTCTTACGTTAAAGTGTTGCCATAATCTAAATAAGTAAATATATTGACAACTCTAATAGATTTTTTTTGTATACGATTACAAATTAATATAAATGTAAAGTCATTGGATAGACTTTTTCTAGTAAACCATCTGGCAACATATCGACTCATGCAACGAAGACTATAGTAACTCATTTTTGGGGGTTTTTGAGTTACCATTGTGCATGGCATATATTTACCTGAAGTTCAAAACGAAAGGGTTAGGCAACCAGAAATACTAGAATAAAATATAGTAAGTCATTTTTGGCCATAAAATACAACGAATACTATATTATCTCGAGATACTATACTTCACCAAATATATGCCATGCACAAAACCCCCAAAAATGAGTTACTATAGTCTTCGTTGCATGAGTCGATATGTAGAGCAAGAAAATCTTAACAGAAGGAGAGCTAGCTTCCAAACAATTGATGGCAATCATCCTCATTTGGATAGATTCCCACGACTCACAATTACTGACCTTAAGCGGTTTGCTCTAGGTACATATCAATTAAAACAGGCCAGATCTTACTTCGGGGAACATGTTCGTCAGTCTGGAATATATTCAGTGGAAGTGAATACTGAAATTGATGAGGATATTCCTCTGATTTTAGGCTTAAATAATTATTTGTTAAGAGGTAGGATTAAATCCAGGCATGTGAACAGTCGTACATATTACACGTATTTATTAATAAGCAGAGACGATGCTGTAGCAAATACATTACAAGCCATAGTAGGTTATTGTTGCAACTGCCTTGTTGGTAAGCGAACTGTTTGGCTGCTGTGCTCACATAATGACAGTGGTGTGGTTTTTGAGTTGGGCTCGATACAATGATATCACTGCTCCAGCATCTTATTTAAATGATTTTTTTAATGAAAATGATGAATGAAGTCATTCGCTGTTCCTATATGTATAGGTACCTACCTACTTACTGTAAGGGTAAGATATACATACTATGATTGATTATATACCTACCTACATGTTTAAAGTGCTACCAGTGTCACTGGATCAAATTAAAGATCTCTTTGAATTCTATTGTTTTTTTACAGCTCTCCTTTTTTTGTATTTGTAACTGTTTTAACATGAAATATAAAGGCAAGGTACTGATTTATTTAAGTCTCTATCCCATCAGATATGCTAATTAATCTGCTCTCCAAACTACGACCTATAAACTTACCTCTATGCACGACGGATATTTCTATTTTGAGGTTAAGTTACGTTTTCTAAAAAAACTTGGAAATGCGGGTTTTGATTCCAAAACGGGAATTGTAGATTCTTATTTGGTTAATTTATAAACCATCTAAAACAACTTTGGAATTGACGCAACTCTGTACCGTGGTCCATATTCTCGTGGTCATTCTCCTTTTGGTGATACCAATAACGACATAGGTACAAAAGAAACTACAAAAACTAAGTATAAGAAAAGTTTCTTAAGTGATTTTAATGCAAAGTTTTTTCAGATCTACATTGGCCACGATCTGCGGTTTTAAAATTAATTGATCAGTGGAAGGAAAATGAAGATAAGTTTTCATCTGGAACAATTAGAGCGAAGTCACTTTGGCAGAAAATTGCGGCAAAGCTTATTACTGAAGGATTTAAACCTTCATGGGAGCAGGTAAATAATAAATGGAAAGGCCTCCGTAGGACTTATAAAAAGATTAAGGATAACAACAATTCTTCAGTTCTTCAATAAGTTAGACGAAATTTTTTCAAAAAGGCCTGATGCCGGATCAATTTCAAAAGGAAGCACCACTAGAGGCTTTCAAGAGAGGATTACATCTAGACCGTCAACATCGGAAATTGACGAGGAAGATGAGCCAATTCGTCAAAGGAGAAGACTGTTGGAATTGAAATTCACCTATTCTATTTAGCTCGCATGGCAACACTAAGAACTGAACTTGTGTTCTATTTACTTGAATAAACCTCACTCCTGAATTGTTACTTGACGAAGAAGGTTCTTTTTATTTAACTGCGCGCATCATTTCAACAGGTTATGGGCCCAGGCGACGCCATTTTGGGAAAATTCGGTTTTGTGTAATTCTAGCCGGTTTTAAACAATTGTGTAGTTTTTAATTCGGGAGTCAGAATTTTTTTTAAAGGAAAAATTCTTTTACAAATATGGCGGTGAATAATTATTTGGCAAGCGTACCGAAATTAAAGGGCCGTGAAAATTATGAACAATGGGCATTTGCGGTTAAAAATATTCTGGTGTTGGACGATTTTGAATCCTGTATCACTACAACAGGAACGGACACAAAAAAGGACAATCAAGCAAAATCAAAACAGATTTTGTCAATTGAACCTTCGTTGTACGTCCACATAAAGGAAGCGTCAACCTGCAAGCAATTATGGGATAAATTGAAGAAATTATTCGACGACTCCGGTTATACAAGAAAAATAAGTTTATTGCGTTCACTCATATCGGCGCGTTTAGAAAATTTTAGCACAATGCATTTGTACGTGACACATATAATCGAAACAGCACAGAAATTAAGCGGCATTGGTTTCACGATTTCTGAAGAATGGATAGGTTCATTATTGTTAGCTGGATTGCCGGAAAGATTCACGCCGATGATAATGGCAATAGAGCATTCTGGCATTGAAATTAATACGGATGCTATTAAAAACAAATTGCTAGACTATGAACCTGGTGAAAATAGTGAAACAGCATTCAGTGGTAAAAGTTTTAAAAAGGGTGCCAAAAATAACTTAAAATGCTACGAGTGTGGAGGTTATGGGCATATGGCGCGAAAGTGCTTCAAAAGGCGCGAAAGTGCTTCATCCAAAAAAAAGGCGGAAAACGCGTTCAGTGCTGTGTTTATGTCGGGATGTTTTGACAAGAATGATTGGTACATAGACTCTGGCGCATCATCTCATTTTACGGTAAATGAAGACTGGTTAACGAAGAAACAGTCCATCAACCATGGGGTTACGTTAGCCAACAAACAATCAGTTACAGCTCACTGTTCTGGAGAATTAGAATTGGTAACCCTAGTGGGGAAAACGCCGGTAAATGTGATTGTCAAAAATGTATTATGCGCGCCAGAGCTATCGACAAATTTGATTTCGGTGTCACAATTAGCAAAGAATAAAAACAAAGTAATTTTCGAAAAGAACGGGTGCAAAATCCTTAATAGATACGGGGAATTAATTGGCACAGCAGTAAAAAATAATAACATGTATAGACTTATTGTGAGAAATAGAAATAACTGTTTGCTAACATCTGGTGAAAATTCAGCCAGATTATGGCATAAAAGGTTAGCACATGTAAATGACTCTGTTTTAGTTCAAATGAAAAATGGTGCCGTGGAAGGAATAAAAATTTCTGATAAAATTAAATTAAAAAACAATTGCATACATGTATTGAAAGCAAACAGACTCGTCTGCCATTTAATCACAAAGGTAGTCGGGCATCAGCAGTGTTAGAAATCATTCACACGGATTTGTGTGGTCCAATGGAAAGTGCATCCATTGGGGGAGCAAGGTATTTCCTATTGTTCGTTGATGACTACAGCAGAAAGGTATTCGCCTATTTTTTAAAACATAAGAGTGATACCCTTAAATTTTTTAAGGACTTTAAGGTTGTGGTCGAGAATCAATGCAACGCCAAAATAAAAATATTACGTTCCGATAATGGAACTGAATTTTGTTCAGCAGGTTTCTCGGAATTTTTAAGAAACCAAGGTATTATTCATCAAAAGTCATCGCCTTACACACCGGAACAAAATGGTTTGGTTGAACGGATGAATAGGACGGTGATTGAAAAGGCCAAGTGCTTATTATTTGACGCAAAATTGGAGATCGGTTTCTGGGCTGAGGCAGTAAATACTGCGGTGTACTTAATAAACAGAAGCATTTCATCTGGATTAAATGGGAAAACCCCTGAAGAAATTTGGTCGGGAAAAAGACCGAATCTGAAACATTTAAGGATTTTTGGATGTCAAGCCATGGTTCATATTCCAAAGGCTAAAAGGAGAAAATGGGATAAGAAATCAAGGTCAATGATTCTTGTCGGATATGGAGAAAACGTCAAAGCATATCGTTTGCTGGATCCGGATACACATCAAGTTATATACAGTAGAGATGTTGTATTCCTAGAAGATAAAGATGATTCGAATATATTATTGGAAACTGCACAAGATTCATATGAAAATTCAGATTCAGTGGGGGAAAAGGAGTCTATGGAAGCTGCGAAATCCAATGAAGAAAATACGGACATAGCTGCAGCTGAAGATGATGATAACCCGAAAGATGTTTCGGATGATGATAGTGGTGATACTTACCTTGATGCGCAAAAGGATCCACCTTACTCACCTGTATTGAAAAATCCGGTGAGACCGGGTGATTGTGTAAGAAGGACCGAACGCACAATTAAACCTAAAAGTTTTGAAGACTTTGTGACTTACCAGTGTGTAGAATCAAATGGAAGTAATGAACCATCCAGCGTTGAGGAAGCGTTGAAAGGGCCTGATGCAACAGAATGGAAGAAGGCGATGAAATGTGAAATTGAATCGATGTATGAAAATGGAACTTGGGAATTGTGTGATAAGCCGCCTGATAAAAAATTGATTACATGCAAATGGGTTTTCAAGAAGAAAACAGACAATAATGGAAATATGCTGCGATTTAAAGCGAGATTGGTTGCTCGGGGATGCAGCCAGAAGCAAGGATTGGACTATGAGGAAACATATTCTCCCGTGGTAAGATATTCATCTATAAGATACCTATTTTCAGTAGCAGCAGAACATAATTTGGAAGTTACTCAAATGGATGCGATAACTGCGTTCTTGCAAGGGGACTTGGATAAAGAAATCTACATGGCTCAACCAGAAGAGTTCAACGATGGTACCGGTAGAGTATGTAAGTTGCGGAAGTCAATCTATGGCCTTAAGCAAGCCAGTCGCTTATGGAACCAAAAATTGGAAAATACATTGAATGAGGCTGGATATATTAAATCTAAAGTTGACTCTTGCATTTACTACAAAAGGAGGAACAATAAAATGACCTTCATTGCAATTTACGTCGATGATTTGATGATTTTTTCAAATGACGACGAAATGAAGAACGATCTTAGAGCAACTTTAATGAAGAAATTCAAAATGAAGAATATAGGCATTGCGAGAGACTGCGTTGGACTTCACATTACACGAGATGCTTCAGGCATATATTTGGATCAGCGGAAGTACATCAGTGAAATACTAGCAAGATTTGGGATGCAAGACTGCAAACCGGTTAAATCACCAGTTACCACTGGAGTAAAACTGTCAATGAATACGACGCCTGAGGAGAAGGAAGAAGATGTAATGGGGAAGACATCATACCAAGAAGCAGTTGGGAGCTTGTTGTACCTGGTACAGGGTACAAGACCAGATATTGCTTTTGCCGTTGGGGAAGTAAGCCGATTTAACAACAACCCAGGTAAGGAACACTGGTCTGCCGTCAAACGCATTTTTCGATATTTGCAGGGTACTAAAGAGGCGAAGCTACATTTTTCGACTGGAAAAGATACACATTTGAATGGTTTTTGTGATGCAGATTGGGCCTCTGATAGTTCCGATAGGAGCAGGGCCGGATTAATCTATAAGCAAACTAAGCAGCTGCTTAGGGCCCCCGAAAAATTGGGGCCCCCAAGATCAGGCGTATATTTTTTTCTAATTTTTAAAAAGAAATTTTTAAACAAAACAAAATCTTAATTTCCCTGAAATGAGTCTTTCGTTGCCAGTTAGAAGAAGTTGGGAAAATGACTTTAATATGGGGCCCCCCAAGATCAGGCGTATTGTTTGTTCTTAGTTTACAACACTTTGGAATCAAAACAACATCATAATTTCCATAAAGTGAGTCTGTTCGCCAGTTGAAAGAAGTTGGGCTAATGACTTTTACTACCTGAAATGCTTTACCTACATTATTCACCGACACCTTTTTGTCGCACAGTTGCCAAAACGCTGGCGCTGAAGATTCTATTTCGGGACTTTCTCTTTGCGGAATTTTAAGTAGGGGCCCCGAGGGTCACAGAAAGAACAAAATGCAAGAGTTTGAGTTTGTTTTTATGGTTACGATGTGGAATGACATTTTGCAACAATTTCATCGGACATCACAAGCCCTTCAGAGTTCAGAACTTAATTTGCAAGTTTGCGCTGATTTGTATAAAACGTTGTCTATATACATACTTACAAAATCTCAGGGAAAGCTTTGAAGAATCGAAAACAAGTCTAAAGAAATTTTGCCCGACGGTGATTATAGAGGAAATAGTAATCGGAGACGTACTCGGAGAGTTCAAGTCAATGATGGTCCAGCGGAAGATGCTGTTTTATCTGCAAGGGACAAATTTCGCTTTTTGACTTATTATTTCATCGTCGACATTCTTCAAGATAAAAAGATAAAAATATTACTACAAATTTCACTGATTTTTATAAAATCATTGTGAATGACCAACTTCAATCAGTCTTTTCTAACTTGGAAATCTGCTTGAAAATATTTTTATCATTAATAGTAACAAACTGTTCGGGAGAACGATCTTTTCGCAGTTGAAAAGTATAAATTATCCTTTGAGGACGACGATGCGACAAGATAGACTAAGTTCGTTGGCTCTTCTGTCAATTGAAGTAGATATTATGCATCGCACGAATTTTGACGATTTAATCAAAGAGTTTGCTCATAAAAAGTGCAGGAAAAAGAAAGTTTAACTTTTAAGCGATAGTTTTTATTTAGTTTTGTATAAATGTAAAAATAAATTTAGTTGAATTATTGCTTTTTTAAGAAATATACATCATAAAAGAAAAATTTCTGTCTCATTTATTACATTTATAAACAAAAAAAAATTATTAACAAAAAAATTAAGTAATAAAAAAATATGGGGCCCCATATCATTCACTGCTTAGGGCCTCACAGACTGTTAATCCGGCCCTGGATAGGAGGTCTTGTACGGGATATGTCTTTATTAAGAATGGTGCAGCGATTAGCTGGAATAGTCGCAGACAACGGACGGTTGCGTTATCATTTACGGAGGCCGAATATATGAGCCTCTCAACGGCTGTCCAAGAGGCGTTGTGGTTACAGCAACTAGAAGAGGAACTTTGCCCCAAAAGGAGAATTGCTGTTCGGATTATGTGTGATAATCGAAGTGCCATTTGCCTAGCTGAAACGTCAGCCTACAAATCTAGAAGTAAGCATATTGATGTTCGTCACCACTTTGTACGCGAGAAGATATCAGAAGGAAAAGTTAATGTACAGCATATTTCAACTGAGGAGATGATAGCAGATTTTCTCACCAAAGCTGTCACTTTACAGAAACATGTATTTTGTGCCGAAGGGTGTGGATTAACTCCATAATTCGCTAAGTTTAATGTTTTTTTTATTTGAAATTGAATTTGTTTTGAATACTGTTAGAGTAAAGTAAAATACTTTGGGAAATATGCATATAATTTTGTATTTGTTTTTGTGATACGAATTATGTAATGAAATCGTACGTTGCAATGCAAGCTAGTGGGGGTGTTGGAATTGAAATTCACCTATTCTATTTAGCTCGCATGGCAACACTAAGAACTGAACTTGTGTTCTATTTACTTGAATAAACCTCACTCCTGAATTTTTACTTGACGAAGAAGGTTCTTTTTATTTAACTGCGCGCATCATTTCAACAAAGACGTTCCCAAAAAACGAATTATTAAGTGAATTGGTACAGGATCAAAGAGACCGTCACAGGCCCATGACAGGCTGTGTAATTATTTTGGTAAAAATAGCGGAAAAAAATGAATAATAAGTAAAATGAAGCTATGTGCCATTTTCTTAAGGCAAAATATGAATTTAAAGACTTATTTTTTTAACCAGAATAAGGCTGTTATTTTGTAATGTTTTTTATATACTTGAGTTTTTTTTATATTATTGGAATAAAATTGTTATGTTTTGAAGAGAATCATTGTTTGTAATGTTTCATGAAGTCGAAAGAATTTTTTGTGGAGTATTTGATGAATAAAAGTGAAATTTTGTGCTATTAAAGTGATATGTCTACTGGTTTCGTAGAAATAATTTCTGGCCTGGAGATTTTCAAATTAATGTATTACGATTTATGCATAAACCGCAAAATCATGGATTATATACTGGGGTATAAGGTTAGCCAAGATCACTTTCCACTTCCAATGGTCCAGGATATTATTAAATGCCCAGAATGTAATTGTGATAAGAATCTCAAGTGACAAGAATCTCAAACATAACTTGTGTAGAAGCGTGTTATTTGAGATTGATTTTTCCAAAGTATTTCAATTATTGTCTGACCATATTAGTAGTTTAGAATTCATTGATAATCATATTTATAATTTAGTTAAAGTTATAGTAAACAGCTATCTTCAGATCAAATTAGGTTATATAGTTAAGCAGCAAAATTTAGCTAAAAATTATTTGATTAGGAATCGTCTCGGGACATCATCTTTAATCATAGTTAGTGTCAGTTTTTAAAATGTAAGTGCCGTAGGCCTAAAAATCTGACTGTGTAATGTAATTTATAAGCAATTATTTCAATTGCAGCATAAATATTTTAATTAATATCATTGCACATCAGATTTTTGGGGAAACCGAGCACCAATATCGGTTAACGCTTTGACGCAGTACTTTTTAGGTGAAGTGGGAACCTGCATTTTAAATAAATCTTAAATAAATAATCTATTAAATTTAACTAATCTGTTATTTATTTAACTGTAAAAGTTTTGTATCTTCACAACAAGGGAGCGAGAATAAGGTAAGACATACATTTTTCTTTCGTAAAAAGAAGTCCACACTAAATTTACATATTAATATTTCACATTGATTTTCCTATGTAATTTTTGTATAATATATTATATATAGACCGGTAACTTACTGCTTAGTTAGTCCCAATCTATGTACTATCTCCCGTTCACTAGCACAACACTAAAATATATCTCATTTTGTGGAGCTGGTGGAGGTAACAACTTCTGAATCTAGGGGCTAATAATTATAACCTTCAAGAAGTTGTTTTGGATCTAAAAGTGGATCTAAAAGCTTTTGGTGGCAGAACACAAGCAACTATTAAGATTCCAAAGCTGGCTTTCGATTTTTAACATGTAAAGCAAGTCAAATCAAAATCACCAGACGAAATCCCGGTCTGGTAACACTGTAAAATTAAGACAAGGTCTTCCCGTGGCTGCGAGCGGTTAAAGTGTATAGTAGATGACGCATTTGTAGAACTCATGTAAATAACATTAAATAATGCGTAGTAAGGGTAGATGGGTAGGAAGTAAATAATTGTTGACCCTTTTAGACGTCATAAAGTAGTGGGTAGGTAGATTTTTCCCCTCAAGTGCATGGAACCCAGAGCTCAGGGTTTACAGAGAGGTAGCTAAAAAAGTAGAATGCGCAATTAAAGTAATGCGCAATTAGTTACTAGACAAAGGACTGGCAATATGTATTGACTCAAGGGCAAATGCATGTCTGGAACAATAAATAAGGGTAGTGCACGTTTTAAAAAAGCAGCAGTAGTAGAAATACACTCGTTCGCAAGTCGGGCGCGGCCACGGGTTGATGAACATTTTCTAAAAGTAATTTAAAAAAAAAAGCCATAATAAATTCAGGTGTGGGGTTGAACTTTAATTTAGTGAATTGTGTGAAGTTTTAGTTAAATAAATTATTGAGAATACTGGCTGCAAAGGCTTAAAAACAATAGTGTTGCGTAATAAAAACAATAGTGTTGCGTAATAAAAACAATAGTGTTGCGTAATGAAAACAATAGTGTTGCGCAATAATTGAAATAGTGGTGTTGTGAGAGTTTGAGTGGTAGGAACAGTTGCAAGGGATTTTGCAGGATGACTCAGCAGGGAGGACATTCTGAGGTTGGGGCAGGCACACCTGACCAAGGTTCAAAACCAGGTAATGAAGTATTAATAGAATTGGAAAATTTAAGAAAGGAGAATGAGAGGCTGAGGAGCGAGTTGGAAAACAGGCAGTCGCAAGAGAGTACTGCTAGCACATCGTTGGATTCGTTCGCACATTCCTCGCCAGGTACGGGACAATTTCGTTTGGGATTAGGAGAAATAAAAACAATAATGCGAACTCTTCAATCCATCGAAAAATATCTCGGCCGAAAAATGGATTGAAGGGATTGAAGGTCTACGGCATGTTTATGATTGGGAAGACCGGTTGACGTTGTTCTACGCAACTATGCGACTAGGAGGCGCTGCAACTTTTTGGTAGGTATCTGTCGCAGGGGAATGTGTTGAGAAGTTTTGGAGATTTAAAAAAAAGTCTGATTGCGAGTTTCCCTAGTGTCCGAGATGCAAGCTCTATTTTGATGGGGATAATGGAAAAGAGAAGGCAGCCTGGGGAACCCGCCGAGGAATATGTGTACCAAGTGGCTGCTTTAAGTAGAAGGATAGGGTTGCCAGAAACAGCTATAATAAGATATGTTATATCGGGACTGGGAGACCAAAACCTTAAGAACGTGTTGATGTCTTCAAATTGTTCTATGATGCCTGAGGTAATAGTGTGTATAAAGAGCTTTGAAGAAATTCAAAATCAAACTCAAAAACGTCGAAATATTAGGGGTGAGCGACAGGAAAATGGTACTTACAGGAGCAAGAATGGTGTTCGGTTTGCCCCATATAATAGAAATAGAGATGATAATGGTTATAAAGATCGCGTGGGTGGAAATAAAGGGACCGTTGAAAGGAAGGAGGGAGAGGGCACCAAGGCGGTCAAGTGTTTCAAGTGCAATGAATTTGGACATTATGCTCGTAGCTGCGGGAAACGGGCCGAGAAGTGTTTTATCTGCAATTTTATCTGCAATAATGGTGAGTGGCGAATGTGCGTCGATTATCGTAAGCTAAATGCCATCACTCAGAGAGAGAATTTTCCTATGCCAAATATAGAGGAGACGCTGAAGCTTCTAGCACGTCAACGAGTCTTTACCACCTTAGACTTGATGAGTGGGTATCATCAGGTGCCGATACACCCCGATAGTCGACATTACACCGGTTTCGTAACGCCTAACGGGCATTGAGTTCAAGAGAGTCCCTTTCGGGTTAACAAATTCACCTGCTATTTTTATGAAACTGATGGCAAAGGTAACCAAGTCGATACAGCATGGGAAGGTTATATTCTATATGGACAATATTCTCATACCCACCAAAACAATAAAGGAAAATTTCGATGTATTGAGAGAACTTTTGGATGAAGTTCGAAAGGCCGGGTTAACCATCAATATAAAGAAATGCTCATTTCTACAATCAAAGATAACTTTCTTGGGGTATGAAGTTTCCGGTGAAGGGATCAAACAACATTTTAACAAAATAAAAGCAGTAAGCGAATATAAACGACCTGAAAATGTGAGGCAAGTAAGGCAATTTTTGGGGTTTCCAGGGTATTTCCGGAGGTTTGTGCAGGGATTCACGTTTATTGCACGACCACTAAACAGATTACTTAGGAAGGATACCGAGTTTAAATGGGGAGAAGAAGAAGAAGAGGCATTTATCAGACTGAAGAACATGTTAAGTCAGCGGCCCATATTGGTATTGTATAATCCAAACACTAAACATGAAGTACATACTGACCCGAGCTCGCATGGAATAGCGGGCATATTAATGCAAGATCAAAATGGTACATTAAAGGCTCGCGCACATTAGGGCGGGCCGCACCGCACCGCATTGCATAACAAAAATCCTCCTACATCACTTTCGAACATTTTACATGAACTATCGCACACTACAGGCAGGCCGCACCGGGCCGCATCGCAGCGCACTGGCGGATCGCTTGCTAGGCGTATTTTTGCGGCGATGTTATGTGTTGTGATGCGGCCGCCTCAGTGTGCGTTGGAAATCGCAGTTATCGGACGTTGTTGCTCGCGATTTTACTCGATGTTAGGGGGCTGACTGATTCATTATTGCTTTGCGGCGCGGCCCGCTGCGACTCCTTATGTGCTTTGGCGCAATTTTACAATGCGATGCGCTGCGGCCTGTCGCGGCTGTAGTATGCGCGAGCCTTTAGGCCTGTGTCATATTTTAGCCGCGCAACTACAGAGGCTGAAAGCCGATATCACAGCTATGAACTTGAAGCTCTTGCCGTGGTGGAATCGTTAGAGAGGTTCTGAAGTGGGAGGAGCGACTCCTGAATGCGCTTTTAGAGTATAACGAAATTCCTCTCAACTTCATAAAAATTTGCAGTTAGGATAAATAAATTATGTTTTTATTTAATTTATTCTTTTATTACGATTTTCCCGGATTCTCTTATTTTTTTTAAACATTTATTTAAGTTTTAAATTTAACGACTTTATTTTAAAACGGCGGTTAAATTATATAACCGAAAGTTTTTTTATTTCATCAATGAAAACTTATACTACGACAATTAATGTATACTGACAATGAACACAATATACTAAGACTATTCAGTTAGACTATTAACGTAAAACTCATACATTTCTATTTTTTATTTTTCATGTCAATGAATCAGTGTATCTATGTTTGAATACATTTAATACTTGTACAGTGTAAGCGTACGTGATTGTGATTTCCCTAGAGTGTATTTCCAAAGTAGTAGTGAAAATGACGTAACGCACACTGTACTCCAAAATTGTAAGTACACGTATTTAAATTAGAAAATTAAACTCGCAATAAGATAACAACAAAATTAATGCGTAGCGACCGCTACATAACTCCCCTTCAGCGTTAGTGTTTTGGCCTGAAAATAAAAAATATTAAAAGAAAAAAAATCAATCCAAAACAGACGTAAACAAACCGGTCAGACGGCGACCCGATATAAACTAATAGATTTCAAGCTAAAAAGAAAAAAATAATAAATAAAAAATGATTATAAAAAATTACCTGCACATAGTCCTGAAACCCAGTCCGCTTCCTTCCTAAAAATAAATAAAAAATTCAAAAATAATATTTTAAAACAAAAATAGTAAACACTTACCTAAACTTAATGTCACCCAGTTAATAATAAAAAAAAGCTTTAGAGAAAGCTTTAATCATAAAATTGGTCGAAACTCCAACCTCTGTAAAATGATCGTGCCGTGGTGAAAAAGCTCCACCAAGCGCCATCTTTCATTTCGACAGAGGAAGAGAAATAAAAGTTCTTGCACCGAAGGAAACTGGTCAGTCGATCAGACGAATTCGTCAGAGAGGCTATCAAAGCGTATACGTATATTAGGGATTTAGATATTGTCTGGGTTTTTACCGGCAATCTTAAAAGGTTAGACAGGCGTAACAAAAAAAAACTTTTATTAATTTTTTAATTGTACTTTTGGTGATGGATGTCGTATCCCGACAAATTTTTCACAATTAAATATTAGGGCGTAAATAATTGTCGGGTTTTCACCGACAATTCCTGTGTCAGGTTTAGAAAAAATATACTGAATATACGTCATAACCACTGGTGGCGAATATCACGGTTTATAAAAAACTAACATAAAACATTGATTAGGGCGTAGATAATTGTCGGGTTTTCACCGACAATTACTTTGTTAGGTTTAACATATAAAAAGTACTAACAACGTAGTTGTCTGGACGCCAAAGTTGGTGGAGGTTTTTTTTTGCTATAAGTCGAATATCGACTATAATATTTTATCCTCTATCAGAGATTTTCTGTTTAGGAATCTCTGTTAAGGAATTAAATTCAAACAAATCCCTTATAAATCGTATGATCGGGATTTTAAATGATTTTTGATAACTCACAGCTAGTGATTAGCAGAAATCATAAGCTTCCTATTTAGTCAAGTTCTAAACCGTAAGAACTTTCAAGTCGAATCTCGACTAAAAACAAAATTTTTGTTAAAAACAAAACTTAGCTAACCAGGTTGAGCGAAATTCGCTCTATATTAATTACCTAAATTTCTAATATTGAATCGTAACAAAGTTGCGTATACATAGATCCATAGCGTATGAAAGGCTTTGACCCTGGTTTAAGAAGTCCAAACCAGTGGCAGGTGAAAAACATTATAGGCTGTAAATTAAAAAAAGGACAGCAAAAAGGGGAGAAGACTGCGAATAAATCGCCATTTCTCCTGTGTGCACTGAATCCCGCAAGGTCATATAGATCTAAGTCGGGTTACAGTGGAAGCACAAGCGATTTACAAAAACAATTATTGGTCAGCTACAGCAGCTGGGATACAACCGGGACACTGTGGTGACCTAATTATACTCTGAATAGAGAAATAAGGAACAACAGTAAAGAACATTGAATTTGAAATATAGATTGAATGATTTACTAATAATTACATTTTCAGATAAATAAAGGCAGCAGTAATAGTATAAGTAGTTATAAGCAATTTGAAATTTAAAAACTTAAAAATTGAATATTAAAGTAAAGTAGAGTTTAGAGGAATTTAGAATTAATTAGAAGTGTAATTTGTAGGAGATAATATAAGTATTTTAAACCATTTTTATCTTTGATTCCGCAACCTTTAACCATTACAGAAAGCTAAAGTAAAAGAAAGGTAAATATTGTGGGTTCTTCAATTTGGAAGAACTTAAAGTTTATAATAAAAGAATTTTCTTATTATTACGGCTTGCGCCGTAACATTGGTCCTTCGAGCCGGATAAAAATGGTCAAATAGTTATATCCTATAAATTCACAATTAGATAAAAATTAGTAAATCATTCAAACGTTTAAGTATTTTCGGGATTATTTTGGTTTAGTAGTTGTAGTTCAATTAACGACAAAATGAAAACTACATTAAAAATGCAAGGCACGTTGGAGACACAGCTAAGGCAGACAATCTCCAACTATAATAAGACTTCCAAGCATAGAAGAACGGCAGGTTATATAAAAGGGAAGATCGAAACTATTAAAATAATATGGGAGAGGTTTGAGAGTAATTACCTAGAATTAGGTGCAGCCGATGTTACTAGCATCAAAGACGAAAGTGTCCGGGATGAAGTAATTCGGTACGTACAAGGCACTCAGTTTCAGGAATTTGAGGAATCATACTCAGAATTCATGGGTGACTTGCAAGATGCGCTAGAGGCATGCATTGCTCAGAAAGCTGAAGAATCGAAACAAAAGGTTCAAGTTAGTGAGCAAACAAGCGCACCCAAGGCCATTGTAAAACTTCCGACCATTGAAATTCCAAAGTTCGATGGCCAATATACTTCATGGAGGACTTTCCATGATCGTTTCGTATCATTGATACACAGTGAAGAGCGACTGACAGCAGTCGATAAACTTCATTATTTAAAAAACAGTCTCACAGGGGAAGCTCGAAGAGACTTAGACGCGTTTGATATGACGTCAGAAAATTATGCGCCAGCATGGGAATTATTATGCAAACGCTACAACAAGCGGAGGCTATTAATATACGCCCAATTTAAATTATTATTTAATCAATCGAAGATTAAAAATGAGTCTTATAAAGACATAAGAGCAGTGTTAGATGAACTGCATCGCGTTAAGCATGGCTTACAAGTCCTTAAGGTCGATATTACCAACTGGGATCCCATATTTGTTTATGCAACGGCACAAAGATTGCCGGATAAAACACGAAATCTTTGGGAACAGTTGATTGCTAAATCGGACGATTTGCCGTCGTTAGCAGATTTAAGCAAATTTATGGAAGAAAGGTATCGCAGTTTAGAAGCCACCAAAGATATTAATCAAAATATATCAAATCGAGAAGTTAGAAAGGGTGGCAAGGATCGGAATCGAACTGCGAGTTATCATATAAGCCAACACAATGTTGACAAACAAGGCAGAGATAATTGTTGGCGAGAAAATAAAGAAAGGTATCAACAAAGAGGGTTTGTAAATAATAACAAGGGGGATTATAGAAAGTTGAAAGCCAGGAACGTTCACTGTCTAATGTGCAGACAACAACATTTCCTATCTCAATGCCAAACATTCAAGAGTTTGGACATGAACGCGAGACGGAGATGGCTGACAGAAAATAGGGTGTGTGATAACTGCCTGAGGTCACATCCAAATGCAACATGCACCAGCAGCAATAGGTGTCCCCAATGTGGAAAAAAGCATCATGTGTTGTTGCATGATGGATCCACACAAGAGGGAAGTTGTCAGGGAAAAGTAGATAAGAAAGAGGAGAATCCCAAGAATCAAACTGTTACCAACTGCAATTATAGCAGGAATAACACGCAATCAATGCTAGCGACAGCATTGGTAAAAATTAAGGATGATAAAGGAACTCATCTGACTCTGCGAGCGCTAATCGATCCTGGATCGCAGAGCTCGTTCATAACCGAAACGGCATATCAATCCTTACAAGCGGATACCATACCAGCTGCGTTAGAGGTGACCGGTATAGCATCCGTTCCAGTGGCAACATCAACTAAGATAGCGTGCGTTTCATTGCTGTCCACCATAGACCCTAAGTTTGAGCGCACGTTGCAGGCCTATGTCATCAAAAACATCACTAATGTATTCCCACCGAAAAGAATTGCATGGCAAAACTGGTCACACATTGACGGCCTAGAGTTGGCTGACCCAAATTACACCGAACCAGGTCGAATCGATGTATTATTAGGTGTCGACGTGTACGCAGATATCATACAAAATGGTCTACGCAAGGGAGTTAACCAATCGCCCGTCGCCCAGAACCCCAGCTTAGGTTGGATAATATTTGGCAAAGCAGCTACAAGTGTACATAAGCGAAGTCAATCGAACTTATCCGCATTTACCCTTCAGCAGACGGATACTTTGCAAGAGTTAAATAGTCAAATGAAGAAGTTTTGGGAATGGGAAGAGTTGGACACCGGACGACGTCTAACAGTTGAGGAAGAAATGTGTGAGAAGCACTATGAGGACCACACAAAACGCCATCCAAATGGTCACTATGAAGTTAGCATACCGTTCGTGGGCGGTAGCCCACCCGATCTAGGTGAATCTAGAGGACAAGCAATGTCTAGGCTAGTCCAAATGGAAAGAAAATTGTCTCAGAATGTAGAGCTACGCGAAGCCTACACACAATGTTTGAGGGAGTACATTGATTTAGGGCATATGAAAGTAACCACAGGGCAAACACCCCACAGGTATTACATGCCGCATCATGCCGTAGTCAAGGAGAGCACTACGACAAAGGTGAGGGTGGTATTTGATGCTTCAGCTAAAACCTCGAATAAAAAAAGCTTAAATGAGCAGATGTTGAACGGACCAACATTACAACCTAAATTATTTGCTACTTTATTAAATTGGAGACAGTACAAATACGCGGTAACGGCTGATATCGAAAAAATGTACAGAATGATATCTGTAAGTCCTTCAGACAGAAAATATCAAACGATTTTATGGAGAGAAAATCCTAAAGAACCAGTACAAGAATATGAGTTACAAACCGTCACCTTCGGCACGACAGCGGCACCATACTTAGCCATAAAAACTTTACAAAGGCTAGCCACTGACGAAATAAAACAATGGCCAAAGGCAGCCAGAAAGGTTTTTACGGACTTTTATGTGGATGACCTACTTACTGGGGCAGACACACTGCCAGAGGCATTAGAACTTCAAAGGGAATTAATTGATCTATTGAGATCTGGGGGGTTTCATCTAAGAAAATGGGTTGCTAACCACCAATCTCTACTAGAAGCAATCCCAGCGGCAGATCGCGAAATACAACTGCCGCTACAAGTCAAAGAAGATAATCAAATCAAGGCACTGGGTATCTATTGGCACCCAGCCAAAGATTACTTCTCATACGCGATAAAGGAATCGGAATTCGCGCAACTAGCCAAGACAAAAAGAAAAATTTTGTCCGAGGTGGCGAAACTTTACGACCCGCTAGGCTGGATAGCCCCATGTATAGTTATTGCCAAGTTAATCATGCAGAAATTATGGATGAACGGGTATCAATGGGATGACCCAGTGGATCAAGAAATCCAACACGAATGGACCCAGTTCAAGGAACAACTTCCCCACATTCAAAACTTTAGGATACCGAGATGGTTGAAAACAAGTACAGGAAATAAGAGGTGTCAATTAATGGGATTTTGCGACGCATCCGTACGAGCGTACGCAGCCGTGGTGTACATCAGAACCGTTTTAGAGGATGAAAGTATTGAAACGACATTGCTGATGGCAAGAACGAGAGTTGCTCCCATCAAACCAATGTCTTTACCGCGATTAGAATTATGTGGAGCAGTGCTTCTCAGCAAATTAATCCGGCAAATCAAGATAGACATGCATCTCCAAGACATCCAAAGCAAATGCTGGACTGATTCCAAAGTAGTTCTAGCGTGGTTAAAAGGCATGCCAAATAAGTGGAAGACATTTGTAGCCAATCGAATAGTGGAGATCAGTGAAAATGCTGATAGAACATCCTGGCATTATGTCTCCACCAAGGAAAATCCAGCGGACTTACCGTCAAGAGGAGTAATGCCAGCAAAACTTCAAGAAGCATCAATTTGGTGGCAGGGTCCTACGTGGTTGCGGAAACCAGAGGACAAATGGCCAAAAGAAATTCTGGTAGATCTTAAAACAGAACTTGAAGCCAAGACAACCACCAAAACCCTGATGACAAACCAACCAATCATCACTGAATGGTGGATGAAGTTTTCCTCGCTAACAAAAACACTGCGAGTCATGGCGTACTGCTATCGATTCATACACAATAGTCGAAGGAAGAAAGAGCGGTGCAACTCGCAGCTATTAGCGAAAGAAATCGAATGGGCAAAGACGAAACTAATCCAAGTAGCCCAGAAACAAATGTTTCCCAAAGAATACGAACAATTAAGTAACATCAAAACGATCCACAAATCTAGCCAATTGGCCAAACTATACCCATTTATGGCAGAAGATGGTACAATAAGAGTAGGAGGCAGACTACAAAATGCAAATCTAAGTTACGACACTAAACACCCTATCATCTTACAAAGGCAGCATCACGTCACCAATCTTATTATTGATCATTTCCATAAGACAACGCTCCACGGGGGAGCACAACTAGTATTAAACACGATCAGGAACCAATATTGGATTACGAACGGGATGCTAGCCGTAAAGGAGAGAATTTATAAATGTGTGACATGCATTCGATATAGAGCTACAGCACCATCTCAAATAATGGGAAGATTACCAAGCGCAAGGATCACGCCAGCCAACCCATTCGAAAACGTAGGGGTAGACTACGCCGGGCCCATAGAACTAAAAATGTCCAAACATAAGGGATCAAAAGTATATAAAGGATACTTCTGTATCTTTATATGCATGTGTACGAAAGCAATTCATATAGAGGTAGCATCAGACATGACTACTGAAGCTTTCATAGCAGCATTGAGGAGGTTTATCGGACGGCGAGGATTATGTCGGAATATTTATTCAGACAACGGAACAAACTTTGTAGGAGCTAATAAACAATTACAGTCTCAGATGAAGCAGATCCTAAATGACGCCACCGCGCAGGCCGCTGATGAGCTTGCCAATCTGAACATACAATGGCACTTCAACCCACCAATAACTCCACACTTCGGAGGCTTATGGGAAGCCGGTGTTAAAAGCATTAAACATCACCTGAGACGCATTAATAATGACAGAATACTTACCTTCGAAGAACTAACCACATTACTCGTTCAAATAGAAGCTTGCCTGAATTCCCGACCGCTATGCCAGCTGTCGGCCGACCCATCAAACCTAGAGATACTTACTCCTGGGCATTTTTTGGTAGGAAGAATTCTCAAGGCAGTACCAGAAGCAACATCCAAGGACAACATGCCATATTTAGATCGTTGGAAACATGTACAGCAACTCGTACAACGATTTTGGACTCAATGGTCACAGGAATATTTATTGGAGCTCCAAAAACGAAACAAATGGTTGCTACAACAACCAAACCTTAAAATAGGCCAGGTAGTTATCATTATGGACGACAATCGCCCACCAGCACAATGGCCACTAGGGGTGGTACACGAAATACACCCAGGATCCGATAACCAGGTGAGGGTGGTAACAGTAAGGACCTCCAGCGCAATCATTAAAAGGCCGATACAGAAATTGTGTCCATTGTCCGCATGATGGTGCAGTATTTATTGGTAAACTTAATTAAATATAATATATAATAAAATATATAATCGGAAAATAAAGAAATATATATAATATGAAGTAAAATTACATTAAGCACATACATGAATTTTATAAATAGATTACTTAGATTTAGCATACAAATTGAATTTTATAAATAGATTAGTTAGATTAAGTGTTATATTTTGTATATAGCGAAATATAAATATAACATAAAAAGCAATTAAAATTTTTTGATGAGACGCATCAACGGGGGGGAGAATGTTTTGGCCTGAAAATAAAAAATATTAAAAGAAAAAAAATCAATCCAAAACAGACGTAAACAAACCGGTCAGACGGCGACCCGATATAAACTAATAGATTTCAAGCTAAAAAGAAAAAAATAATAAATAAAAAATGATTATAAAAAATTACCTGCACATAGTCCTGAAACCCAGCCCGCTTCCTTCCTAAAAATAAATAAAAAATTCAAAAATAATATTTTAAAACAAAAATAGTAAACACTTACCTAAACTTAATGTCACCCAGTTAATAATAAAAAAAAGCTTTAGAGAAAGCTTTAATCATAAAATTGGTCGAAACTCCAACCTCTGTAAAATGATCGTGCCGTGGTGAAAAAGCTCCACCAAGCGCCATCTTTCATTTCGACAGAGGAAGAGAAATAAAAGTTCTTGCACCGAAGGAAACTGGTCAGTCGATCAGACGAATTCGTCAGAGAGGCTATCAAAGCGTATACGTATATTAGGGATTTAGATATTGTCTGGGTTTTTACCGGCAATCTTAAAAGGTTAGACAGGCGTAACAAAAAAAAACTTTTATTAATTTTTTAATTGTACTTTTGGTGATGGATGTCGTATCCCGACAAATTTTTCACAATTAAATATTAGGGCGTAAATAATTGTCGGGTTTTCACCGACAATTCCTGTGTCAGGTTTAGAAAAAATATACTGAATATACGTCATAACCACTGGTGGCGAATATCACGGTTTATAAAAAACTAACATAAAACATTGATTAGGGCGTAGATAATTGTCGGGTTTTCACCGACAATTACTTTGTTAGGTTTAACATATAAAAAGTACTAACAACGTAGTTGTCTGGACGCCAAAGTTGGTGGAGGTTTTTTTTGCTATAAGTCGAATATCGACTATAATATTTTATCCTCTATCAGAGATTTTCTGTTTAGGAATCTCTGTTAAGGAATTAAATTCAAACAAATCCCTTATAAATCGTATGATCGGGATTTTAAATGATTTTTGATAACTCACAGCTAGTGATTAGCAGAAATCATAAGCTTCCTATTTAGTCAAGTTCTAAACCGTAAGAACTTTCAAGTCGAATCTCGACTAAAAACAAAATTTTTGTTAAAAACAAAACTTAGCTAACCAGGTTGAGCGAAATTCGCTCTATATTAATTACCTAAATTTCTAATATTGAATCGTAACAAAGTTGCGTATACATAGATCCATAGCGTATGAAAGGCTTTGACCCTGGTTTAAGAAGTCCAAACCAGTGGCAGGTGAAAAACATTATAGGCTGTAAATTAAAAAAAGGACAGCAAAAAGGGGAGAAGACTGCGAATAAATCGCCATTTCTCCTGTGTGCACTGAATCCCGCAAGGTCATATAGATCTAAGTCGGGTTACAGTGGAAGCACAAGCGATTTACAAAAACAATTATTGGTCAGCTACAGCAGCTGGGATACAACCGGGACACTGTGGTGACCTAATTATACTCTGAATAGAGAAATAAGGAACAACAGTAAAGAACATTGAATTTGAAATATAGATTGAATGATTTACTAATAATTACATTTTCAGATAAATAAAGGCAGCAGTAATAGTATAAGTAGTTATAAGCAATTTGAAATTTAAAAACTTAAAAATTGAATATTAAAGTAAAGTAGAGTTTAGAGGAATTTAGAATTAATTAGAAGTGTAATTTGTAGGAGATAATATAAGTATTTTAAACCATTTTTATCTTTGATTCCGCAACCTTTAACCATTACAGAAAGCTAAAGTAAAAGAAAGGTAAATATTGTGGGTTCTTCAATTTGGAAGAACTTAAAGTTTATAATAAAAGAATTTTCTTATTATTACGGCTTGCGCCGTAACAGTTAGCGTCTATAAAAAAAAATATTAAAATCATGATTGAAAACTTACTTTACAATCGAAACCGAACTCTTTTCTTCGAACTACGTGTTACCGGCTTATTACTGTCTTCGTTTCTTTCTATGTGTGCCGGTTTTAGTCTATCAATAGATACTTTTACTACCTTCCCGTTAACATCTATCGAAAAATTTTTTTCTCCCCTTTTGATCACTCTATACGGTCCTTCATATGGATTTTGCAATGAACTTCTCACCCTATCCGTCCTCAGGAAAACAAATTCGCAGTCCCTTAATCCCTTTGGCACAAAGAAATCTTTCTTTTGTTCACGAGAGTCCGTTGGAACAATATTTCTCATATGGTTTCTTAGCATTGCCACAAAATCTGTTGGGTCTGATACAATCTCTGTGTCTCTTATGAAGAACTCTCCTGGGATTCTTAGCGCTTGACCGTATACTAACTCTGCTGGACTACACTTTAGGTCTTCTTTTATTGTAGTTCGCATACCCAGCAAAATAGCTGGTAAATGCAGTAACCAGTTCGGGTTATTCATCTTGGCTCTCAATGATTCTTTAAGTTGTCTATGAAGCCTCTCTACCATTCCATTCGCTTGCGGATGATATGCCGTTGTTCTGATCCTATGTGTACCCAAGAGCTTCGAGAATTCCTGGGTGTGCTAAATTATGTACAATGTTAAAAACTTCTCTTCGTAGAGTTTTTGGAATGAACGGTCTGTCTCTACCCGTTGAACATTCTAGCCAAATTTTATTACTTGTTGCAGGTACATCTTTTCCTATTAATATTACTCTTGAATTTCTACCAGAATCTTCCATTAAATACTTTAATTCTAAATCATCTTTCTGTTCTTCTGCAATAATTTCTAAATCTATTTTCTTTTCTTTAATCGCGTCACAATCCTTACTATCTGTCTCTACTCGGGATAATGTATCCGCTACTACGTTAGCTTTCCCTTTGATATATCTAATATCCGACGTAAATTGCGTAATGTAATCCAACTGTCTCGCCTGTCTTGGACTTCTTTCAGCTTTTGTCCATATTGCCGAAGTTAGCGGCTTGTGGTCTGTGAAAATTGTAAACTTACGACCTTCCAGAAAATGTCTAAAATGTTTAATTGCCAAATATATGGCTAAAAGTTCTCTATCGAAGGTTGAATATTTCGATTCCGCGGCGCTTAATTTTTTCGAATAAAATGCTAGTGGTTCAGGCCCATTCTTGCCTGTTTGCTCCAGCATTGCTCCTACAGCCACGTTCGATGCATCAACTGTTAAACTAAAAATCGCGTTCTCAGAGGGATGAACTAATAGAGTTGCTGAAGTAAATGCGTTCTTAGCTTTGACAAAAGCGTCCTCGCATTCCTTTGTCCACTCTAAATTCTTCACTTTCTTACCTTTTTTAAGCTCTTTGGCTAAATGACTATGAATTGGACTCAAAATTTCTGCTAGTCGAGGAATGAATCTATGGAAGTAGTTTATCATTCCTACAAACTGTTGTGCCTCTTTTACCGATTTGGGTGACGGAAAATTTCTAATTAATTTAACTCTGTCTTCTGATGGAAGTATTCCGTCCTTTGTAATTTTGTGGCTTAAAAATTCCAATGTATGAACACCAAAAAGACATTTCCCTGGATTAATGTTGATTCCAAATTTTTCAAGTCTTCCAAAAACTTTTTCCAAATGAGCTTTGTGCTCTTCTTCGTCCTTGCTTGCTACAAGAATGTCATCAATGTAAACGAAAATAAATTCAAGTCCGCTTAGTACTTGATCCATAAAACGTTGAAAAGTTTGGGCAGCGTTCCTAAGACCGAAGGGCATTCGAGTAAATTCGAATAAACCGAAAGGTGTAGTAATAGCTGTCTTGAAAATATCTTCCTCTGCCATAGGTATATGGTGATATGCTCTAACCGAATCAATTTTTGAAAATACCGTGCACCCATTCAAATTCAACGTGAAATTTTGGATGTGTGGAATTGGGTACCTATCTGGGATTGTTATTGCATTAAGTCTTCTATAATCACCACAAGGTCGCCAGTCTGAACAGTTCTTTTTCGGTACCATATGTAAAGCGGAAGAAGCTGAGGAAGAGGATGGTCTACATAAACCTAACTTAATCATATGGTCAAATTCCAATTTTGCTATTTTGAATTTATTGTTGTCAAGTCTTCTAGGTCTGGAAAAAGGTAACTGACCTTTTGTTTGGACAGAGTGTACTATGTTGTGTAGTACTGGTAAGTCATAACGAGGTGGTTGGGTTAGTGAGGGAAATTTTGATAATATTTTGCCGTATCCACTGTCAAAGGAACAATGCCTGGGTGATGGACTGTCTGCCTTAATCATAATTCCGTTAACACTCAACTCAGTATCGCCGTCGATTAAACGTTTCCTTTTAAGATCAACCAATAAATTAAATTGCGTAAGGAAATCTGCACCAATTATAGGTTTATTGACACTAGCTACTATAAATGGAAATGTTAAATCTCTTCTTAATCCGAAATCGATTTTCAACAGTTTATTTCCATATGTGTTTATCGTCGAACCATTAGCTGCTGAAAGAATAAAATTAGGATCTTTCTTGTATTTGCCAAAATAAACGTTAGGAACAACAGATAATTCAGCTCCTGTATCTATCAGAAATTTAAATTTATTTTCTTTATCAAAAACAAATAGTCTACATGACTTTCCTGGAATAACATTTTTACAACACGCTGAAGGGATACTTAGTTTTTTGAATTCTTATAACTACATGGTTTAACACATCTTTTGGCATTATCTCCAAATTTAAAGTGAAACCAGCAAAAAGGCTTATTATTTTCTTTATGTCTGCTATTTGAACGACTTCTACTTCTTGATCTAAATCCGTGTTGAAAATTATTATTTTTATTATTAATAGTAAGTCTCTTGATTAAATTTGCTAAATCTTCAATTTTATTCTCCAGTAAAGTTATTTTCTTTTTAACATCAAGGTTATTTATGCTGAAATCTTCTTTGTTCAGGAAAGGATTTGCCGAATTGTTACCGATTGCCGAAATGAATTTAAATTTAGATGCTTCGAAAATCTTGTCTGCTAACAAAATCAAATCTTGAATATTCTGCTTTCCAGATGCCATTAGAGCAATATTTATATCCGAAGGCAGTTTCCGCATCCATAACTTCTTGATTAATTCTTTCCCTAAATGTGTTGATGTTCCAGCCAAAATGTCCATTGATCTGTAGAAGTCTGACGGTTTCCTGTCTCCCATCTCCGAGTTGGATAAGAGTTGCTCCAACTTATTCTCTTCAGATTCCGTGAAGCGTTGAATCAAGGTCGATTTAAAGGCCTCGTACTTGCCTTCCTGAGGTGGGTTTTGAATGAAATCCAAAACATTCATAATTATTTCTAAGGGAAGCGCCTGGATGACATGCTCATATTTCGTATCATCCAGCCTAACTCCCTTAGAATGAAATTGACTTTCCGCCAAAACAAACCATGCTTCTGGACACGGTGACCAAAAGGAGGGTAGTTTAACGGCAGAAGCGTTGATTTCACTATTTGCAAAAGTATCCCCCGAATTTTGCACACTCATTATTTTCACACTATATAGGCACTAACGTAACACGAAATTCTTTTAAAATCAAAGAAAAGAGTTTCGATTCACTTCAAATTCGCGGAACTTCTTATAAATTAATTTCGCGGACGATAGCGTTGACGGAGGACTCAAACTTTAAAACCGTCCGTTAAATAAGGAAAATTTCGACTTTTAAAAGAAAAGATCATATAAATCAATTAAAGAAGAGAAATTAAATCAGAAATTCACTACTACCAGGAAAAGTTTTGTATTTTAAAAAGAAAATTTTTGTGTTTTGTTTTTTTTTTTTTTAAAGAAATTAAAAATGGTGAAAATTATTAATTTAAAATGAACTTAACTTCCCTTAAAAGTTTTATTGAATCTTCTTTCTTCTCCTCTCTTACGTGTATTCTTTCTTCTTTTTTTTAAAAAAACCTTCTTCTTAAAATTGTTCTTTTATTCTTTCTTCTTTCTTCTTATGAATTTTCTATTTTATTTTTGAATTAAAATCCTCTTCTTTTTTGTAATACCTCAATCTTCTTTTTTAAAATTGTAGGAAAAACTTCTTTCTTCGTTTCGGGGTCACCAGATGAAGTGGGAGGAGCGACTCCTGAATGCGCTTTTAGAGTATAACGAAATTCCTCTCAACTTCATAAAAATTTGCAGTTAGGATAAATAAATTATGTTTTTATTTAATTTATTCTTTTATTACGATTTTCCCGGATTCTCTTATTTTTTTTAAACATTTATTTAAGTTTTAAATTTAACGACTTTATTTTAAAACGGCGGTTAAATTATATAACCGAAAGTTTTTTTATTTCATCAATGAAAACTTATACTACGACAATTAATGTATACTGACAATGAACACAATATACTAAGACTATTCAGTTAGACTATTAACGTAAAACTCATACATTTCTATTTTTTATTTTTCATGTCAATGAATCAGTGTATCTATGTTTGAATACATTTAATACTTGTACAGTGTAAGCGTACGTGATTGTGATTTCCCTAGAGTGTATTTCCAAAGTAGTAGTGAAAATGACGTAACGCACACTGTACTCCAAAATTGTAAGTACACGTATTTAAATTAGAAAATTAAACTCGCAATAAGATAACAACAAAATTAATGCGTAGCGACCGCTACAGTTCAAACATTACTTATTAAATAAAAAGTTTACAATCGTCACTGACTGTAACTCTTTACGAATGACGCAAGAAAAAAGAATTTGGTACCAAGAATTGCGCGAAGGTGGCTTATAATTTCAGAATTTGACTTCGATATGGAATACCGACCGGCTCATAAGCTGGCACACGTTGATGCACTGAGCCGAGCGCCGGTGGAAGAAGGGAAAGAAAGTGAAGACGTATCCGGTAAGATGTTTATCGTAGAAATGGCTACTGAGGATTGGCTGTCCACGCTGCAACACCAGGATACCAGAATTAATGAGATCACAAAAGTGTTAACTGGGAACATCATTAATCATCCTGACATCCTGGATTAAGGGGAATTTTGTGCTGGAGCAAGGCAGGATTTTCAAGAAAATTCCGAACGGTCTTCGATTTGTTATTCCCACAGGAGTGCGATGGAGAATTATTAAATCCGCGCATGACGACAGAGGCCATCCAGGACTAGAGCGGACAATGGAAATTTTGCGGAAACAAGTGTGGTTTCCAAGCATGAAATTTGTAACAAAAAAGTACATCAATTCTTGCATTGACTGTTTGTACAATAAGAGAGGACTCGACGAAAGCAGGTATGAGCCCAAGGATATATTAAAAAAATAAGTTAGCGCTGGCCCTACACAAGAATTGACAGAGATGAGGAAGACAATATGCCTCTCAATGAGTTAAGAGAAAAGGTAATTCTTCGCATGAATGAAAAGCAAAGGAATCAAGCTGAGCGAGTCAACAAAGGAAGAGAAGAACCTCGAAAATAGAAATAATGTCAATTGAATGTCAAATAGCATGACACTTGAAGTTATTACCAGCTTTGTTTATTCAGCTGCTCGAGGTGGAGCTAGCTTGAGATATCTCATGAAAAGGTGTTTCATGAGCAATTTGGTTGCTCTTACTTGCCTGAAGTTGCTCTGATTTGTGTTTTATGAGCTTGCTCTAAGTTGAGCTACGGTTTTCTGCTCTACCTTTTTTGGTAGAGCAACTTCAGGCAAGGAATCAGCTGTTTGTCAACTGTCACAAAAACGACATCCGTTAATTGAATATCTGAATCAAAGGAATCATCTAGCGCTTCCATCAATTGACTTAATTAATATTTTTCCATTTTTTAATTTAGCAGCGTATTTATCAAGTTTAAATAATTTTCACTTTAAAAACTGTCAGGTTGAACTTCTGACAACGCACTTTGAGAATTCATGTTTGAAAAGTGTTTCATGCTCTGAATTACGTCAACTTGCTTTATTTGTTTTTGACAGCTACTCTACTGTGAGCTGTCTCGAGCTGTTTTTCCCTTTTTCGGTCTCAATAAACACAGCTACTATTGGTATTTGCATTCTCAACCAATGCACTGACCTTTTTTTTTTATTTTAAAATAATTTAAGTTCATAGGGATTTAACGTGGGAGCGGGACAACAATAGTTTTTGGTGCCATATTTTTATATGGGATTTTTGTTCATTTAGCAGTCCATTGCTATATGTCAGTGATCTAGATTTACGCACCAATCCTTTGTAACTAGAATGACCGACGAATTTATGTAAAAGTGTAATGTTGTGTAGTTGTTAGTTTCGGCCGAAAAAGGCAATAAAATGAGCTCGGAATAAGCGAGTAAAGAGGAATAGAAAACGACCCAACAATATTCTGAGAAATAATATTTGATTATATTTTTGAATTTATATAAAGAAAAGACGGTTATTATGTAGTATAGTTTTAGCGTCAATCTTGGGAACAAAGTTTTTTGAGGACCCCCCTAGTGTGTATCTAGTTTTAGTTAGTAGCCTGCGCAATCGCGCCTTCGATATTAATACTAAAAAAATGTACTTTCAATTGTTTTTAGCTCTACTTGACTAGCTTGATAAAAAGTGAAATGTATTAGATCGTTTTTCTCTTATTGCGACATGTAATTCGGTGTAAGATTGATGGATTAATATCCAAATTACTAGAATATTCGAGGCGATTATGGTCAATATGGCCGGCCGATTGTAAGAAAAACGATCAATACAGTTTTGACCTCCCTCCCACTAATCCGGTTGTTTATTTTATTCATTCTTCATAGATCGTTGATATTATTTAAATAGTCTTTGACAAATAATAATACATTGTTTAATTATACAAAAACCAAAAAATGTGGAACGAACGTATTGTAGTTTGTTATTTTTTTAATTAGTAGGTACCTATTTTTTATGTGATATAAGAATAGATATAGTAATATAATACCACCCTCACGTGCATAAATTGTTTATTTCAACGTGACCAATATCAGATTACACAAGTCCAAGAAACGGTCGCCTACAGTTTATGCTAACGTTTGCATTTCTCCTCCCAAATGAAAAGCCAGATAAAAACTTAATAAAAAACCATATTGCAGTTCTTCCGACGATCGCGACCGAAATACTTGTAAACTAATTAATCATTAAAAATAAAAGAATAAGTTTTGTTTATCCGGAAAGTTGCGTTTTATTTTGTTGCTCCCTTGCTCCCTACATAACTGGCACAGTCGGTGACGGAAGTGAGAAAGTTTAACACTCCGAAAAGGAGTTAAAAATAAAAAATTGTTTTATAACTAGAAAGTTTAAATCTCCGAAAAGGAGTTAAAAATAAAAAAAAAATTATAACTAAAAAATTTAAATCTCCGAAAAGGAGTTAAAAAAAATGTATCACTAAAAAGTTGAAATCTCCGAAAAGGAGCTATAAATAAAAAAAAACCCAGGAGAAGAAAGGAAGCAGCAGGAAGAAGCAACAACAAGGACCTAAACAGAAGAGGAAATTAAGAAAACCCAGCATCAATCAACTCGATTACAACGGTAAAAGTACCGTGAATTTATTAGAAAATAAATAACCAAGAATTTCATTTGATTTGAAATAAATTTAATTTGACTTATTTTTATCGAATTTGTTAAGTTTAAGTGATCAAAAGTTTTCTTTTAATAAATGAGACAAGTTATTGATTCTGATAAAGTAGTTCCCTAGACTCGGTAAATTTAGTTAGAACTGTGAGGATAGTTTAACTGATTTTGGCTAGATAATCTTTTGGTTCTAATCTGCCGTTATCGTTCCTATTTTGAATTATACAGTGCCGTAAAAATGAATGCCGAGAATCGCCCTATCCTCGAGTATCTCGCTAAAAATATAAGCTACATTACACCATTCGATGGCGATAAATACGACCTCGCAAGATTTATTTCACGAATTGAGTCATTTATTCCAATTATCGAACCGTTAGATAACCCCAGTAAGGTAATAGTTTTGGGCTATATCCTAGATAAAATCGTAGGAAAAGCCAAAATAACTCTTATGAGAACAGGTTCCATTACAAGTTGGACCGAATTAAAAAATACGTTAACTAGAAACCACGGCGAAAGAACTCCCATCGCAGATATAATTAACGAACTAAGATTCTGCCGATGTGACTCCACGGTCGAAATATTTTATAATAGAGTTACATCCCTTCTGTGTAAAATCAACAACGCTTACATTCTCCAAGGAGAAGGAGGAGGCGAACAAATGAACCAAAACCAAGCACTTGCGCTTAGACAGTTTACCCAAGGGCTACCACCTTCAGCAAGGAATCTTATTGGGTGTCATAAGCCACAGACCCTAAACGGTGCGTTTGACTTACTAGTGAAATTCGGCTATCTTTCACTAGGTAAGAACATGGTCCATAACAGACGCGGTCAGAAGATAACAAACAATACTTGGCACAACCAATATGCCCACAATAACCACGATAATTACCATAAGTTTAACAAAAACAGTAACCGCCCTAACTATACACAAAATAGCAGTGGCCCCCACCATAACAATTATTGTTCGGTGAACAGAGGACCTGAAAGAGGACAAAGGTAAACACAAGAAGCAAAAATAAAAGTAAAAAGGAGAACACGTACCTGAGGCCAACAACTCTATGGAGACATCACGGGGCATCAACACCCAGGCAGAAAACATCAACGAAAAGGCTACAACAAATAAATTAAGAAATGTTTTTTTTATTGTAATTTAGATATCCTTATATTAAGCGTACTTACAAAGGAATTGCAAATAGTAAACACCGTCCACTCACCACCGTGTTTATTAGCCATATCGAACTGTCACTGGGCAGAGTGCCAATACACCAAAATAAAATAGAAAAAAGCTCGAGGAGACTCAACCCGAGTGGAGTCTTGGATTCATAAGATCCACAAATGGTAAAAATCTGGACTAAGGAAATGGTACCATGCTCCTCCTCCGCCCGGGGAAAGCCGACTTCACCTCGGATTTATCGAAGTTAATCTGTTTTCAACAGCTATTTTTCTAGAAGGAAAACGGTTAACATATCCGAAAAGGAAAGAAACCGAGGTGATGAAGTAGACGGTAGAAGCAGTGAAGATCACTTTTTCCCTTGGCGACCAACCAGTACAACATTCCTTGGTAAGGCAATCTATCATCATTATTATATTAAAAGTAAATTTTGTTATCAATAAAATCTATATATAAATAAAATGTCCATAAAATGTCCAAAGACATCAAATATTGTGAGTGCAAGGAATGAATGAAATAAGAAATTTAAGTGTAAAATTAAAGAATTAAACTTATAACGATAAAATTATGCTTTTCCTTATCCTTGTTGTCCGTCCCGGTATATGAGTGGAGTGAGCGGCGGTGGATGACCGGCAAGTTAATTAAGAAGCTTTTATCGATCAAGACTGGTTCAAATTAAGATTTAAACCACGTCTCTCCATGAAACGAAGTAGCAAAGAAGAGCAGCAAACCGACACACAAGTGAACCGAGTTCGATCCCCGACCGTCGCACGCATGGCTTCAAATTAATTTATATTTTTTTGCATTTTAAGAACTTACTAATGAGTTTATTCATGCTCATGGGAAATTCCTTTTTCCATATACAAAATTTAATACCAGCATACGCTGTCAAAACAATTATCCTAGGACCACCAACTCGCGACAAGATTATGGTTATAGAGGTAATGAAAGTAGACAGTTTCACAGGTCTGGTAACCACACCAGGCAAAACTCACAAAGAAGCAGAGTTGCACCCGAACCGATGGACATTTCCATGAATGAAAATGGCAGCCCAAATGAGCACCAGCCGCAAAATTTTCAATTCGATCGAGCAAATTGCTACCCTATATAGTAATAAAAACCCCAATCACAAATCTAAAGTTCATAATCGATAGTGGTGCCGAACACAGTGTAATCAACCCCGGAATTTGTAACCCGAAATGGAAAATACCGTCCAATAAACGTTCAATTAGAGTATTAGATAGAATTGTTAAAATCAACGCCTGCTCTAAATTTCCTACCTTTAAAGAATTCCACGTATCAGGGTCACTTGAATTTCTAGAGTGCTATTTCCATAAGAATTTTGATGGCCTCATAGGAAATAACATCCTAGTGGAACTAGATGCCGAGATCAAATACAAAGGCAGACTCTTAATAACTAGAAACGCAGTAATCCCATTTTACCTAAATCTAGAGGAAGAACTGTATGCTAAAAACTATTCTAACTACTCCACCCATATTTTTAGTCTTGAATGCTGCCCCACCATCCCGGACACAAGTTTTGCGACACACTTGAATCAAACAGATTTAAAGAAACTGAAATCGCTCGTAATGTCTTACAAGGACTTATTCTTCAAAGAAGGAGACGACCTCTCGTTTACTAACGTAATTAAGCACGGAATCAAAACCCGCAACGACATCCCAATTTATAGTAAACTTTATAGGTACCCAGAAGCTCATAGAATGGAGGTCGAACGCCAAATGGAAGAGATGCTCCAACAAAAATTATTCGACCCAGTTACAGCCCCTACAATTCTCCAATTTGGGTCGTCCCCAAAAAACTGGACAATTCCGGTAAACAGGAATGGAGGATTGTAGTGGACTATAGGAAGTTAAACGAGCAAACGATCGAGGATAGATTTCCAATGCCAAATATCGAGGAACTTTTCGATAAGCTTGGGAAATGTAGCTATTTTTCCACGATCGACCTAGCTAAGGGAAACCACCAAATCGAAGTCCTCCCAAGCGATAGGCCCAAAACTGCTTTTTCCACAGCAAGCGGGCATTATGAATTCTTTAGAATGCCATTTGGGTTGAAAAATGCCCCAGCCACCTTCCAGCGGCTAATGAATGACATTCTAAAGGACTTCATAAATAAAATCTGTGTCGTATATATCTTGACGACGACGTATTGATCTTCTCGACTAGTTTCGAAGAGCATCTGCTCAGTATTAAAAAAGTATTACAACGCCTACGGGAGGCAAATTTAAAAATTCAGATTAATAAATCTGTTTTTGCAAAAGAAACAACAAACTACTTAGGGCATATAGTAACAAAAGAGGGCATCAGGTCAGACAGCAAAAAGGTAGACGCAATTAGCAAAATGAAAATACCCTGCTCGATCAAGGGAAGCCGCCAATTTTTAGGTATAACCGGACTTTACCGGAAATTTATCAAGGATTATGCGCGCGTGGCGTACCCCATAATTAAATACTTGAAAAAGAATTCCAAGATAAATACGTTAGACAAGGAATACATCAATGCTTTCAATAAGCTAAAAGCTTTACTAGTTAGCGAACCAATTCTAAAAAGCCCCGACTTCAGTAAACCATTTCTCTTAACAACGGATGCGTCTAATTGACTAATTTTTTTTTTTTTTTTTTTTTTTTTGTGGCAAGATGAAGCTTAGGAGTCACCCTTTGTACTACTAGTCCGTCATGTCTTACAAGTCATGGTGCAGCGTATAGTAGTAAGCTTGATCTGAAGGAAAAATGAGATAGGATAGGTTAGGGGTCTGGAGGGTGCATGAGTAGATGTCGATGAACCTTGCGTTTGAACTCTGAGATGTTATATGAGCTCGGAAACACCGACTGCGGAAGAGAGTTCCACAATCGAGTTGTTCTATTTATAAACGAACTGCTAAAACGTAATGTGCGTGAAGGGGAGGGCTGAAGGGTGAAGGGGTGAGCCGAGTTGGCTAGTCTTGTGTTGCGGGAGAAAAATTGCCGTGTAGGCAGGAGGTTTTTGATTTCAGTGGAGCAGTCGCTATGAAAATAGCGGTAAAACTTGCTGAGCGCTGCTACATTCCTACGGTGGCTTAAAGGATCAATGCAAAGGGTGCTATCGCCAATGAGTTTGATGGCGCGGTTTTGCACCTTGTCTAGCCAAGCCAAGGTGGTTTTAGGGGCGCCAGCCCAGATATACGAGTTGTATTCAAGGCGTAGCCGAATGTAGGACTTGTAGATTGTAGCCAAGGCAGTTGGATGAAGGAGAAACTTGCATCTCTTAAGGAAGCCGAGGCATTGGTACGCTTGTTTGGTGACTTGGAGTATGTGATTATTCCATCGCAAATCGTTGGATAGAGTCACGCCGAGGATGTTAAGATATGGATCAGCTGTTATATTATCTTCACCCACTGAAATGGAGGGAAGGCTGGTGCAGGTTTTAGTGGAGAATAGACAGTACTTGGTTTTGGTTTCATTGAACTCGACACGATTCTTGCGGCCCCAATCAAGAATGAGTTTAATGTCCGCGTTAAGAGACTCGGACATGAGTTCACGTTCTAAGAGACAAGGTCTGGCACTTGCTTGTCCTGTGTTGTCGGAGGGGTATGAGTAACGCAAAGTACCGTCATCGGCAAAACTATGAAGTGGATTGGAAGGGATTGAGAGCAGATCATTAATGAATATAAGAAAGAGAGTAGGTGAGAGAATCGCCCCTTGGGGAACGCCGGTCGAAATGGAATGAGGGTTGGATTCGACGCCATCCAATACTACCTTGATTGAACGGCCAGAAAGAAAGCTCTCAATCCAGTTCCTTAGAACTGAGTCAATACCAATAGCTTGGAGTTTCGACAGCAGAGCGGGATGCCATACTCTGTCGAAGGCCTTGGAGATATCTAGAGCAACCAAACCAGACTCACCGAAGCCATGGATGCTTTGGTTGATGTGTTCAGTCAGGCACACAAGAAGGTCGCCAGTAGACCGTTTTGGTCTAAAGTCATACTGCCTGTCGTGAATAATTAGGTTAGATTCTAGATATTTCATCAACCTTCGATTGATTATTGTCTCCATAACTTTGGAGAGAACAGAAGTTAATGCTATTGGGCGGTAGTTTAAAGGGTCGCTGGCCTCACCTTTTTTGGGAATGAGCTGAACATGAGCTAGTTTCCAAGAGTTCGGATAAACTCCGGAGAAAAATGACAAGGCAAAAAGTTTGCGCAGAGGTTTAGCCAAGGGTGAGGCACACTTTTTGAGTACCATAGGGGGAATATTATCGGGGCCAGTGGATTTATTGACGTCGAGTTCTTTGAGACATTTATACGCAATTGGAGCCGTTCTTAGCCAAAAGCCCTGACCTAATATTCCGTACCGTACCGTAACCGTAAGTACCGTAACCTACGAACATAAGTGTTCATATGGCACCGACCTAAATTGACTTAATAAACTTGCCGAATGTTCGTTAAATTCTCGAATGGTCTGTAATGGTGCCGTAAGAATGGCACGAAACCATAGCATCCGTTAGCTATTTAAAAAACTTGTTCACATTTTAACAATTTTTTTAAAAATTGGAGCAGTAAATTACTTGAAATATTATAATTGTTACCCTACACAACAATCTTTCAAATTTCCATTTCCTTTTTTTTCTAGAAATAATCATAATAAGTAGGTTAGTGTTGTAAAATACGACACCCTTTGTTGTTTTTATAAAACAATAATGTCCGTTCCAATACTGCCCTGTACTCATTTATGAGGGCAATAAATCATTCGTAGTCGGTGGCATTTCCATGTTTAGGAAGAAATTTTACTACCATGTTTGTTTCTAAAAACATGAGAGATTTCAGTTACCCTTCACTGAAATCTTGTTTTTAAGTGAAAGATTTCATGTAATTAGTTAGTTGTGGACTTCCAAAGGAGCTGTTGTAAGCAATTATTTCGGTTGGTGATTTTAAAAATTTTGTAGCCCGTTTTAAGGTGAAGATAAAGCTATCCATTTTGCACTTGTCACTTGCCACTTTACGTTTTCATTTAGGGCATCTGTCAAAATGCCGTAACTGAGCTCAGATTCGTTCAATTTTGTTACGGTACGGTACGGAATATTAGGTCCAGGCTAAAACCAACACCCTATCTGCTATGCGTCGAGAACGCTCAACAACCATGAAACCAAATATTCGACGATAGAAAAGGAATTACTTGCGATTGTATGGGCTGTCAAGTATTTCCGAATATACCTTTATGGTCGAAAATTTACGGTTCGCACGGACCATAAACCGCTTATCTGGCTTAGTAATGTCAAAGAACCCAACATGAAACTGCAACGCTGGAAAACCCAGCTAAACGAGTACGATTTCGACGTCTGCTATCTGAAAGGTAAAGAGAACGTAGTAGCCGATGGGCTTAGTCGATTCATCTCTCATAAAGACGATGAACAGGGCCAACAAGAAAGGGTCAATATTTTTCTGAATAGTAATGATGACGATCTCAATGAAAAGTCGAGATCAACTGGAGCGACGATTCACAGTGCCGAAGAGGACCAAACGCGCTACATCTACATAACCGAAAGACCCATAAACCATTATAAAAATCAGATATATGTGTCATTGGGGAAACAGGAAAAATATTAAAAAGAAACTTAAAGGATCATGGGGTGATGTGTCTTTACTGTGATGACGATAGCCTATTTGTCAAATTACAAGACACATATGTAAATTACTTTTCAAACAATAGAAAACTTAAGCTTATTAGGGCAAAAATAAAACTGATAGATATAACGGATGAGGAGATAATGTTATCACTCATTAAAGCAGAGCATATTCGTAATAATCATCGTGGAATCCTGGAAGTATTTAATGAATTAAAGGCGAAGTACTACTTTCCGAACATTTTCGATCTAATTACCAAATTTATAAATAGATGCGATGTATGTTTACTGGCGAAACATGATCGACATCCAAATAAAATCCCGTTCAAGGTAACCGAATCTCCGCCCGGTTTCAACGAAATCGTGCATGTAGATATATGGTAGCCTTATAGAAACGTCATGTACTTGTCAATGATTGATAAATTCTCCAAACATGCCACGATACACAAATTAAAGCCTTCAAAGAGAGAATCCAATTCTTAGGGAAAATGAAAAAGGTCGTATTCGACAATGAGAGGTGCATGATACATAACTCCGTCGAGCTGTTCCTAAAGGAAAACCAAATAGAGCTTCACACCACAAGGGCCCACAGTAAAACTGGTAATTCGGATGTTAAACGTCTTCATGGCACATTGAACGAACATTTGCGTATTATGGCGGTCGAAACTCCTAATACAGAAGTAGATGACCAGATTTACAAAGCCGTTACCTCTTACAACAACACAATACATACCTCCACTAGATTAAAACCTATATATTTTATAAACAAAAACCTCGACCGTAGCGAAATCGACATATTAGTAAAAAAATTTAATGAGGAAAAGATAGAGAGAATTAACAAAGTCAATGAAAGTCGTAATAGAAATTTTGTAGTCAAGAGCGACATAGTCCGAAATCGGGAAATTGCCAAAAATAAACCTAAATACAAGAAACTAGTAAAATACGCGAGAAATGGAGACTACCTCGTTAACACTATCAATAAACGTAACACAAAATACTACGTTACCCAGTAAAAGAGAAAATTCAAGTATCAGAACTAATCAATAAAGCTAAAAACGACTTTATCCTCTCTTTTTCAGATGCTCCTAGAGATACTAATGTTAGGCGTCCTCCCAACCATTATGGGACAAACCATAGAAGTTACGCCAATAAACAGCGAAAATGTGTTTACTCTCTACCAATTAGACCAAACGCTAATTGCAGACCATTATCTGAAGTTCCTGCACATTATCGACCTAGACCAATATAAAAGCATTATAAATACCATTGAAGCGAATATAAAATTACTCGAACTCAAATCCAACTTAGAGGAGCAAAATCTACTCAATAGGGAACTTCTTCTGGCGAAACATAACCTCAAGACTATCATACCCGAGGCATTCAACAAAGCCCGGACGAAAAGAGGAGCTATTAACCTAGTAGGTTCAGCAATGAAATTTATGTTTGGAACAATGGACAACAGTGATGCTGCAGAGGTATACGAACATTTAAAGAACCTAGAAGAAAACTCGATGCACATGACACAACAACTAAACAAACAAGTAATAATTAACAACAATTTAATAAAAAGCCTGAATAATACTATTGACCATATGAATGACCAACAGAACGTAGTACAGGAATACCTGGACAAAATTACAAACCGATCAAACAATTTAACAGTTACCGTAGACATGGCGAAGTTCACTCTACAGATCTATGCCGATATAAATTTAGTTAACAAGCAGCTCGAGAAAATCTCAGACACGATTCTAATGAGTAGACTTAACATTTTACCCCACGACATACTAACAAACGAAGAAATTTTTAGCTATAATATTTCGGTCTCTTTGCTTCCATTCATAAAAAATGCAGTCCTCTTTAAAGACTCCTTTATAATATTCGTAGTTAGTGTACCAGAATTCACAAAAGAAAAATACTATAACGCGTTAGTCATACCCACGCCCAACCACCGATACGAGGAGTTAGATACCGACATTACACAGGTCATTATAAACGATAATAGCGTTTACAAATACCGCAACGGAATAATCTCCAAAAAGGATTTAATGAAACACGACAACGAGTGTATTAAAAACTCTTTTGAACCTTCGAATGTATGTAGCCTTAAACCAAACAACATTACTTCCATAACTGAAATTGATAACGGATTAATCTTAACGAAAAACCTGCCCCCAACTGAAATAGTCAAATGTGCATTCATTATAAGCTTAAAGTAAAGAATAATAATTTAATTAAATTTTACAATTGCAAGATAGGAATAGGTAACGTAACGTTTAGAAACAAGATTGAGAGCTTTAAAGATGGCAGTGTAATCCCTATCAGCCATATTAACTTCACAAAAATTTTCAATGATGAGATGAATCTTGCCAAATTGCATGTAAACTATCTGGAAAACCGAGAGATAATTAAATACATAGAATCAAAAACCAATACAATAAATTATACATCATTAGGCATAAGCTTTTCAGTAGTAATCATTGCAATAATAATCTTTGTAATTCTATTGGCAAAATGTAAACTTGGAAGCAAAAATGTAACCGTTACGAAAATAGAATTGGCGAACCTTGAAAGAAAAAACGATTCTTGAAGTAAAGACATTGAAGACCCTTTTTCAGCGGCAAAAGTCTCAGAGGCTGAAGGAGTAATATAATACCACCCTCACGTGCACAAATTGTTTATTTCAATGTGACCAATATCAGATTACACAAGTCCAAGAAGCGGTCGCCCACAGTTTATGCTAACGTTTGCATTTCTCCTCCCAAATGAAAAGCCAGATAAAAACTTAATAAAAAACCTTATTGCAGTTCTCACGACGATTGCGACCGTAATACTTGAAAACTAATGAATCATTAAAAATAAAAGAATAAGTTTTGTTTATCCGGAAAGTTGCGTTTTATTTTGGTGCTCCCTTGCTCCCTACATAACTATATAAGATTATATCTTATGGTTTAAAATAAACGAATGTGTTGCTTCTGAAAACAAAGCTTTATTTATTTATTTCTTTGGTACACTATTGTAACAACGTTACCTGAAAACAAAGAAACGACATTTAACGTTTATTTTTCCACTAAATTAATTCTAAATCTTTGTACACAAAAAGTATTCTATGAAAATTTACTTTTAGGCCTTTTTCTATAACACGCCATTCTCCATAATTCTAACCTCCAAAAAAACACCCGCCTAAAAAGTCTGACGTTTTCCAACAGTCATGCCTCATGCGAAGCGCGCCAAGTTCAAAACACGCAGAGCGCGCCAAATTCAAAATATTAAAGAAAATCTATTTTCTTTACAACTATATAAATAGATAATTTAATTTTGTAGGTTTACTTCATTAATAATAATAAATAACAAAAATAAAATGACCAGATTCTGCTAACTTTATTGTAACCACCAACGAGGGGCTTGAAACCGGAAAGTCGATATCACAAATACAATATCACAATCATACAATTTCTTAACTTAGATTTAAAATTGCAAGAGAGAAAGATTTAATTAATATAAATAGCAGTGCCACTTAACTTCCGTAATCTCCACGGCGCTAGCTCCACCGACGATCCTTCTTTGCGCTCTTGCTTGTGATGGCGTAATTTTACTTTTTAAACTTTTCTTCACTTAACGTCTTCACTGATTCAAAATCACTGCTAAAAATAGACTAACTGACCGCTCCAGGGGCCCGGTTTTTATTGCTAATTGCCCGCTATATTAAAGATTCCAATTCAATATTATTAACTAATCATATTTTTAGTTTTTAGATCATAGATTAGATTCTGGGCTTGTATTTTCCACCTTCAGAAATATACTTGAGGCTCGGGCTCGCCTAAATTTTGTTTTTTATGTGAAGGACTGGAGGCTCAGGGAAAGCCCCTTTTTACTATCGACGATCTATTTTTTCGTATAGAGTGCAATGTCGAACAGCAGCTCTAATCGGTAGATAGTGAAGAGAGAGAGAAATGAAGGAAGGAGCAGCCACAACCAAACCGCGATATTTTTATTCCACCTACTCCCAATCATTACCCTGGCGACTCGCATCGGGGCATCGAGAAACAACTCGTTGGAGTGTTGTGCCTCCTGAGACGAGTTGAATCTCATCAACCAACCGATGACATGCGCTTAGTGGAGCGGGGAAGGGCTAGAGAAAGCTATGATAGCAGGAATCAGGAATGTAAAGATGGAAGAAGAAAAAAAGAAAGTTATGTAAGTGGGGAATGCGGGAAAGGCGAAGGACCATGGTGCTGCCGGGATTCGAACTTGGGACCTCTGGGATGGTAGCAGGATGCTCTACTCACTAGACTACCTGGGCTGCAAGGTGCGACTTGACAGCCCTTGGCCACATTTTCAAAATTTCTGAAGTGGATGATCTTTTAAAACACCATCGTTGGAGCCCACCCTGTGTGCTGGCCGAGTCATTCCGTATTTTGTTTCATTGAAGATATAAAGTTTTAGAAAGATCCGGGCACCAACTCTTGAAGAAGTTAAGATTGTCGGAGAAGCTGTGCGCCGCGATTACAATAATTATATGGAACAAAAATGTGCAGTGTACTTATATGTAATATCCTAATAAAAAAACACTGCAGTACAAGTAAGTTTTAATATACCTACATAAAAAGAATTGTGACAGTATGGTCATAGTGAACATGATGATTGAATTATTCTGTAATTTATAATCCAGAATTCAATTATGTATCTTTAGTTGGCAATATTGCCCGGCATGTTTGAAATGCTTTTTGTTTACATTCTTGATACGTCACTTCTTTTTGGAGCTAGTGCCGCTGTCTTATTAAAGTTTTTAAGAACGGAAATTGTCAGTTTTGTGCTTTTGTGCTAAAATAACGTTACTTTTATAACGGTAAAATATTTTTTTAACAAACGGGTTATTGGCCCAGAACGTGATTGTTACTTAGTCAGCAAAGCCAGTCAGGTGTTTGAAAACAACAAATTTAACCAGTTAAAAATGTATTCTATTAAGTCTCATCTAGAATTTCTAAAAGAAGATGCGTCTGGTCAAGTAAACTACGTCTTGTTGCGGTTCAAGTTGGAGCTAACCCTAAAATCATCGCCATCCACGATTCCTAAACTCTTTGAAAAGTTCGTACATGACAAGATTGTACCTATTATAGATTCTAACATTAATGAGCAACAACACGGTTTCAGAAAAGGGCGTTCGACCCCCTCAAATCTTATGATCCTTCTCTCTGAACTTCTATGTGGTATGGAGAACGGTCATTAAATTAATGCCGTCTACACGGACTTCAGCAAGGCCTTTGATAGTGTGGACCACCATATTTTGATTACTATGCTATTCAAATTCGGAATTATCGGCCCTGCCCTGAAATGGATAAAATAATATCTTAGTGGTAGAACTCAGGTCGTCAGATTTCAAGGATTTTTATCTAAAGAAGTTGAAGTGACTTCCGGTGTCCCTCAGGGAAGTCATCTTGGTCCAATCTTGTTCAATATCTTTATCTTCGATCTGTCTCACAAATTAAATAACATACCACATCTCTTTTATGAAGACGACTTGAAAATATATAGCGTTAAAAGGTCCAACACCGATGTATCATTCCTTTAGACGAAACATAATGCATTGCAAGACTGGTGCAATACTAATAAGTTGCAACTTAACACTAATAAATGCCACGCAATAACCTTCTTTCGGAAATAAAAGTGCGCAGCTGCAGCAATCTTATCTTGACAACACATCATACCGGACAGGCTCAAAGTTTCTTTTACCACTGTCATGCAGGAGGAAAATGCTTATCTCATGCCTTACCTTGGGCATTCTAAACAGCCTCAAAGTGAAGTTCTTGTCGGACAGGGTCATATTCAGTGATGTTCGACGCACAAGGCATACGAGACTAATTAAGGAATACACTCATCGCACCGAGTACGCAAGGAACGAACCCATTAATAGATGTTGCATGGTCTTCAATGGTCATAATCAATGCCTTACCCGTCCCAAGAACAAACTGTCCTACAAAAGGAAATTAAAACTAATGTTGAAACTCTAAATTCCCTTCATATCTGTTTAAGCCTAGTTTGTAAATTAAAGATTATAGTAGACCATACCTGTACCTGACTAGCACGATAATTTTATAATTAATTTAATTTTGTATACTTAAATGTAAGTGTGCCTTGCTTGGCAAATAATAAATAAATAAAATCATAGAACCTGTTTTCTATTGCGCAAATCTGATGCGCAAATTTTTGTTGGCCTAAATGTAACCAGTGCCATTGCTAAGAAAATAGCAACTTGTGCAATAGCACAGTAAATGCTCATCAAATTGAAAACTCTATACGGAAATCTGATTTACAGTCGAAGGCTTACAGAGGCAGTTCTTTAGTTACAAATACGATGACAATAAGTCAGCTATTAAAAATTACATGACAATAGAATGTCCAAACCAAAATTCGTAGCAGGAAAATGACAAGAAATGCAAGTCAGAAAAATCTAATCAACCGAAGTCACATAGACGAGCTCTAATTACTGCTATCAACCATTGATGAAGTCAGATCTATGTGCAACGATTTATGGTTCTAGGATAGAGCTGCCACACAGCATATGACCTGTAAGAGACATTGGCTAACGAATGTTGCTAAATTAAATGGCCCTACAGCAGTTGTGATTGGTGATTCAACAACGTTGGTGACATTGAAATGGAAGCATTTCATGGTGAGAAATGGTATGAAATAGTCTCACTCATGTCGTTCAACCTCTTTTCTGTAACGTAATTATTAGACAAAGATTATGATCAAGGTTTGTATGCAAGGCAGTCAATTTTTAAAACACCAAATAAACGAAAAATTGTGGCCATCGCTGAACGCGAAGGAAAATTATTTATAATTAAGTTTCGTAGAATAGATACAGTCAGAAAAATGTTTAGTTGCTGACTGTGTCAAAGTCTGCAGAAGAAGCTTCACTATAATAACGAGTTATTAAACATTAGCTGACTTACTCAAATGGAACCAGTGCTTCTAGCAAGGATGTCGAGCTCTTTGTAGACACCAATAATTTACATCAAATTGTGGATCATCCCACAAGAGTCCCTCATCCCTCATGTTGCTGATCAAGGAACTCTCCCTTGGGGGGGGGGGGGTATGAATGTAATCAGAACTAAAGAAGCCGTGTTTTGAGATTACATCGACTTCGCGAGTGAATCGTTCCGTGTAGAGTATATAAAACTAAGAAATTCTTGTAAAGTCACCATCAGGAATATCAAAAGTTCATTTGAGAACAACCTTCAACTTCTGGTCCTTGCTAAGTTCCATCAAGAAGAATTTCACTGCCTCCACAACTAATTCATTCATCCACGATGAGAAGGTGATAACAGACTGCAAATCCAAACCCGATTTATTAGCATCTCTGTTCGCTTCAAATTCTTGTCTACTCGAAACCGATATGTTACCCCTGTTTCTGAGCACAACGCCCATTCAACGGACAGGGTTTTCTTAAGGACTCGCGAGGTGTACAGGGACCGGATAACATACCCCTATCGTCTTAAAACAATGCGCCTCACTTTTGACTAAACCTCTGCGTAAACTTTTTTCCCTATGATACTTCTCCGGAGTTTATCCAGACTCATTAAAACTTTCGCTTGTTCAGACCATACCGAAAAAAGGTGACTCCAGCCTTCTCTCCAACTAACGCCCAATAGCAATTACTTCCATTCTCTCCAAAACCATAGAGACGGTAATCAACAAGAAACTTATGGGATATCTAGAATCCAACCAACTTATCAACGACAAACAATACGGCTTACGACAAAAAAGATGCACTGGTGATCTTTTAGTTTGTCTTATAGAAATTCTTAACCGAAGTTTGCATGGATCTGGCGAATTTAGTTTGGTTGCTTTGGGTATCTCCAAGGCTTTTGATAGAGTATGGTACTTGTTAGCTAAACTCAAAGTTATTAGAGTCCACTCAATTCCACAGAAGTCTATCGAGAGTTTCCTTTCCGGTCGTTCAATTAAGGTAGTATTGGATGGCGTCAAACCTAAATCTCACAAAATCTCTACGGGGGTCCCCCAGGTATCAATTTTATCACCGGCCCTATTTCTGATCTTTATAAATGACCTACTTTCAATCCCCTCTAATCAACTTCTCAGCTTCGATACAAGACAGACTCATGCCAGATGTCTTGATGATCGTGAACTAATCGGCCGTGCAAAGGACAAATGACCTATATGCATTATAGGTCAAAATGGCTTTGTATGCTTTTTTTGATATGAAATATTCATATTTATCCTTAAAACAATTTTCAGATTGATTGTCTCACTTTATTTGCTTCGGTTTCATGTATTTTGAAAACATTGATCGCGTTTTTCTCGAATCGAGGTTTTTGCATATCGGTCTTTTCCCCTTTGCACGGCAGTAATGTCCAACGCTATTAATAACGACACTGAACTCATTCTAGAGTGGGGAAGCAAGAATCGTGTTGGATTCAACCCCATCAAAACCAACTACTGTCTTATTTAAAAAAACAGATCAACACCTCTCCATCCTTGAGAGTGGGTAAAGTTGAACTAACGGCCGATCCTTCTCTACACATCTTAGACGTGACATTAGTCAAAGACTTGCAATGGAATAACCACATATTCCAAATCGCCAAACAAGCATCCTCGTGCTTGGGGTTTTTTAAGAGATGCAAGTTTCTCCTCCAGCCATCGGCCCGTGCTGTTATTTATATATCCTACATTTATAGAGAAAAATCAGTTACCGTGGCTACAAAAAGCCAAAATAAGCTATCAGCTTCACCGCGGAGAACATAAAGAAGTCACCAATACCTAAATGGGACGAAATAAGATTATTTCTGGGTAGGAATGCGTAAAGACGTTAAAGGTCCCCATGAAAATAACAAGTGCAAGATCAAGATCTTTCCAAAGTGTTTTCTTAGGCATCGTTGCTCCGCTACCAACCAGTTATTTAAACAATAACTACCTACTCACCACGAACTTCACACCACACGAACTCTTATACGACAAACGGCTCTATGACGACAAAACTGGGATAAAAAGTTTTAATTTGGACAACAAGGGAAATGCTCACCACTCCATCTGGGGAGTACCGATGTAAACGAAAGGGATGAGTGTCTTCTAGAATTTCTTGTAGGGATGTAAACCTATTTTTGAAACTGCTAGTAGAAAAGAAGGTGCTGGAACTCCCCTTCACGAGCAGGCTCTTCTCCGACAGGATTGAAAACTGGCGTGTTCTGGACAAGGCCTCACTGTCGGTTCATCTGTACAATAGATTTGACATTGTGGGCCTCCCATATATCCGCGGCTCTTCTTTGGTACCTAAGAAAACCAAAAAGTCTAATCAGACCTGCTTGCGACTTCTATCAGCTCAGTGTGTGAACTGGAGAATGCGGCGACGCAGCATAGTGATGGGCAGATCTCTTCCTAACATGACAGCAACACTGTCTCTTCCTTTCAGCCGTCACGTAAAGTTCCCTGGTGGAACGACAGGTTAGCTGCAATGTGCAAAGATGTTAGAAGATTGTTCAATAGGCCAAAACATACGGGGCATTGGAATTACAAAACATATGGTCCGGAGCCAATTTCTACAATTGGTATAGAAAGTTGGTAACGAGCTGCCTGCAAAGATGGAACTTTGCAGGCAGACTAATTCGGTGATTGCAGGCAGACTAATTCGGTGATTGGGCTACAGGGTTCCGCAGCCAGGAGAGATTATAAATATACAACAGAGAACTCTCAGATTTCTTGCGGCTCTAATAATAGGACACGCAAATTTTTGGTATCTTCTAAAAAGAATGAGAGCTCTTTTGGATGACGATGACGTGCCTGTAGGAGCACGAGAAGTAAACTTCCAATTCAATTTCAGAACATTAATTGAAACTATTTATTAAGTTTTGTAATGCAAATCAATTCCTCTATCCTTTGCTGTGCAAAATGATCTATTATAATATCATAATTTTCATCAACACTGAGGAGCCCAAAAAACTTTCGTGAATAACGCCATGTTTATCTACATATTTAAAATTGTAGAAAGTTGCGATTTCACAGAGATATCTGCAGTTTCATCCAAAATTATTGAAACAAATGAAGCGTTTTCAATTTCTTTTTTTAATAGAATCTAAGATTATATAAGAAATTGACGAAATTAAATCATTTTGGATATCATTTGATAATATTGAAGATGTTTCGCAATCATCTAGATGACTTTTTAACTCGGGATTGTAATTTGCTAGTAACGCAATAGTTTCAATGTAATTCCCTCTATAATCAGAATTAACACTTTCATCATAGTCCCGAAATGACAGTTCTTGAGATCCTAGGTGCGAAACAACATCAATAAGGCATCGTAGAATTCCTCTGTTTTTCTTAACTTGCTCATTGTGTGCTTGAATGCTGCGCGAACATTAACTCTCAAGCATTAGTTCCGTTCGTAAATTACTGAATTTTTTAAAAGCTAACATGCAGCGTAAATGGTCTTGAGATAATTTCGCGTGCCTCTTAATAGCTTTGTGGAGATTGTTTAAATCCAAAAATCCTTGATTTCTCCACACGTTGTTCTCATATGAAAACAACAAACACGGCCAACAATAAAGTTTCTTAGTGAATTTGCAACCTGTTAACCATTCAATTTCATCATATATTTTACATGAGATATGTCTGCAGAAATTATTTTTTGTGGATCGTTGACTTAAAGAAATAAAGGATTTTGGACGGCCGTCATCTATAATTTCCCTTTTCTGTTCGAAAGACCTTAGATGCAAAAGATTGACCCATATTGAAATTCTAATAATTTTTTTTTAAATAAAAGCAATGCAAATTCAGCAAAAAAAAAAATTCTTACTCAAATTAAACCTTGAAAATTCAATTCAAACAATTCAAACTACACGCAAAAAAACACAGGGGATTTCACTTTCCACAAACAAACTGTGATATCACAAAATATCTGCAATGCAATATTCAAAAACCACGCTAACAACAAGATATTTCACTTTTCCCAACAAACAAAATTTGATAGCACAAAATTCCGGCAATGCAATATTAATATCACAACTTAAAACCCGTTCAATTAAATTAAATTATTTAATATTTTAAAGCCGCACTTCTCATAAATACTTGCACTTTAAAATGTCATACAGATCTAATTCTGGAATATCCCGTGCATACCTACCGCACCGTATGCATCATGAGCTCGGCGAGACAAAACCGGATTCTCTCTCTTCGAGAGAACATGTAGAACAGAAAAGGAAAGAGAATTTCATCAGCTGTCAACAAGAAAATAAGCACCAACACATCAATTTATCCCCATATGAAATCATACCCATACCAGTGTGTATAGAAATGTTGCGTTCCCACTCTGATCGCTTGATATCGCCATTTCATGGATTTGTGCCTATAGCTGTTCGCCTTTTACACAAAATAATTAAAAACACAATGGAAGCTACAAAGTTATCAGCTTATATTTAACACACACACCACGTCACTCAAACAGAATACCAGCAAACGAAACGAAGAAAACAAAGAGAATATGGTGGGTGGATACCAAAGCCTTCTATAAATGTAGAAGCAGAGATAACATAATACTCCGTATAAAGATGCGACAGCTAGAACAAAAAAAAGCCGAACGCTTTTCGCATTGGCAGACCTCTGAGATTGCCTCCACCTTAGCAACATGCAACATATTCGAGTTTCTAGCTACACAAGGAGGCGAACGTGGTCATGGTCCGCAACAGAAGACATGCGGTGAGTTTGTCGATAAGGAAGCTAGAATTTTAGAGGGGCAAGGAAAGGAACTGACAACAGAATGTTTCTCGCAGCATTGTCATCTTTCAAACATTTACTTCTAGCGCTACATTGAAGGATTTTCCTGATGCTTTGTATTTTAACTATTTCTTAGAACATTCAGTGTATTTTTTTATGACTGGCTGAGATCCACTATCAATTTCACTTGATTTCAAATTCTTGGTGAGAGGGTTTGCGATATTTTTAAAATAGGTGATTAGTTGAGGTTTTGGTTACTTTTTTATTGTCTGGTATTTCGGTATTGGCTAACTCGATTGATTTTAGAAACGAATTTAGGTAATTATTCTTTGTTTTATTTTATCCAAAATCTGGGACAAGTGCTTTTTATAAATGCTTGTAAAGTTAACTCCCCGCGTTGGAATGAATGTACCACCCTTGAGGGAGACTATAATAATGGATAAAGTTGTATATGCACCTATACATATATGTAAGTCGGTTTTTGTATAAGCCCTAGTGTATGTACTTTAAAAATTGGCGTGGTGAACCTTCATTTTGGGCATAAAGAAAATAATTTAAGGTTAGGGGTTGCTGTGGGGGTGGTTTCCGCTTCACCGGGTTGATTTTGGTATCAAAAAATAGTTTATAAATAGCCAATAAACAAATTTTTTTTGGAGTGTTTTCATAAGCAAGTGTGAAACCCCAAAATTTAGTAATAGGAGTTGTCCTGGGGGTAGTTTTCGATCAAGTTAGAGGGTTGACTTTATTTCTATTTAATTCGCCATACCTAAATTAGTAAATGGCGACATTATTAGGGGTTGGTATCAGCTCTTCCGCAGCCAAATGTTTTTTTATATTGCGTTCATTGAGTACCTAAAAACATTTATTTCTATATGATCCCAATGTCGTCCTATCCTAAATTTTGGCATTATATGTACATTAAGATTATATGTACAAAATATAATTTTTTCAAAAATTTGAAAAAATATTATTTTGAGATATTTCAAAAACAAAAGTTTCGTTCTTACTAATAATACTATAGTTTTTTTCTTACTAATAATACTATATTGTATATCACGTATTAAAGCCTTATTGAAGCAGAAGAAATTGGTGCTACTTTCAACTTTCTATGTCAAATAGTTTTTGAACTACATAGATCTATTTAAAGATTTCAAAATTAGATTTTCGACTTTTTGAAAATTAGTAACTAAAAAAATGGAAGTCCAAAAATGAAAACTTGTTTTTTTTAGTTTCCACCAGAAGAACAAATATAAAGATTTTTTTTTTCATCTTCCATTGTTTCCAGTATATATTTACGAGCTCAATATTTAATTGTTGCTAAGGGGACTCTGAAATGGATAAATCCTGTAATTGCAAGTCCGAGAATGAATTCCTTCTGTCATACGTTTTCCCTGAAAATTGACTAGACTGAAGCCTTTCCTCATCTTCATTAATTGAAGAGTTTACAAATAACAAGCAAGGTATTGAACCAATTTTTATTTTAAGCTATTGCATAGCTTTTATCGCAGGCTTTGAGCGGGGTGACCGAATTGAGAAATTCCGTAACGAAAAAAAACCTAACACGAGAGGGGAAATTTTATGAAGCGCCTACTTCGATGTTTAAAAATTTCAAAAATTTCAAAATTAAACGGAAGTAAAGTGTCTGTTGACAACTGTTACACGAAACCCCCCTCTACAAAATAATAAATAAGTTTCTAAAAAATCAATAATTTTTAAGCTATTGCATAGCTTTTATCGCAGGCTTTGAGCGCGGTGACCGAATCGAGAAATTCCGTAACGAAAAAAACCTAACACGGTGCGTCATTGAATGGGGTTTACCCAAACCGCTAAAGCTATAGGGCTGAAATTTTGACAGTGCATCCCTATAATGGCGTGGACATCCACTAAAAAGCGAATTTTCGAAATTCATCCCCTAAGAGGGTGAAATGAGGTTTATCCAAACCGCTAAAGCTATAGGGCTGAAATTTCGACAGTGCATCCCTATAATGACGTGGACATCCACTAAAAAGCGATTTTTCGAAATTGATCCCCTAAGGGGGTGAAATGGGGTTTACCCAAACCGCTAAAGCTATAGGGCTGAAATTTTGACAGTGCATCCCTATAATGGCGTGGACACCCACTGTAAAGCGATTTTTCGAAAATCATCCCCTAAGGGGGTGAAATGGGGTTTACCCAAACCGCAGGAGCTATAGGGCTGAAAATTTGACAGTGCATCCCTATAATGACGTGGACATCCAATAAAAAGCGATTTTTCGAAATTCATGCCCCAAGGGGGTGAAATGGGGTTTACCCAAACCGCTAAAGCTATTGGGCTGAAATTTTGGCAGTGCATCCTAATAATTGCGTGGACATCCACTATAAAGCGATTTTTCGAAATTCATCCCCTAAGGGGGTGAAATGGGGTTTACCCAAACCGCGGGAGCTATAGGGCTGACATTTTGACAGTGCATCCCAATAATGGCGTGGACATCCATTAAAAAGCGATTTTTCGAAATTCATCCCCTAAGGGGGTGAAATGGGGTTTACCCAAATCGCTAAAGCTATTGGGCTGAGATTTTGACAGTGCATCCCTATAATGGCGTGGCACTAAATAGGCACTAAATAGCGATTTTTCGAAATTCATCCCCTAAGGGGTTGAAATGGGGTGTATCCAAACCGCTAAAGTTATAGGGCTGAAATTTTGACAGTGCATCCCTATAATGGCGTGGACATCCAATATAAAGAGATTTTTCGAAATTCATCTCCTAAGGGGGTGAAATGGGGCTTACCCAAACCCCTGGAGCTATGGGGCTGAAATTTTGACAGTGCATCCTTTTAATGACTTGGACATCCACTAAGAAGCGATTTTTCGAAATTCATTCCCTAAGGGGGTAAATTGGGGTTAACCCACACCGCTGAAGCTGAAGGGCTTTAATTTTGACCGTGCATCCCTATAACGACGTCGACATCCACTTAGGAGCGAATATCAAAGAAAAACCTTGAATTGATATCGGTGAAAAAATACTGCATAAATAAAATAAATAAATAATTATGAGTTGATAAAAAATGCTATGCAATAGCTTTACCGCGGCAGTTCTCTAGTGCCACAGCCCTTTTTTTTTTTACCAAAACCATTACGATCGAATTGCTTTGAGCAGACGTACGATTTTTTATTGTGGGCGGAGAGTTAGGTTAGGTTAGGTTAGATATGGCTGAGCTTTGGTTCAAGCCCACACACTTAGGCCAGAAGGGATAGGCCCATTGTGATACCATAGTGATCCCACTTTAAACTTGATGTTAAAATGTCGTTTCTTCGTTAAACCATCTCGAGGAAGTAATGAATCTTCTAAGTTGCGGGATCCCAAACTTCGAGATTTCCGCAAGGTTGCTTAGAAAGGGTTTACCAAATGTGGTTAGCCTTATCCTGCTTAGGGCCGGGCAGTGACATAGGAGGTGTAGTACACTTTCCGCCTCGTCAATGTTCTTACAGCTTCTGCAGAAGTCGTGGGTCTCAAGACCTAAACGGGTCGCATGCGTCCCTATCAGACAGTGTCCGGTTAAGACTCCCACTATAACTGAGAGTTCTTGTCTCCCAAGGCTCAGTAATAAGGTAGTTCGCCTGAGATCATAGGAGGGCCAGGTTAATTTGGCCAAAGTGCATTTATTAAGATCCCTCCAATGCTTTTTCGCTTGTGTGATTGTGTGTTGCTTGCATCGGAGTTTAAAGGAGGCCCAAGGCATACCAACTCTTTCCTTTTCTGGAAGGAGAGTAGCGGTCGTGCCTCTCCTAGCCAGTTCGTCAGCTTTACAATTTCCCTCTATATTTCGGTGACCGGGCACCCAAACGAGGAGGGTCCTGAACTGCTGAGCCATCTCGTTAAGAGATCTGCGACATTCAGAGGTAGTTCTAGAGCTGTTTGTGCAGGAGCGCAGGGCTTTCAGAGCTGCCTGACTATCTGAGAAGATGTAGACAGTCCGGTTTCCATCGCCTTGCTGGTTAATTTGCAGAACAGCTTCTTGTATGGCTAGAATCTCCGCTTGATATACACTGCAGTGATCGGGAAGTCGGAAGGAGATTTCAATCCCAAGTTCTGGGGAAAATACTCCTCCTCCCACTCGACCCTCGAGCTTAGAGCCATCAGTAAAAACGTTTATGGCATCCTGAAACCTATGTGGTCTATTTATCCATTCACGACGTGAAGGGATGTGGACTCCGTAGTTCCTCGTGAAGGTAATTTCGGGAATGCAGAAGTCGGTTTTTGTGGGGATAGTAACTGAGTTCAGTACCTTCGTGTGCTCTCCCCTGATTCCAGTCCAGAAACCGGATTCTTTTATTCTAAGGGCTGCGATGGTTGCGCTTTCCCTTGCCACGAGATTTAAAGGAGGGAGGTATAACATAACATTTAAGGCCTCTGTAGGCGTGGAGCGAAGTGCTCCTGTTATGCATAACTCCGCACATCTTTGTACTCTCTGTAATTTGTTTAACACGGTGGATTTACTCAGAGTTGGCCACCACACTAAAGCCCCGTAAAGGAGAATTGGGCGGACGATCGCTGTGCAGATCGATCGCACAATGTAAGGGGAGAAGCCCCATTTCTTACCAATGGATTTTTTGCAGGCGAAAAGCGCGATGTTTGCTTTCTTAATGCGCTCTTCTGTGTTTTCATGCCAGAGGAGTTTCTTGTCCAGGATTACTCCCAGATATTTGGCACTGTTGTTAATTTTGAGCCTAACTTTGTTAAGCCGGGGGGTGTTAACGGAGAGGTCTTGTACCTCCTTGTGAAGAGGACCAGCTCCGTTTTTACTGGGTTAACGCTGAGTCCGCGGGTAGCAGTCCAGCTTGAGAGGGTTTGTAGCGCTGCCTCCATGAGATCACAGAGGACTTGAGGAAATTTTCCTTTTTTGATGATAACAACATCATCTGCGTACGCCAGGACGTCATGTCCCTCTGACTGCATGCGTCGCAACAGCTGGTTCATATTTACGACCCATAGCAGCGGGGAGAGTACTCCTCCTTGCGGAGTGCCTCTATTTACGGCCTTTCGGGCCGAGCTATCGCCCAAGATCGAGCTCACCATCCTGCCAGTAAGCATTTGGTGGATAAGAGACACAAACGATGTCTCGATCCCATGTTCTGTCAAGGCCAGGGTAATGGCATTCGGCAAAACATTGTTAAATGCTCCTTCAATGTCAAGAAATGCTACTAATGTATATTCCTTAACCTCGAGGGATTTTTCAATGGTTGAGACCAGTGAGTGAAGAGCAGTATCAGTAGATTTGCCCTTTGTATAGGCGTGTTGTGCGCTAGAGAGTTCCGAGGTCAATATGGTCTGCCTCAGATATATTTCGATTAGCCTCTCCAGAGTCTTTAATAAAAAGGATGATAGGCTGATTGGCCTGAAGTCTTTGGGTGTTACGTGGGAGGCTTTTCCTGCATTGGGTATAAAAACTACTTTAACCTCTTTCCAACTAGAGGGAATGCAGTTATTTTGGAGCCACCCGGTAAACATGGTTTGTAACCAGGGCATAATATAACTAAGAGTGTGCTGCAGTTGTGCCGGCACTATGCCGTCAGGGCCTGGTGATTTGTAGGGCTGGAAGGTGTTTACAGCCCATTTTATTTTTGCTCTACTTATGATAGATCTGATCAGCTGTTGTGAGGCTGAAGAGTTGATCGTGATAGTTGTATCAACTGTAGTACTACTCGGGAAGTGGGTGTCCATAAGTAGTTTCAGGGATTCCCTGCTTGAGTCGGTCCAATCGCCGTCTTCCTTGCGTAAATAACTAAGCATTGTTGGCGATTTAGTTAATAATTTACGCAGTCTTGAGGTCTCCGATGTGGACTCTATATTACTGCAAAAGGTAGCCCAGGAGGTACGTTTGGCCTTCCTTATTGCCGTTTTGTATCTATTCAGGTTTGACTTATAGCAGCCCCAGGCGGTTTCGCTGTTGCTGCGTCTCGCTGAATTAAATTCCTTTCTGCACTCTTTTCGAAGTGTCTCAAGTTCGCGAGACCACCATGGGGGTTTGGAAGCCTCTTTATGTGGCCTGTTCGGACAAGCTTTATTAATGGCGTAAGAGCATTGTTTCGTGAAAATGTCCACAATGCTGTCGAGTTGTTCCCGGTTTTTGGGAATAAAGGGAGGCTTGGGAGCAAGGTTTTTTGCGATAAGCCTAGTATAGTAGCCCCAATTTGTCCTTTGGAGGTTTTTTATTTTGGAAGGGGTGGCTGGGCTCGAGTCCTGCAGTTGGAACTCTATAAATCTATGATCTGAAAAGGAGTGTTCCTTCAAAACCTTCCAGACCACTATTCGGTCGGAGTGGCAGTCCGAGACAAGGGTGATGTCTAGAACTTCCTCTCTGTCATTACCTTTGTTACAAATAGCAAGGTTGGTGCTCAGTAGGTAGTTAAAAATAACTTCCCCTCTATCATTGGTGTCCGTGCTGCCCCATTGTGTATGGTGCGCATTTGCATCTCCCCCCATAACCAGAACCGTGGTAGGAAGGGTGAATCTTACCAGGTCTTGAAAGGCCATAGGGGGTAGAGGGCCTTCATCATTGTGGGCTAGGTAGAAAGAGGCCATTCTGATTTTCTTCTGTTTCAACTCTAGGTCGACCACAGTAAGGTCCCCGTTGCTGAATTGAGGGAGAAGAAAGGTGCTTATGTTATTTTTGATCAGAATACAAGTTCTGGGTTTTCCCTTACCTTTGGTATAAAAGAGATTAAATTTAGGTGTCCTTAAGCCACAGATCCTGTCACCAGAGATCCATGGCTCTTGGACTAGAGCAACATCGACTTCGCCTGATGCCAGGTGAAGAAGAAGCGAAGCGGATGCTGCTTTACAATGGTGCAGGTTTATCTGTATCACCTGCACCATTTTCAGGGTGTTTTGTTTCGACGACAGTCACATCCGCTTCATCGTCGCTGGAATTGTCTTCGTCGAAGTCTGAACTAAGGAGTTGTCGCTCCGTGAAGAGGTTACCGACGGCTCTGCCCAGCTCGGAGTGTGTCGATGCATCGCCATCGCTCTGAGCTGCGCCGTCGCCATCGGTTTCCACGTTTTCTGGTTCTTCGTCAGTGGTCTTGGTGCAGGCCGCTTGGTTAACTACGGCTTCTATGTCGGTTTTGTAGACCTTGAGTGCGATCTGTTGGAAGCCGTAGTTCACGGCGTAGTTTTCTTTTGCCAGCTGGTTCAGGCATTTTTCATTTAGGAGCAGAATTACATGCATTGTGGCTCTGTTAGTCTGCTCCGTTTTGATAACTTTCCAGTTATCGGTGTAGATGTGAGGGTTGAAGGCCTTCAGCATAGCGATGATTTCCTCAGGCTCCGATGGAGCCACTGGAAACCATGCTCTGGCTCTCGGACGAGATGGTATGTCCGCGGCATTGACTGCCTTGAGTCGGGCGCCTGGGTAAACTTCCCCAACTCTAGCTACCGCAGCTTTATAAAGCTCTGCAGATCTGGTATTATCGCAGGCCGTAAGTTTTATATTGCCTTGATACCAACCGGCATCAAAGCATAAGGGGGGAGGTCCAGGGTTGTCTTTCAGGACCTCCATAGCCACCTTGGCGAGGGCAACTTGAACCCACCGCCATTGGTGTTTGGGGATCTTGCCATTCTCGTTGCTTTCGTCCAGGACGCCGATTATTTTGCGATCCTTCGCTATTTCTACGAAGGATATCGCTTTGGTGCCATGCGTCTTGGACTGTTTGCACAGACCAATGTATAGCTCACTGGTATGAGCTGGACTGTTATATGTATGTACGGGGTGATTAGTACTGCACAACCTAATCAATTTAGTAGCAGTTTTTTGGTTAAAGAAAATACTTGAGTTGCTGTTCGTTCTCAACTGATTTTTTAATTTTCCAGAGCTTAATTTATATTTTAACATTTGTGCAACATAATCATTTTTTTATATTATTAATTAGGGCAACATTAATCAATAAGTCATTGACTTGTTGCGTGGTTGCGGTGATCGAAATTATATTTTATTATTGAGTCATCAACATGAATCTCTGAATGAAGTTTTGTTTGCTGTGCAAACATTTTGCCCAGCCGAGGTCGTGGCTCGCGGGGCTGGGTTAGGTCCTAGATGTTCTGTCGATTGTTGTACGCCGGATGAGCTGTGGATGCTCTCTGGTAGATCGCCAGTGGTTACATGGTGTTGTTTCAGGCTCCAACGGATCGGTCGACATTTTCATATACCTGCGATGATCGCTATGGTGAGTAGGACAGATCCTGCTGTTGTGACGGTAGGGTGTCCGATAGTTTTCCATGTTGATGACTGAACTTGTAAGCCAGTTGGATCGTGGATGATGCTGCTGAATGTGTCGGATGTTTTTAGTATCGGGTCTAACATTACTGGTTTGCTATCTAGCCCGGTAGGGTTGAATATCCCAGTTATGTTGAAATTCATTGGCTTTAGAAATGTTGATTGAATAATGACTTTGTTACGAACTTCAGAGAAAAGTATATTCTTCGTTGTTTCAATCACACAGTCCTGAGTTGTCTGCAGAATTCCGACGCCATGCAGAGTAACATCTTCCCGTTGTCAGTTACATTTAATTGCGGCCGTTGTTGGTGGATCTGCGATAAATAACCAGGTGTTCGCCAAAAAGAGATGTTTCCATATGACGGAGTGGATTTTCAGTTGCTTTAATGGGCACTCCTGCCTATTGTGTCGTAGATATATTTCATCGATGATACAATTTGGATTTTTCACTAAGTCACTAACAACTGCGGGTGTGCACAATTTGGAGTATTTTTCTAAAGATACGCAATTTCTCATTTCTTCTTCGGTGATTTCGAAATATTTTTGATTATTGTACTCTATCGCCAGGATTGCTGATGATATTTGTGGCGTGACATATGTATTATTATTTATGCGCTGAGGAATTGGGGTTGCTTTAATCATGTTAAAGGTGTCGGCATCCGTTATATGCAGAAATCCAAAAACCTTAACATCTGAATCGGCTATGTATATTTCCATATCATTCCCTGGTTCTGGAATGATTCTTAGATTAGATGGCATTTTGCTTGCTGCTTGATCTGTTATTTCTGCCAATTTGCTTGGAGTTATGAAGTCCATAATATTTCCTTTACCATAGCCTGCTTGTAGAATTTTTATGTAGTGCTGTTTTAGGTCTTCCAAGATATCTTTGGCAATCTGGTACGCTGCTAGTATTTGTGTGCTGACCATATTACTGTCAATCTTGTCATACCATCCTTCAATCTTGTTTACCTCGGAGATTACTCTGTTCAGTTTGTCTGTGACCAGATCGAATTGTCTACCCATGCGGACTTCTGTGTCATTTATCCTTGTCATTGTAGATACCATTATATTTGCTTGATGATTGGCCGCTTGTCTCAACATATCTTGATTATGCTGAAGGTGTTCAATGTCAGTGTAAACCTCATCGTTTACTCCAAAGATGGCTTGCAATAGATGTCCAACAAGCCCTCTTTTATTTCTCCGCTTCCGCCTTTGGTTTATTGCTTCAATCTCATTTAAGATTGTTGATTTTCGTTCTAATAAATGTTCAAGTAGAGTGCGGCAATGCGTGTTGTCTTCAAACCGTTTTGCCTCACTGCAGGTCTGTTCCATCTTGGTTATTATATTATTTACTCTACTAGTGTCTGCTGTTGTGTTGATTGGGATGAGTACCTCGACCTTGATAGTACCTCTCTTTAGTTTGGCGTGTCCAATTTGTTCGATAAACAGCCCAGGTTGTGGGTATTTTATTGTGTAGTGTGTATGTCCCGGTTGGATCGAGCTTAATATAACGAGTGTAGTTAAAACCAATTTAGCCATGTTCCAGGTAGTTGCTGATTTATGTGCCGTCTTCTTGTCCGCATGCAGGTGACTCTCTGTGCCAGTTTGATGATTACTTGTTACAGTGACATGTGTACCAGCACACGTTTTCAGCTCTGTTGGTGTAGTATGCTCTGCATTCGTCAAGTTGTCATCTTCAACAGGTAACACACATATTTTTGTTACTGGACGCTTTATTGTGGAGTTTTCTTTGACCCGTAGAGTTACCACTCGTACAACTCCATCTTTTCCTGGATGTGTCTCGATTATTCGTGCTAGTGGCCATCTCGTTGGAGCGCAGCTTTCATCTTTTACGAGAACAATTTGCCCAACTTCGATCAGCCTTGCTCCTGATTTCCATTTTGTTCTTTGTTGGAGTCGTGATAGATATTCACTTTGCCACACCTTCCAGAAGTCTTGCGTCATCTTCTGTACTTGTTTCCAGCGGCTCAATGTGGTAATGTTGTTGTCTATGGTTGGTTCTGGTAGTCCTACTAATTCTTGCCCAACCAAGAAATGTCCAGGTGTTAGAGTAAGGATCGAACTAGGGTCGCTCGGTAGTGGGTATAATGGGCGTGAATTTAAACAGGCTTCGATTTGGCACAGTAGCGTCGACATTTCCTCGAATGTTAGCGTAGTGCAGCCGATTACCTTTTTCAAGTGGGATTTGATGGATTTGACTCCAGCCTCCCAAATTCCTCCGAAGTGAGGAGCTGCCGGCGGAATAAAATGCCATTGTACACCTTCGGTCGCCAGGCTTCCCACTACTGTGGTTAAGTTTCTGATGGCATGGCGAAGATCCTTATCCAGTATTTTTTGTGCTCCTACGAACGTTGTTCCATTATCACTGTATATGTTTGAAACAAGGCCCCTTCTTGATGTGAATCTTCTAAATGCTGCTACGAATGCCTCCGAGGTCATGTCTGTTACCGCTTCGATGTGAATGGCCTTTGTAGCTAGACATACAAAGACTGCTATGTAGCCCTTGTGGGATTTGTTTCCTCTTCCTTTGGACATTCTTATCTGAATAGGCCCTGCATAATCCAGTCCGGTGTGCGAAAACGGTTTCGCTGGTGTTACTCGTGGAGCTGGGAGTTCACCCATAATTTGTGTCACTGTTTGTCCCTTGTGCCTGCAGCAAGTAATGCATTTGTTCAATACTTGTCGTATTTTGCTTTTCCCGTTGATTATGAAGTATCTTCTTCTAATAAAAGCATGTGTGACTTCATTTCCTCCATGTAGTGTCGCTGCATGAGCTTCAAGTATCAATAGTTTAGCTATGTGGTGTTTGTGAGGTATTATGACGGGATGTTTTTCATTATACGGAATACGAGAATTTTGGATTCTTCCACCCACTCTTAGTACGCCATTTTCGTCCAAAAATGGATTTAACGAAAGAATTGAACTTTTTGTGTTAAGTGGTTTCTTTGCTTCCAGCTGTTTTAATTCTGCAGCGAACTCCGTTTTTTGTGTCATCTGTAGAAGTTGTTGGTGCGCTTTATCTAATTCCTTTACTGATAAATCTGTGCTGTTTATTATCTCCTTCCTGCATTTCGCGATGAATCTTTTGCAGTAAGCCAGCACACGTGTAAGTTTCTTAAATGATGAAAAACGGCTAAGTAGCTCGAAACCTTCATCATTTTGAGTTACATGGACCGCTACTACCTTATTTAACTTTAACACGATGGACCAGTCCACCAAAGCTCTGCATTCTTTAGGTATTGCGGAGTGGCTCCTCTCGACGCTAGATCAGCAGGGTTGTCTTCGGAACGCACGTGACGCCAACTTGTAGACTCCAGATTTCTGTGAATTTCTGACACTCGGTTTGAAATGAAGGTTTCCCATTTATCTGATTTTCCATGGATCCATGATAATGTTATCATCGAATCTGTCCAGGCGTATTCCTTTACATTCTTAATATCCAATGCTTGTTTTGTTCGACGTAGTAGTTTAGATAATAAGACTGCTCCGCAAAGTTCTAATCTTGGTAACGTGATTTTATTTAGTGGTGCTACCTTAGTCTTCGCTACAAGTAGTGTTATATGTACTTGCTCCGATTCTGACGTAGTTTTACTGTATACGGTTGCACCATACGCTTTTTCGGATGCATCGCAGAATCCATGTAGTTCAACTGTTTTGCATGCGGGTGTATACTGTATCCAACGTGGTATGTTAATTACTTCAAGTTTTCGTAGTTCATTCCTGATGTTCATCCATCGAGCAGCTAGCTCTTCTTCCAGTGTTTGATCCCAGTTGTATCCTTTTGCCCATAATTCTTGAATTAACATTTTGGCTCTCACTGTTATAGGTGCCAACCACCCGAGTGGATCAAATAGTCTAGCAATTTCTGATAAGATTGTCCTTTTAGTAGGTACTTCTGGTGTTGCATTCAATTTTACCCTAAAGTGGAATTTGTCTGCTGCCGGTGTCCAGTATATACCCAAGGATTTTACAGCCTCGTCATCTTTTATTTCAATGGAGCCTTGATCCCTAAGTTCTGTTGGTAGATTATCAATTAGTTCACTGTGGTTGCTTCTCCATTTTCTTAGGTTGAATCCTCCTTCTTTTAACGTTTGGATCAGTTCACTTTGTAACCACTTTGCTTCCTGAATTGAAGACGTTCCAGACATCATGTCGTCCACGTAAAAATCATTGAGAATTATTTTTGCTGCTTCTGGATGATTTTCTTCTTCATCGCGTGCTAATTTTTGCAATGTTTTTATAGCTAGGTAAGGTGCTGATTTTGTTCCGTATGTCACGGTTGTGAGTTTAAATTCTTGAATGCTATCTCTTGTTGAAAATCGCCATACAATTCGTTGGTAGTCTTGATGTTCCTGTGAGACCCTTATTTGCCTGTACATCTTCTCAATGTCGGCACTAAATACATATTGATGCTTTCTCCATCTTAGTAGAATGTCCTGTAGGTCGTGTTGTAGTCTGGGGCCACAGTACATTAAATCGTTTAGGCTTAGCTTGGTGCTTGTTTTGGTAGAGGCGTCGAAAACTACTCTTAGTTTGGTAGTCGTGCTTTCTTCTTTGATGACTGCTTGATGAGGCATGTAGTATATGTTACGTGTATTGCACTGAAGTTCTTTGGGATCAATGAGTACCATATGTCCCAGTTGTAAGTATTCTTCCATAAATTTGTTGTATTCATCCCGCAAAGTTTTGCTTTTTGAGAACCGCTTTTCCATTTGATATAGTCGTGCTATTGCAACTGGTTTTGATTCTCCTAACCCCTCTGTCTGCTTGAACGGAATTTGTACTGTATACGTGCGTGCCATTGGTATTTCGTTTAACTGTTCGATCAAATTGTTCTTCACACGTTCTGTTTTCCTCTGACATAGGTGGACTCATTACTGTTTCTTCCATTTCCCAAAACTTTCGAAGCTGTGAGTCGATATCTACCCGTGAAATCATGGATGTGATTTTCCTGGTTACTTCTTTCTGTTCGATTGGTCCAGACAATATCCAGCCAAATTCAGTTTTTTGAGCTAACGTTCCACATTTCTTTTTTCTAATTCTGTTCATTAGGATGTCTCCAAATACGTCTGCGCCCTATATCATGTCAACTGGTCCCGGGGTATCGTATGTAGGGTCTGCAAGAATGAAATTACTCCAACTGGTAAGATCTTCGCTAACGATATATTGTTGGGGTTGGTCGCTCGTCAGCGATGGAAGTATTAGAGCTTCACACTGCAGTTTAAAGTTGGATGGAAATCTCGGAATGAGTTCTACTAGAATTTTGCTGTGAGATGTCCCAGCGTTGCTCTCGTGTATTCCTGAAATCTCTGAATATATTTTCATTCTTGGAACTCCTAGTGCTTGCGCCGAATTTTCGGTTATAAAGGTGACTTGGGATCCGGGATCTACCAATGCTCTCAGATACTCATAGGTGTTTCTTACGGTCTTGGCTCGTACTAGTGCTGTTTTTTTTTTTTTTTTTTTTTTTTATGTGGTAAATACAAGCTTAGGAATCACCCTTTGTACTACATGTCTGTCATGTCGTTCAAGTCATGGTCAGTGTCTAGTAGTAAGCTTGATTTGAAGGATAGAGGAGAAAGGATAGGTTAGGGGTCTGGAGGGTGCGTGAGTAGATGTCGATGTGCCTTGCGTTTGAACTCTAAGATATTATATGAGTTCGGAAACACCGACTGTGGAAGGGAGTTCCACAATCGAGTTGTTCTATTTATAAACGAACTACTAAAACGTAATGTGCGCGAAGAGGAGGGCTGTAGCGTATGCGGGTGAGCCGAGTTGGCTAGTCTTGTGTTGCGGGAAAAAATTTGCCGTGTAGGCATGAGGTTTCTGATTTCAGTGGAACAGTCGCTATGGTAATAGCGGTAAAATTTGCTAAGGGCTGCTACATTTCTGCGATGGCTTAAAGGGTCGATGGAGGAGCAAAGGGTGCTATCGCCAATTAGTTGGATGGCGCGGTCATGCACCTTGTCCAGCCAAGCCAAGGTGGTTTTTGGGGCACCCGCCCAGATATAGGAGTTGTATTCAAGGCGGGGCCGAATGAAGGACTTGTAGATTGTAGCCACAGCAGTTGGCCGAAGAAGGAATTTGCATCTCTTGAGGAAACCCAGGCATTGGGAAGCTTGTTTGGCGATTTGGAATATATGATTATTCCATCGCAGATCAGAAGATAAGGTTACGCCTAGGATGTTAAGAGATGGGTCAGCCATTACATTCTTATTGTCCACTGAAATAGAGGGACGGGTGGTGCAGGTTTTTGTAGAGATGAGACAGTACTTAGTTTTGGTTGCGTTGAATTCGACACGATTCTTGCGGCCCCAAGCAAGAATAAGTTCAATGTCCCCGTTAATAGAATTGGACATTAGTTCACGGTCGACGGGACAAGGTCTGGCACGTGCTTGCCCTATATTATCGAAGGTGTGGGAGTAACGCAAAGTACCGTCATCGGCGAAACTGTGAAGTGGGTTGGATGGGATTGAGAGCAGATCATTAATGAATATAAGAAAGAGGGCAGGTGAGAGAATCGAGCCTTGGGGAACGCCGGCCGAGATGGAATGAGGGTTGGATTTAACGCCATCCAATACTATCTTGATTGAACGGCCAGAAAGAAAGCTCTCAATCCAGTTCCTTAGAACTGAGTCGATACCAATAGCTTGGAGTTTAAGCAGCAGAGCGGGATGCCATACTCTGTCGAAAGCCTTGGATATATCTAGAGCAACCAAACCAGATTCACCGAAGCGATGGATGTTTTGGTTGAGAGCCTCAGTCAGACACACAAGAAGGTCGCCAGTAGATCTTTTCGGTCTAAAGCCGTACTGCCTGTCGTGTAAAATTTGGTTGGATTCCAGATATTTCATCAACCTTCGATTGATTATTATCTCCATGATTTTGGAGAGAACAGAAGTAATTGCTATTGGGCGGTAGTTTAAAGGGTCGCTGGCATCACCTTTTTTGGGAATGGGCTGAACATGAGCTAGTTTCCAAGAGTTGGGATAAACTCCGGAGAAGTATGACAGGGCGAAAAGTTTGCGCAGAGGTTTAGCCAAAGGTGAGGCACATTTGTTAAGTACCATAGGGGGAATATTGTCTGGGCCAGTGGATTTATTGACGTTGAGTTCTTTGAGACATTTATACACCTCGCGCGTTCTGAAGAAGATTCCGTCCATTGAATGGGCGTTGCGCTCAAGGACCGGTGGTGACGTATCAGCTTCGGGTAGAGAAGAATTTGAGGCGAACAGAGATGCCAATAAATCGGCCTTGGATTTGCTTTCTGTTATCACCTCCTCCCCATTGATAAATGGAGGAACTGCGGAAGACGTGAAATTCTTCTTGATGGAAGTTACCAAGGACCAGAAGTTTTTGCTGCCTACGCGTGTATTTAGGATCTTACTTCGCATCTTGTCGTCAAATGACGTTTTGACCTTCCTGATGATGGAATTACAGGAGTTTCTCGATATCATATATTCACGTCGAAGTGACTCATTTGGGGAACATTTGTACGCTCTATAGGCGGCTTCCTTAGCATTAATTGCGTTCTTGCACTCCCCATTAAACCATCTATTTGGCCTAGGCTTTAGCCAGTATTACATTGCAAGATTTCCTTGCAACGTGTGACCCAATTGTGCGTTGAGATGTAGCAATGTGTGATGACATTACTCTCGGTACATTTTCTTGTTTTGCTGTTGGATTTTTTGCCTCTTGGTGAATTAGTGTATGGTGTTGCTGCTTACAGACGTTGCATCGGCTTTGACTGTGGCAGGGGTCGTTCGCTCCATGGTTCAAACAGTTGGGACATGTTTTACTCTGCCGGACGAAGTTGAGCTTCTCTGCTAATTTTAGTACTCTGAATTTTTTACATACGTATATACTGTCCATTACAGTATCGGCACTTTGTGGTACTAGTGTAATAATTCTTTATTTGGTAGTTATTTCGTGATTGTCCATGGTTTATGGTGCGGCTGCTTTCAGTTTTCTTCCTAGGCTCTGCAATTACTTCTAGTGCTTGGAATCTAGTTTCCAAGAACTTCAGTATGTCTTCTAATTGCGGTATCTCTCGTGGATCGCTCAATGATTGCTCGTACGCTTTATAGGTCTCTGGATCCATCTTTCTTCGTATAATATGTGCAATAAAGGGTTCCCAGGGTGGGGTTTCTAGTTGCAGGCTGTTGATTCCATGTAGGCATTTCTTTATTTGGTCATGCAATTGTTTTATTGCTTTGGCAGAATCGATGATTAACGTAGGTTGATCCAGAATTGCATCGGAAAATGTGGAGAATATTTTCCGTTTATTATTAAATCTGCTCGTTACTAGGCTCCATGCTGCTTCATAACTGGATTCGCTGCTTGCCAGGTGTTGGATAAGTTTGTGCGCCTCACCACTTAGTGACGTTTGCAAGTAATGCATTTTCTCAGCATTACCTAAACGTTTGTTGTTGTGGATTAATCTACAGAATATATTTTCGAAATATTTCCAGGCCTTATAGTCACCGTCAAAGTTTGGAATTTTTATTTGTGGTAGTTTCGTCTTTGCCTCATCCTCTTTCTGACTTTTTTCTTCTATCACATCTTGTAGTTCTATCATGGTTTCTTGGTAAGCTTCTTCAAGAGTTTCATATTGCTCCTCCTTGAAGTACTTATGCGACAGCTCTTCCTCTTCGGTAAACGTCATGATTTCTTCGTGCAATTCTTGTATAGCGTCCCATTGCGTTGTTAACTGCTTGATTTTAAATTCGCAGTACGTCTTGGTTTTCGCTTGGCCTCTCTCTGCTACCTCAGCAAGTAGTCTCCTAGTGTTGCTCATTTTGACCCTCTGCTTCTTGAGACGCAGTGACTTCTCCTCCATGTCGTCGTTTAATTTTAAGTTGAAGTTTGCTCCTGAGGTGTTTGCCGCGGTCTCGACCAGCTGCTTACTCAGTTTTTGTTGATACTCCCTCAGTAGTTCCTTGGCTTCATCGTATTTAGCTTTCACTTGATTGTAGAAATTCTGCATAAAATACGGCTGCGAAGGTCTGTTCATTCCTTCCAGATAGGCGTGGTTTTCTTGGAATTTTCCCCAGGAACTGTCAAATTCCGCTAGTCTCTTCTCTATATAGTTCTTGTCTTTCCTCCCACTGCTGTCTTTCTTCATATTTGAGAGAGCCCGGCACATGGCTTCCCCAAGCTTCTTTTGTTCTTCTGTTATTTCCGAAAATGACTCCATCGTGGTACTGCAGACTCGGTGATTTGGTTCTTAATGTTATTGTTTTTTTACTGTTTAACTCGCGGTGCGAGTTGTGCGTAGGTGTGATTCTTTTCAAAGGCTCGAAGGACCAATGTATAGCTCACTGGTATGAGCTGGACTGTTATATGTATGTACGGGGTGATTAGGACTGCACAACCTAATCAATTTAGTAGCAGTTTTTTGGTTAAAGAAAACACTTGAGTTGCTGTTCGTTCTCAACTGATTTTTTAATTTTCCAGAGCTTAATTTATATTTTAACATTTGTGCAACATAATCATTTTTTTATATTATTAATTAGAGCAACATTAATCAATAAGTCATTGACTTGTTGCGTGGTTGCGGTGATCGTAATTATATTTTATTATTGAGTCATCAACATGAATGACTCGGACGCGTGTGGCATACTTATAGTTTTGTTTGCTGTGCAAACATGGACCTTTTCGGAATTGGACTGTGGGTACTTGGTTCCTCCACAGATCGTTGGCGTTTAGAGGCTGGTGCACCTCTAGACTCCAATGTAAAGTCTGGTATGACTTGTTTAGCCCAAGCAATGTCATTTAGGACTTTGGTGAAGTCCTCCTTGGACACTTGGTCTTCCCTGATCGGGTTGGTGGCCAAGCGACGAAGGATGTTGCGGGCTATGCGGATGTGACGAGGACCTGCTTTTGCCGGGTCCGGTCTGCTCAGGTTTTTGGCCCTTGCGCAGACTAACCGCTCCCCTGATCCCCCCGCAGCGGCCGTGCCCGCAGGTGTGCGCTGGGCAGCGACGTAGCCGCAAGGAGGAGCAGGTTTGCTAGTGGTCGCTTCTGGGGCCTTTTTTAGAGGGGTGGAGCTTGTGACTCCACTTCCACTAGGTTTGGGTTGGCTCGGGGGTGCCGTAGCCATGTTATTTGCGGGATTTGTGGTCCCTTCTTTAGGACCTGATTTTGCCGGGGCGGAGAGTTAACTTTACAAGCATTTATAAAAAGCACTTGTCCCAGATTTTGGATAAAATAAAACAAAGAATAATTACCTAAATTCGTTTCTAAAATCAATCGAGTTAGCCAATACCGAAATACCAGACAATAAAAAAGTAACCAAAACCTCAACTAATCACCTATTTTAAAAATATCGCAAACCCTCTCACCAAGAATTTGAAATCAAGTGAAATTGATAGTGGATCTCAGCCAGTCATAAAAAAATACACTGAATGTTCTAAGAAATACTTAAAATACAAAGCATCAGGAAAATCCTTCAATGTAGCGCTAGACGTAAATGTTTGAAAGATGACAATGCTGCGAGAAACATTCTGTTGTCAGTTCCTTTCCTTGCCCCTCTAAAATTCTAGCTTCCTTATCGACAAACTCACCGCATGTCTTGTGCTGCGGACCATGACCACGTTCGCCTCCATGTGTAGCTAGAAATTCGAATATGTTGCATGTTGCTAAGGTGGAGGCAATCTCAGAGGTCTGCCGATGCGAAAAGCGTTCGGGTTTTTTGTTCTAGCTGTCGCATCTTTATACGGAATATATGTTATCTCTGGTAGGCTTTGGTGGATACAGAAAATTTTTCTATCTTCCACTGTATACACACACTGTTTCTGCACACCGTGTCCTCTTATCATAAGTCATATCCCCCGTGTTGCCAGTTAAGCCAAATAGGCTACCTGTTTTACCGATGGGCGATTGAACTTTATCTATTCGCTACAGACCGTCAATTATTCTCAGGATTAAAAAAATTAAAAAATATTACTAAATCAATCATATGAAAACGTTCACTGCAGCCCTGTTTTTTTTTTTTTATGTAATAGACTAGAGGCTTAGGGAAAGCCCTTTGTACTGTTCGACAATCTATTTTTTCGTGTAGAATGTCGAACAGCAGCTCTAGCCGGAAGATAGAGAGTAGAAAGAGACAGAGAAGTAGGAAGAAGCTGCCACAACCTAATCGCGATATTTTATTCCATCTACTTCCCAACCATTTCGCAACTCTGGCATCGGGGCATTTGAGAAACAACTCGCTGGAGTGTTATGCCTCCTGAAACGAGTTAAATCTCTTCAACCAACCGATAACATGCGCTTGGGGGAGCGAGGAAAGACCAGCGAAGGCTATGACAGGAGGAATCAGGAATGTAAAGAGGGGAGAAGAAAGAAGGGAAGTTATGTGGGTGGGAAAGTGGAAAAGGCGAAGGACCGTGGGGCTGGCTGGGATTCGAACCCGAGACCTCTGGGATAGTAGTCAGGCGCCTTACCTCAAGACCACCGAGGTCCCCTTGGCATGTAAACATATGAGTGATACACATGCATACGCGATTACATTCTTATGAATTCTTAACGATGGGTGTCTATGCTTTCCATTTAGACACAGATTGTGTCGGACACAGTGAGTGGAATGGAGTTGATACACGACCACCAACGAATTATCATTCTCCCAGTTTCATTCGTTTGAAGGGGAAGAAGTAATGAAGTTTCAGTTAAGCGAGTCTAGCTTTATTATTTATTATTATTATTTATTATTTGTTTATTTAGAAAAATCATGTACAAAGATTCAAATCTTATAAATTAGTACATTAATTAACAAATTGGATATAACAAGCTTAAAAACACAATATAAAAAAAGAAAAAACTTAAAAAAATAATATAAAAATAAAAAAAAAATAACTTAAAAAGAACAAGAAATAAGATAAAATAAATAAATAAAGCAAGAAATAAAATTAAAGGAAAAAAAAAGAAATAAAAAGAAAGAAAAAAAAGAATTGGTAAAATACAAAAACAGAAAGAAAATAAAACAGGAAATGAAATAAAAAAATAAAAAAAAAGTAAAAATAAGAACAAAATAGTTGTATATTCATGCTCTAATCCGCTCTATTTAAAATAAATTCAAAAAGTTGCTTCTTAAAAATGCCCAATGAATCGATGCGTTGTAAATTAACAGGGAGAGAGTTCCAAAGCTGAGCTACGAAGACAAAGAAAGAACGCTGGCCAATTAACGTGCGAAATTGAGGAATTATTAAATTATTATTTCTGAGGGATTGCGAAAGCTGCACAAACTGCTTGAGGTATGCAGGTTTACGCTCATGAAGGATATCGTGAAACAGTCGTAGAAGCCTAAACTCACGATATTCATTTAGAGAGCAGCCCAAAACTGTGTTCGTGAAGGGTGAAATGTGGTCGAAACGGCGTAACTTATAAACAAAACGTACACAATCGTTAAACGCTACTTCAAGTTTACGGGCGCAAGAAGAATCGAGTGAGGGAAAGATGGAAAGGCCATGCATTAGAAGAGGTAGTATTAGGGCTTTAAGCAGATTCATACGTACAGACCTCTTTAGCAAGCCACAATGGTAACGAAGTCTTGACAGGAGTCCATAGGTTTTTCCAACAATAAAACTAATGTGATCGCAGCAGGTCATGCTGCTATTCAGTACCACCCCAAGATTTCTTGCTTTATCAACGCAAACAAGAGGAACCGAGTTTAACGCGATAGCGGAGAGGTCAGGACGATCAGTAGCGGAGTGAGAGAAAAAAATACACTGGGACTTCGAAGGATTTAGCTGCAGTAAATTTAATGTCGACCAGTAGGATACATGACGCAAGTCAGCAGCAAGCTTCTCCACACATAAATGTATTTGATCTTTTGGGGCTGGGAGATAAAGCTGCACATCGTCTGCATACATATGAATCTTAGAATATTTTACTACTAAGGGAAGGTCGTTAATAAAAATACTGAATAAAAGAGGTCCAAGAATGGAGCCTTGAGGGACTCCAGCGTGAAGAAGGGCACTTGAGGAACAAGAGTCACCTAGTTTAACCTGTTGAGAGCGGTTAGATAAGAAACTTTGCAAAAGTTTAAGTGCAGAAAGAGAAAAATGTGCTTGTGACGCCAGTTTTCGCAGGAGCAGGTCGTGATTGACGCTATCAAAAGCTTTTGAGAAGTCAAGCAACAATAAACAACAGATATTACGTTCGTCAAGGGAGTTGCGTATATCTGTAGTGACTTTAAGAAGCGCAGTTTCACAGCTGTGGTGTTTTCGAAAGCCAGATTGCCATGTATTTATAAGTTTGAGACGCTCACAATACGCTGTTATTTGCGTGGCTATTAGCTTTTCAAGGACCTTTGCCAGAAATGGAAGAATACTGATAGGCCGAAAATCAGAGGGACTGGTAGGAGAAGGGCACTTGGGAATGGGTATGATTAAGGCATGCTTCCAAGTCGAAGGAAACTTCGACACAGTGAGGCAGGAGTTAAAAATGTGAGTTAAAGTAGGCAATAGACGAGGTAGAAGCATTTTTAGGAATCTAGGCGAAATGTAATCGCTACCAGTCGCATTTGATTTGATTGACTTCAGAGCAGTGATTACTTCGAGGTAGTCGACGCAATGAAAGCAGAAGCCATCGGAAGAAGCTATAAAAGAGGTATTAGCCTGGTCCGCAATTTGGTTAGATATAAAAAATCGATTAAGGGTGTCAGGACAGATGTTGTGCGCCACAGATTCATTCTTAGAATGAACACCCAGTTGCCGCAAATTGTTCCAGACTGTTTTTAAAGGAAGAGAGGGGTCCAATTTACGAGCGTAGAAATTTCGTTTGGCTTCCTTGATTTTTGCGACAATTAAATTTCTTATGCGTTTGAAGGATCTTTTAGCAGCTTCACTTTTCACTTTAAGAAACCAATGGTAAAGAAACTCCCTTTCAACTATGAGCGATTTAATTTCCGCGGTAAACCACGGTTTAGATTTTGCTGGAATAGTTTTGCTTCTCAGAGGGACAAATTCCTCACAGAGATCATGAAATAACCTATTAAATTCGGAAATTTTTTCATCGACGTCAGTCATAGTGAAGATGTTGGACCATGGTAGACAATCACACCTATGAATGAGACGTGTTTGATCAATATTAGAGAAATCCCGATAAGTACGGGTGGTAGTAGGTGGAGGATCAACATTAAAACTATGACATATGAACAAAATATCATGATCCAGATAACTGGGAGGAGAGATTTGGTTTTGAAATAAAACAGCGTTAATATCATTGGTTAGAAACACATCGAGCAAGGAGGGTGACCTACATTTAAAGTGTGTGGGAAGAACATTAACAACATTCAAACCGAGAGAATTCATCATAAATAAAAATTAGTTTTGTAGGGTAGACTTGTTTAATAGATTAACGTTAAAGTCCCCACCGACCAAAATATTCTTATACACACTGGATAGGCGCTCAAGAGTATCGCTAAGTTCTTTAGCGTTATCGAGGTTAAACTTGCCAGGCGGTGAGTACACACAGACAAGAAGAAGTTTGTCAATATTTGAAGAAATTTCCACGCAGATAAATTCGATTCCCGGCAGTTTAGAAAAACCAACGATTTTAGAATTTAAATATTCACGCACATAAATTGCAACACCCCCACCAACACGACCTTGTCGATCATTGCGGAGTAATTTGTATCCATCAATAGATACAATGGAGGAAGGAATGGAATCGTTGAGCCAACTTTCACAAATAAATAAAGCCTGAACCCCAGAATTAATAAATGTTTCATTTAACTCACTTATTTTAGGACGAATACTTCGCGAATTAAGCATGCAGGTGTTGAAACCTTTGTGCAGCGAACTAAGGATTTTGACAAGCGTTCTCACCCGGTCTTCGCAGCTAAGATTATGTGACATATAAGAGAATAAGGAGCTCGACCCATGAGCACTGCCAAGAAGCGAAAGCAGATTGAGAAAAGAGGAGGAAAATAAAGAGCACAGCTAAAGCATGAATACTAACTGAAAAGAAAGGAATCATTATAGTTACAGAAAAGAAGATGTATACACTATATAACAATAAATTAAATAAATAGAAATAATTAATATAAAATAAAATAGAAATAATTAATATAAAATAAAACAAAAATAGATAAAAATTGAGAGAAATAAACGCAAAAAAAATCAAAACTAAAAACAAAAATATCATTAAACGCTTATAGAGAGTGACTCCAGAGCTTCCACCGACGGGCATTGCAATTGGGAGACGTCTCGTATTACAACAAAGCGCTCCTCTTGCTTCCTTTTAACACGCACCAGGCCATCCCTAGTGGAGACGGAATATACCAATCCCAGCTTTCGCAAATTTAAGGCCTCCCGCAATAAATTGCTGTTGGTAGGTGAAAGGCTCTCATTTACATAAACTGGGCTATCGGCAGAGAAACCACCCAGCTCACAAAGCATGAATCTTTGCTTCCGATTTACCTTTAAAGCCTGCAAAAACGCCTTCGCTTCACGCTGTCCAGAGAATTTCACAATTATGGGCCCACTCCTTTGGCGCATGCCAGATCGCAGCCGAAAAGCATCAGTGTAGGGTGAGAGTTGATGCTTGACCATTGACGCCAGTTCAGCGACGATCCTCTGTGAAATCTAAAAAATTGAAACGGTTATACCGGAGACACACTAGCACACTTAATCCAGATTATGACGTCAAAATGACGCAGACCCATATAAAAGAAATGGAAATAAAATGGAGTCTACGTCATTCTGACGTCATAACCCGGATTAAGTATGCTAGTGTGTCGAAGGTATTAGCGATGTTCAAGAACTAAAAGTTGACAGTTGAGATTTCTTCGAATTTTTAAAGAAAAGCATGGTAAATATTGGGAAGAAGATGTTCCTAAATTCGATGGTGTCATGTATAACGGCAAGCTATCTCTTTACTGAAAATACACCCTGTAGTCACTATAAAATTTGATGGAGAATTATGAGAAATTGAGAAGAGGTAGACGAAAAAATGATGCAATTTATTTAAGTTTTAGATTGGGGGGAATTGAGAAAACGAGATACCGTGGCAGAAAATCACCTTGAAAAAAAATCCTGGAAAATATTTATGAACTAGTAATTTATGGAAAATTAAGTAGCTTTGTCACACACGAAGACAGCACCCCATACAATATTTTTGTTAAATATTTCAAGGTTGGCTACATTGAAAGCATCATGGTAGCTTTCAATAATGTTGTCTAGTATAGATATATTTGTGTTTGGAGTTTAGCATTGCTTGACCCTAGTTGAAATGTTACTTTATCTTCTGAAACACCAACTGGGGTGCCCAGATCTACCCACATGAAGTTTTGTTTTTACATTTTTATTGGGTTTCCAACAGTAATTTTAATACTCTTTAGCATTTCTTTGTTTTAGTAATTATTGAATTAATAATTTTAATTAATTTAATTAAATTCATTTTAATAAATTATTCAAAAGATTATTTTTTTCCATAGATTTGTAAGTTATTTTTCCTCAGTTTTCTTGTTTTAGTTTTTTCAACTCGCATAATGGATTTGTATGTGCAAGAAAAAATCGTCTGAGACGTCTTCTCGAAGAGGTGGAACAGGGTGATACAGGAACGATTGATGAGTCATCGGATTCTGAACTTGATTGTTGCCAGATGAGTGAACATAATTCTGAAACGGAAGGCTCAGCGGGTGTCCGATGAAGAAGAAGGGTGGAACCACAAGATGGAGAACTAAAACGAGAAATAGAAACGTTCGTACAGGTGATCAGTATATTCTTGTCCATTTACTTGTGGATAAAGACGTATGCAAAAACCTGTAAGACAATTTTGGAACGTTGAACTTGCTCATAGACCAAAATATGAAACAAATTATCGTAAATTCTATCAACAAAAACCTTTTGAAAGAAACAAATAATAAGCATAGCTATCCAACATGTATTAGTGAAGTGAAAGCTTTATTTGGGTTAAGGCCTCCATACACGTTCAAATTGGGTGTACATCCAGATTTTCACCAAACCCATGTGCGCAATGAGTTTTAATAGGCCGACTGGCTCACAATCGATAGTTTCGGTTATATATCCGCCCTTCGATGCAAATCAAATTTGACCGTGTATGGGGGCGTTTACTGTACTTTGCTGGGTCTATTCGTTCTAGAGGTCAAAACATGGAAGATTTATGGTTAGTAGGGAGGTTGCGAATAGAAATTTTTAGAACGATGAGCCTCCATGTTAATAAAATGTCTTCGATTTGATGACATAGACACACGGAGTGAGAGACGTAAAATAGACAAACTTGTTCCAATCCGAGAAATTTTCCAAATTTTTTAAAATAACTGTGTAACAGTTTATCAGTATCTAAATATTGCCCAGTTGATGAGCAAGTGGTTGCTTTTCGAGGACGCAGCTAATTTCGCCAGTACATACATATAGGAAATGTCGTGCTTACTTATGAGGAAATGGCACTGTCACCACACAAATTGAAGCGTGCCCTAATTCGTGGCCTCTCTGCCCCTTGTTGGATTCCCCGCACGATTTATCTTATCTGACGCCGGGCCATTTCTAGTTGGCGGACCACTCCTTCTCCCTCCAGAACGAGATCTCGCTGATACCCCTGTGAATGCGTTGCAAAGATGGAAACTGCTCCAAAAACTTCAGCAAGATTTTTGACAAAGGTGGAGCTCAGACAAATGTCGAAATGGAACGCACCCTCCAAGAACGTCGAGATCGGGAACATAGTACTCATCAAAGACGAAAGATAACCACCTCTCAACAACAGCGGAAGCCGATACCATTACTCTTCAGACTTTGAAGGATAAGATAAATTTATACCCACAAGTACACATCTAATGATCAAACTCACATACACTTAGTTCCCTACTTACGCATATCCCTTACAAAGAGTGCATCGATCGCCCTCATTTCGAATTGCAAATCGATTTCAATAATCAATTGCGCGTGTGCACAATTGCTGATCGCCTAAATTACCTTTAATTATGACAAAAAGGGCAATTCGGCTATTTTGCGCGATCGCGGATTGAGGTGCGCGAGTTATAGATAAGACAATTTGTTATAACAAAGATCCACCGGATGTGTATGAAATACCATCCCGACCAAAACCTATGGCCTGGTAAAGGCATTAGGAATTTTCCCCAGAAGGAAAATGACACCGTCATTTTCTGATAAGCTTAAGCTGCATGAAAACCGTGAGAAACATTTTCGTTAAATGAGAATGGATCTCAAGGTTTTAATAAAATGCTTTAATGCACTTTTAGCATCTAAGATTCACTTAGAAATTAGAGGTAAGAAATGTTTTTTAAATTAATGTAACAGTTAGTTAGGAATAAACCACCAACTCGGAAGGTACCTTAAAATCCGTTCTCGATAATAACTTTTTTTATATATTTTTAAATTAAAGTTGTGTTTTAATTATTGTAGATAGTTTTCAAAGATTGGGACATATTGTTTACAGTGTTTCGCCGGTTATTTTCTGTCGGTTGTTTTATTTTCTTTTAATCGATTTTCTTATTCACAACACTAGTGAAAAAACATATCTCGCGTGCGATGCATTCAAAAAATCAAAGAGACACAACCAGTCTTGAGGTCAAAATTATCACCGCCGGATGGATTAGCGCCGCGCCGCGTCTGTTATCAATAATTATTCACTTTTCAATTTTTTATATAAAGTTTTATTAAATTTGTTTAATAAAGTTCTTATTTCATTACAAAATCCCAGTAATTATTTCATGGTGATGGATGTTCGGCCGAGTGGTACAAACCCACCCTGGTAAAGACGGGCGGGTACGTGTTTTAACTTTGCGCACGCAGACAGGATAACTGCAGCGCCCCATAACTAAAGTATGTTTATTGCCATGTTTAAACCTACCAAAGAACTCCCAGCTTTCCCAGTACATAACTTGAATTGAATAAATTCTCAACCTCATGAAGCACTTCACTTGAATTAAATAACTCCACAATCACATGAAGTGAATTAATGAATGAATTATTAACTTCCCAGTATAGGAAGTTATTGTAATCGGCCCAAAAATCGAAATGGAAAATTTGGACGTATTTTCATCTTTCAAGGTCCCAGGAGCATTTTAAGCAAAAAATTGGGAGGAGGTATGTGTGTGTGTGCGTACGTATTTGGTCATTTTTTCCTGCACGATATCGCGCGAACCAAAAAAGATATCGACTTCGTTGAGGTGTCGTTCGAAGCGTATTAACCGAAATATGATCTGAAAAGATCATAATCTAATAACAATCACTGAAACACTAATCACTGGTAATCCAGGTGCAGAAAAAAGTGATAAAATTCAATATTTTATTAAAACTTTTTACTGCAAAAATAAACTTAAAAACTTTGTTCCACTATGTTATTACACGAGAAATATCATTTATTCAAGCAAATGTAGGACCGGCACCGGCTGCTTCCAGGCCTGTAGCTACGATGGGTTTGCTGGAGGCTCTATGAGAACCTAAAATAAGCAGCGTGCTGCAAAATTTAAGATATGAGATGAAAAGGCTTTATCATAACCTCAAATATGCAGCTTACTGCAAATTTAAGGCATGATATGAATATGCAGCACGCTGCTTTGCTTCTCATATTACCAGCCTCAGAAATAAAAATACTTTTGATTGCAGCTTGCTCTCATGCCCTAATTTTCTGCAGGCTGCCAATTTTCATGTTCTGATACAGCCTGCGGACGATATAAGCGAAGGAGTAGGAGCAAGCATTTCAACTCCAATTCTTTACCTATTAAGATTATTATTATTATATGGGCATATGGAAATTCGTACCCAAAATCCGTTCACTATGTCGATGGGTGAGGAAGTTTTTACCCTGAGGCTATGGAGGGAAATAAATTACATATCCTAGTTTTCAGCTAAAACCTGCTCTAAACGATGCTGTGAGCACCTTTCAACGTTAAACTTTTGATAGTAGGACGCATCGTGTGACCACTACTCGAACTACGAATGTCCAATGTCAAGCGTCCAACGATGGTATTTGGACATATTCGGAGTGTTGTCAAACGTCTGAAGCGTTGATGCTGTATTTGCCCGATACATTGCCCGATACGTTGCGACGCATATAAACCTTAACATTCATTACGTTTTGGTAGAAAATTAGCCAGTCTTAAGAGAATTTCATGAGGCATCTAAAGCCCGTTTTAAGATAATTGTAATTAGGCCTAAAGATCCCACTAGCAGGTGATTTTAGTTAGGATTAGAATACGGTATAACCGACAGCCTTGAGCGTGTCGGCATCCTGATGCTTGCACCTTCCAACGCACGAAAATAGAAAGAATCCAATAAAATATTTGTATGCAAATTAAAAATTAGTCTTAAAATCACGCCAAAGAAGTATAACTTCTAATGCGCGGACATAAGTACACACACCCACTGATTTTTTTTTGACGTGACAACGTCTATAAAACGATGAACGCCGGCTGCATGCACGAAAAAGGATGACTCATTGTCCCGTTACGCTCGAGCCGAAATTGGTTGTCTGTAAAGAGGGTTTACGGACGATAGTTTAACGTGACAACGTCATGAGAAAACATTGATGAAATGATTGCATACATTTATGAATAAAATTGAATCATTTATATCAAATTATTATCATTATTTTGTATGGATACAAAAAGGAGTGAAATGAAATTGGAAGAAATTAAGAAGTTAAGTTAAGTTAACACAAATTGGAAGAAGTTAGATATCAGACATGTATAAAAGTTGTAAATGAATTTGTTACTACACATTGTTACTTGTAAATAATCTGTTCATTAAAGTAATAAACATATTTGAATTCATTAGAAATTTGAATTTTAAAAATTTGATTAAAATTGTCAAATTGTCAACAATAATATGATTACAGTTTCTTTCTATAAAAACTTGTTCATAATTATATTTTAACAAATTATTGATTTGAATAAAAAATCAAAAATTATAAATTAAATTCTGAAATTAGATATTAATTTTTTTAATCAGAATTTTGATTTAGCAAGCATGATTTTACAATATATTTAGAAATTTTAATAACAAGTTGAACCGCCTAACCGACGGCAAGGGAATATACTATTTAATAAAGCCAATCAAACATTCCAATTAAACAATCATTTCCATTCACTTAATTTGTTTAAACAATTAATTGTTCAAAATGTACAAATCAAATTATTGAAAGTAATAGTTGGTATTTTCATCTAGCCAAACGCCAGTTTTTGAAATTAATCACAAATTATTGAGTTTAAATTAACAATATTTAAAGGAGTACATTATCTTTATTACAATTATTTTTTAAATATTTATGTTAAATTTTAGCAATAAATTATAAACATTTTCTTTTTCCTATCATCGTCCTATCCTTAACAGAACACAGATTGGAAGAAGTTAAATATCAGACATGTATAAAAGTTGTAGATGAATTTGTTACTACACATTGTTACTTGTAAATAATCTGTTCATTAAAGTAATAAACATATTTGAATTCTTTCGTGGAAATAAAAGCAAATTTATCAATCAAAATGAATATTTCATTTCACTCCTTTTTGTATCCATACAAAATAATGATAAGTTAATATAAATGATTCAATTTATTCATAAAAGCAATCATTTCGTCAATGTTTTCTCATGACGTTGTCACGTTAAACTATCGTCCGTAAACCCTCTTTACAGACAACCAATATTATTAGTTTGAACTATGAGTGAAACTTTATATAACTACTAATCATATTCGTCTTCCTATATAAATATTTACCCCTAGCGCTTTTTCATCCTTGCGGCAAGCCTGCACTATTCTATTTATCTACAGAATCCTGACGGTGACCTCAAGTATTCAAGCAAGCAAGAGTTAACCCTTCTAGCACAGAAGGCGCACTTTTCAGCTAAGCATGAAAATCTATATATGCATACACACATATATATATATATATATATATATATATATATATATATATATATATATACATATATACATATATACATATATAGAGTTTCCCTTCTAACACAGAAGGCACACTTCCCAGCAGGGCTGAGAAATATTTACCACTGCCGTGGACATGCAAACATAAAATATTAGTAAATAATAGTAGAGATTGAACATACATAGATTAAAATAAAAAGTAAGGGCATCCAACATGTAACCCACCAGACAACATAAAATGTACGCAATCACGTCAGATTGAAAAGACTCCTTTTAAGGGCATCTTTACCAATACTCACGTCAAACACATGAATATTGTTGTTCACGTTAATGAACATGCGATTGACAGGTTCGAATCTGCCGTAATTCGTATTAGAAGAGTTGGTTTGTAAGAGAGGTGGTCCTCTTAGATTGTAACGACTCACTCTAAACGATGCACGGTGATCTAGAAAACCTGAGTCAACCTTTCCATTAAGGAGCTGATGAGCAAAAACAACATCGGCCACCTCACGGCGCTTGTGTAGAGAGCTTAAGTTAAGAAGTAACTTAAGCCGAGATTCATAAGATGGAAGAACTAATGGGTTTTCCCAAGGAAGATGATTCAGTGCGAATCGAACGAACCTTCGTTGGACCGATTCAATAGTTCTAACATGCACAGAGTAGTGAGAAGACCAAACCTGGGACGCATATTCGAGTAATGGTCTGACAAGAGAAATATAAAGGTGTTTAGTAATCAAGGGGTTGTTAAATTCTTTGGACCACCTTTTTATAAAACCCAGGACTAAACTACCTCTAGAAGAGATATAGTTGATGTGAGTGGAAAAATCCAGCTTACTATCAAATCTAATCCCGAGATCTTTAACAAAGTTTACACGAGGGACACCTTCATTAAGAAAGGTGTAGTTAAAAATTATAGAATCACGTTTCCTACTAAAAGTCATGACTTCACATTTACTAATATTAAGAACCAGGTTGTTATAAGTACACCAAGAGTAAAAGGTGTCAAGATCAGCTTGCAAAAGTTTGCAATCCACAATACTCTTAATGTGACGGTATAACTTGATGTCATCAGCGTAAATCAATATTCTACAGTGTCTTAACAAGGAAACAATGTCATCAATTGATAAAATGAAGAGAAGAGGGCCCAGATGACTTCCTTGAGGGACACCGGATGATGCTTCAATGGGTACTGATTTGGATCCGCGAAAAAGAACTTGGTAGGTCCGGTCAGCTAAGTAAGACTGGAACCACACCAGAAGTGCTTGCGGAAAGCCAAGCCTTCTTAATTTGAGAATTATAATAGAATGGGAGAGCTTGTCAAATGCCTTGCTAAAATCAGTGTAAACGCAATCAGTTTGACAACCAGAAACGAAGCCCTCGACAGCATGAGAAGTGAACTCAAGAAGATTGGTGGTAGTGGAACGACCTGCAAGAAAACCATGTTGATTCGTTGAGACAAGCCTCTTGCAGATCGGAGCGATCGCAGAATAGATAATAATTGATTCGAAAAGCTTCGGTATAACAGACAACTTCGCAATTGGTCTATAATTCGATATTTCGTTTTTGCTACCACTTTTGTGAATAGGAATTATAAACGAATTCTTCCAAAGCGTAGGGAAGCACCCTTTATCCAGGGATTTCTGAAACAGGGTTTTCAGTGGAGACTGGAGAACCTCCGCACAGGACTTCAGGACAGCAGGTGGAATACCGTCAGGGCCCGAAGTGAAGTCGAAAGGGAGTTCATCAATATGTTTCACGATATCAGCAAGGGTAATTGAGAGAGGTAAAAAATGAGGCTCTCGGTTAGGGGTAATGTGACGAAAATTATTGTCATTAGGCTGAAAGTCAGAAGGTAAAAAAGATTGATGAAAGAATGATGCAAACATGTTGCAAATCGCAAGTGACTCAGAGCTAGACCAGTTCGTGTGTTGCATAGTATTAGGGTAGTTATCAACTTTTTTCTTAGAGTTGACAAATTTAAAGAAGTTCCTAGGATCAGTAAACACTTTATCACTCATGCTGCTAAGGTGTTCACGATACAGAGGACTGAGTTCGACAGTCATATTGACTGCGTCAGTAAAGAATACAAGATCTAACTGCCTCCCCAAAACGTTAGATACACCGCTCATTTGATTCAAGCCAAGTGAGAATAAGGAATTAGGAAAACAGGATTCCTTAGAATTCAGGTTGCCTTCAGGAAGGTAGTTATCGTCATCTACATCCGTTACCCACTGAATATTGGGTAAATTAAAGTCTCCAAGGAGAAGTAATTCATCGCCAGTGTCCATCATACTCGAGATATAATCAACACCAGAGATGAGAATATCATAGAGATTTTTACCTCTATCGTCAAGAGTGCTTAACATATCTGGTGGGATATAGCAGCACAGCAGAAAGAGATTAATTTTTGAAAAGGTAATTTTAAGAGCGACAAGCTCAATGTCAAGGTGGATAGAAAAACTAGGAAGAGAAATTAGATTACAAGACAGATGGCTACTACAAGCAAGAAGTACGCCACCTCCACGAGCATCCGAGTCAGTGTAACGATCCCTCCGAAACACTTGGTAAGAGGAATCAAAGAGTTCCGCATTAAGAATACCTTCATGAAGCCAGGTTTCAGTAAATGCTATGACATCGAACCCGCTAGCCATCGATGCCTGAAGGATGTCGTTAGTTTTTGACCTAGTCCCTCTTACATTCTGGTAGTAGAGGGAGAGCGTCTCGAGTTTTTTGGCATCTGTATAGTGCTCGGAGTAGAAGCGTTTGCACGATGCGCTTGAGTACGGGTACGCGGAACAAAAAGCTTGGTAAGGGCACCAGCAGGCCAGAAACCGGGATCTAAAAGAGTCTCGGCAATAACGGGCGGTGCAGACAAAACAAAAGAAGCAACAGGCTTGGAAGCCTTGCTGACTTTTCTGCAGGAGACAGTTCCAGGGTCTATAGATTTCTTCCTTAAATATTCACAGACAGACTCCGTCATAGTTTCAGGAGAGAATCGTGATATAAAGATATCTAAAGGTCTCGGTATCGTAACCAGAGGGGTGCACGGTTGTAGGGGAACTGTAGCTGCCGTGACCGGGGGGTTGGCCACTATTAAGGGCGAAGAGGTTGATACTGAGATCGGCCTAGAAGTCGACTCCATCTCCGGAACACGGGGCAAGGAACTCAAGTGACACCGTCCTCAATGACGGCTTGGCGATTTCGATTTTTCCTGCGACTTTTGCGACGCACCTTAGTAACAGGTGCAATCGAGTTGACGGCCTCCTGTGGCAAAAGGACGTTCTCCGAACGGGAAGTAGCCGCGGGGCAGGGTGAAGGCAGAGGCTGCACCTCAACCTGCAGAGCGTCATCAGATGCTGCCGTCGCTGAGGAGGTCTTATTTGTAACAGCTCTCCAAACTTAAGGACAGGGAGCTCAGGGCGTTGTGATTTTGAATCACTGCTGATGATAGCGATTCAATATCAGCCCTAACACGCTTGGTATTCCTTATAGTAGCCGGTAACCAGTGGCGTATTTTAAGATTCGGCGCCCTGGGCCTAGAACTTTTGCGCCCTATACAATAATGGAAAAAAGGTAATACATTTTAATAATGTACAAACACCATAACGTCAAGAATTTTTTTTAAAAGGACACTTGTAGATCATTTGCAAGATCAATAAGCTACAATAATTGTTGGGGTTTTATGGCGTTATCTCTAACTTCCACTTCAGGTGTTGTATCCAATTTGCATAAGAGTGCAAATTTGGCTGTTATTGCACCATATGAGGATTGCGATTGCTTCTGTATTTTTCTGTGAAGTTATTCTTAGCTGTAGCCTCTACTAGCCTCTATAGTTGAGCCGGACTTACACAAGGCAGTACATTTCTCCCTTACACGATGTTAAATTGTACTGAAGGCTTTTTCCAAAGTCCTGGCTCAAAAATAACGTCCTAATGGTATATGAGCGCGTATCGAGATAAATGAGACGAGGTGTGATTGCATCCTCTTCGAGCAAGGTCCTCACATATACATTGTGGGATCATATGTTTCTTACTCAATCTGAGGCAGTTTAATGTATATCAGAGTCAAAATCATAAAAAAATACTTTCATTGGGATTTATTTTCTTTCATTCTTTAATTTCATTGTTTTTGTCATTTTGACAGAACAATAGCACCTCGCCTTATTTGAAGTATGACACCTTACTGGGTCAAAAGAAAAAGGAGGCGCCTCTTATAAACTCAATCGTGTACTACCCAAGACTACTAGCCTCTTCAAAAGCATCGTCTGCCTCGACATGTTGAAGAGTTTTGGATTCCCGGAATTCCGATAATATAGCCGTTTCTAGAGAATTGGAGTGAAATTGAGCCAATAGACTGGCCGCTTCATTTTTAACTAACCCTTTTTGGTGGACAGTCATTTTTTATAACGTCAAGAGCCGCTACTATTTCCTTACAATTTTTATCAGGGCTAACACAGGTACCGTCCTTACCTGACCACCGCGTAGTATAATTCACGGTTACATTTTTAGGGCTTATTTTATACGTTCGATTAATGCTGAAAAAAAGACATATAGCTTTTGCAGCAACACGCAAATCTGTGTAGCTTCTGAGCATATACCGATTATCCGATCAAGTTTTCCTAATATGCGGCAGGTATCCATAACGGCTGGCAGTATATGTTCTACTTTGTGACCAGTGTTTGCCAGAAAGGACAGAATTATTTAACTTGAAGGAAATTGACAGTCTCTGTAGAAAGCTATTCGTCGGTCGCCCTTTGTATGTTTACCGCATTAACCTGGAAAGTTTTTAGCGACGGGGGGACCAAATATAATAGGTCACAGCATGGTACAATAATTACAAGGTAAGCTCATAAGGGCCCCGTGACGTCACTTAGATCTTAGTTCACAAAGGAAAAAAGCTCTCTCGTGATGTCACTCAGATCATATAAAAATGGTAGAAGCTTTTCAATATGAAAACAGAGCTTTTCCTTGCGAGCCTACCTTGTATTATTGTACCATGGGTCGCAGTTCCCGGCAAGACGCCCCAAAACAAGAATGAATGAATGGATCTCGCAATTAAAGAAAGCTGATCTATATTTGTTATATCACGAAAAATATTGCTTTTATAAAAGTTATCTCTCAGTGTGTTGTAAGGATTATTAAAAGCTTCCAAAGCTGAGCACGAGAATACTTGCGCCGCCCCTCACAGCTTGTCGCCCCGGGCCATGGCCCCCATGGCCCTAGGGTAAATACGTCAATGCGCCGGTAACACCAAAGCGAAGTAAAAGGAGATTTTTGAAACCTGACGATATCAAGGCGGCACAGGAATTGAAGGACGGTGTCTGGTTTGACGTCATCTCAGTAGTGATGAGCAAACGCAAGAACAAGACAAGACTAATCTAGTCTTGTTCTTGTCTTGTTCTTGTTCAGTCTGTCTTGTTCTTGTTCTTGCAAGCATAGCTAAGTCTTGTTCTTGTTCTTGTTCTTGCAAATATTCCTAAGGCTTGTTCTTGTTCTTGTTCTTGCAAAATGTGCAAGAACAAGACCACTTTTGCTCATCACTAATTCGATTAATGCTGTTAAGAATTACCAACAATTATTTCTTCCTTTTTGTGTATCACGGGATTGGTTTCTTCCTGAAGTCGGTTTTTTAAACTTTATTTTTATCTTAATATAATATGAGGAATCTTCATTTTTGTATGGATTTAACAGAAGAAGGACTAGTTTCCTAAACACCAGAAATTGAATTAAAGTAACAGACCACCCAATTGGATAAAAAAAGAGTAGGCAGTGTGGAACATCTACCTAAATCTTTTCGGAAAATTTTGCTTCGAAATGCAAAAATATTGATTCTGAATCTCGTTGACATGCAAAGTCATTATGTACTTATGTACAAATGCTTTTACAATTATCATACTAAGGGTGAGTTGCACCAACTAACTTTAACCGTAACAAAAGCTAAATCGGTTGTCAAATCTCCGGTTAGACAAGACGGGAGTTGCACCGTTTAACAACTGTTAACATGACGTAACATTTTAACGTTAACTTTAACCAGGCAAATTCGCCCGGTTAATGTTATTGTTACTGTTAACTTATGACAGTTGTCATAGATCCAGACAGGAGTGCCATTTTCAATAAACTCACAAACTGTGAAACTTATAAATACACAAAAATGTAAATTTAAATCAAAGTAGCCTTTAACGATAACTTTAACAAACAGTTGGGTGGTGCAACTCATTTTTACAAACTGGAACTTTAACAACTTTGTTATTGTTAAAGTTAATTTTAACAATAACTTTAATCAATAATTTGGTGCAACTCACCCTAAATATATACACATATACATGTATCTATAAAAATTACTTGAGCATAATAATCAATTTTATGTTTTTTGTTTTTAATAGAATGAATTTAGGTGGAATTTTTGCAAGAATCTTGCAAGAAATCTTGCTCTGGGTCTTGTTCTTGCACAGTTAGTCTTGTTCTTGTTCTTGCAAGCATAACTAAGTCTTGTTCTTGTTCTTGTTCTTGCAAAATGTGCAAGAACAAGACAAGACTGCAAGAACAAGACCACTTTTGCTCTTCACTACATCTCAGAGGAGAAGATCGAGTGATTTTTGTAATATAAAACTTTCCACCCTATTTGTTTCGTCCAGCGAGATCTCCCATCAGGAGATCCCAATTTTTCATGATCAGTTAGTCTGTTACTACTAGCCAAGTTGTTAAAATCAAAAACGAAAATTGTACTCGAAAATATATACATAGTAAAGTAAAAATATTTACATAAGGAAATATTTAGTTACTTTCGTATGTACACCATCATATAACAAAAGACAATTCACCCACTAATCCAATTATAAACAACTAATTAACTTTATTATTTCACCTTTATATTATTTTATTTAACCGAAAATACCAAAAAAAAACAGCAATCTATATAAATTTAACAGTTCTTCAGCGAACTTTCAGACTAATAAACACATATGCAAAAATTTACAGCACGACCTGTAGTTGAGAGGGCTTCAGTTTTAGAACTGCCATAACCTCCTATCTATAAAGCCACGAATACTAGTTGCGTATGTGTTAGTCGGTGGTCCGGGTCTCGTAAACGTCAATGCTTGTGTTCAATAGCTTATGTCGACGGGAATCATTTCGGCGCGTTAAAAAATAATTACAAAGCAATTAAAAACCAATAAAATTTCGCGCAAATAGAGAACTGAAGTGTTCAAATAAAAAGGTTAAGTACTTCTTACACAAAAAATTTTAACATTAAATAACTTATTTAGTAGGGAGTCCAACCTATTTCTAATTAAATAATTTGATAATAGATGCCATAGATAATATAAGGCAAGTAATCATAAAAGTATATTATGTTGCCTTAAGGCGCGTTTCCAATACAGCGTGGAGTTTCACGTTATTTGGTATCTCTACGTTTCATATGACAGCATCGTATTTTTTTATCGGTTAAATCGTTCTAAGGGAGAAGATTTAAATAAACCGTATAAACAACTCATAGGCTGTCTAATGTACGCAATGCTGTGCACGAGACCTGATATTAGCTTCGCCATAAGCTACATGTCAGCTAAAGACCATCCACATCACCGCATACCACTTTAGCTAAGCACCATCCACATCATCGCATAACTTTTGATTCGAAGAGGAAACCATCCATACAATATATCAGTGAGAGACAAGACACATATTTTAATCAATTATTCTGTCTGGACAATCATCGACGAGTTAGACATCTTGAATTGGTGTAATAAGCAACTACAAACATCTGCATTACTATCATATATTTTATTGGATTAATAAATAGTTTGTATTGATATTCCTATATTTCATTTAATAATTATCATTGACAGTACCCTGAACCCTTCACCCCAAATGGCGCAGTCGCAATCGAACCAGTTTGAAACATCCCAAATAAGAGAAATGGCCACCACAACACAAAAATTATTGGAATCAACATTAGACGAAGAAACGCTAAGACAATTCACCATAACGACACTAAAGGATGAGACAAAAAGACGAGGATTAGAAGTGAATGGAAATTCGAAAGATGAGTACATATCGGCCATCGTAACAAATAATGAGCAAATTTTCCAAATAAAAACTGAAAATACTGACGAAAATACCAATAAAAACATAAAACCACTGATATAATAGTAAATCCGGACATAACCTCTAATTTAAAAGACTGTAGTGGAGAAGACACAGCAGCAAGTGAAAAATACATACAATCAATAAATTTGGCCGCGAAAATACATGGATGGACAGATAACGTAAAGCTCAATTTCGCAACAAGCAAGTTAACTGGTATAGCAAAATGTTGGCAGAGTTATGATGGCGATCACATAAAAGAGTGGAACAAATGGGAAGAAGAATTCAGGAAAAGATTTATAAAAAAGCATAACTTACGGGAATGGATGGAAAGCATAACAAATAGAAAGCAAAAATATAACGAAACCCTCGTTCAATACATAAGCGCAAAAATGGAAATTCTAAAACAAGCGCCATCAGAAATAGATTTAAAAACAGAAGATAAGATAAATTATTTGACAGAAGGAATCTTCAATAATAACGATAGGAGACTATTTAGAATCAATACTTCTTCTTCTTCTTTAAACTCCTTTAATCCCTCATGGGACATAGGGCGGAAACAGTTGCCCTCCAGCGGACTCTGTTTTGCGCGACAGCTCTCAGCTCCGACCAGGATCTCCCAGTGGTTGCGGCTTCTTCTAGTAGGGTTCTCCTCCACGTTGTTCTAGGTCTTCCTACTCGACGGGAACCTTGCGGATTCCAGTCAAGGGCCTGTTTGGCTAGGTTTTCGTTTTCGCGTCGAAAGGTGTGTGTTTGTACTCATAGCACAAATTTAGTATATCATAAAAATCAATCAATTTAATATATCACATAAATTTTCATACAGTACAAATTTAATAAGACAAAAACAAAAAAACATTCAAAAATTCATTTTCCCATTCAAAAGTAAAAACATTTATTATCTTTAAATTTTCATTTTTCGGCATGTAAGCATGTTGACCAGCAACATTAGAATTTCTGATAAAACATCAAGCCAGACGTAATCTGATCCGTCCGGCCATGAGAAAATATGCGAAGCGGCTAGGTAACGCGAATTTCCATAGAGAATCGGCAGATGCTCAGAAATTCTAATGTTGCACAAGATGCATAGAACATTCTTTTAGCAATGTGTATATAAAAGAAATTAATGGATAATTAGAGACACAGTTATTAATAAGACTTCAAGCGTTTAATTTCTAATTGTCCTGTGTTTGGGTGTTTCGCTCAAGCACAAACTTTACAAATCAAATCAACAAAGCAATCGTTGTCAAGGTGAATCACTTTGTCAACAATTTTAAATAACTTTTGTCAAGGTGTAACACCTTGATAATTTAAAAAGAAACTTTGGACAATCAGTCCACCGGGAAGTAAAAGAACTTCTCGTATTAAACATTGGTGACCCCGACGTGATCGGGTGTAGCACTTGTATCACGCAACTCACATCTTCTCATCAATCTCGGGAGCTAATCAACAGCTGTCATCATGTCGAAGACTTTGGAGGAATTTATGCAGGACCAATTCTATTTGGGACAAGAGATCCAGAGAGTCGTCAGCAATTACAAGAAAGATCCAGCGGACCGAAAAAACAGGGACTATTACCTGGAACGCATCCGGCGGCTAGAAGAAAATTGGCTATCTTTTGAAAGGAATGACATCAATCTTAAGGAGCTTCCCAATCACGAGACCCATGAATACACGACTAAAAATTATTACACAGCGATCGCCAAGATATTTCAAGAATATCGGGAGCTGTTTGAGGAAAAGTTGAAGGAATTTCCCAGGCCATCTGCAACACCAACTCCAAGGCAATCTGCAACACCAACACCCAGGCAATCAAAGGTTCAAATTAATGTGACAAGCCCAACCGAGGCTGAAACTGCAAATACTGAAGAAGTCAAAAGGATGAAGAGGAGGCAGCAATCAGTACTCCAATCGTTGAATCGTTTAATGCAATCAATTGACAGAAACCAGATGCATGATACGGTTTACTGCAAGGTAAAACTTGAAGCAGTCAAACATTATTGGTCCCAGATTGAGGAATTAAACAGTAGGCTGTGGGAATTAGTTGACGATCCAGCCAAAATCCATGACGACACCGATAGTTACATCCAAGCTGAAGAAAATGTGCAGCACCTACTCGTAGCATTGACAACCAGATTGCAGGAGCAAAGGCAAGTAGCCAGCAACAGCCAACAATCCAGTCAAGCAAGCTCATTTATGAAACTTCCAAAGATAGAGCTCCCAAAATTTGATGGAGATTATCTGAAATGGAAGCAATTTCACGATTTATACACAGAAATGGTGCATAAACAAGCATTGGCCGACTGTCAAAAAATGTGGTACCTGAAGGCCAACCTAGTAGGAGAAGCAGAACGTCTAATAAGACATTATTCTTTGTCAGAAGAGAACTACACAGCAGCGTGGAGAACACTTCAAGATCGCTACAACAATCCAAGGATACTTGTTGCAGCTCTGGTCAATAAATTGTTATCTCAGCCTTCTCATGCAAACGAATGTGGAACGGCAACATCAGTAAAGAATCTACATGATATAACCCAAGAATGCCTTCTGGGCTTAGAAAATTTGGGAGTTTCAACTGAAAACTGGGACCCATTACTGCTTCACATCCTGCAGCGAAAGTTAGACAAGAACACTCATGCAATGTATGAGCAGTCCCTTGCAAATCCAAAGGAGTTAGCATCTTTGAAGGACTTCCTAGCATTCCTTGAAAAACGTTTCCAGGCGTTGGAGGCCTTAGGCGGAAAAGGGAATGTGAAACCAGAACAGCACAAGAAACCATCAAAGACATTCTCATCACTTGCATCTACAATAACCCAATGCATTTTATGCAAACAAAACCATCAGCTGTACCAGTGCAAACAGTTCCTGCAAAAAACCCCCAGTGAGAGATTACGCTTAGTGCAAAAAAATAAATTGTGCGTGAATTGTCTCAGGAACGGTCACCATTGGACCGATTGCAAATTACGAGCTTGCACCAGATGTACCAAAAAGCATAACACGCTGTTGCATTTAGATATTCCCGAGGCTAAGGCCAATGCAAAGCCAACTGATCATAAGGATGTAATGAAAACAGAAAGCTTACCTGGATCTAGCAGTAGCACATTATCCTTAACCACCAAAAATATGGGTGTTCCAACAGGATATGTCATATTGAGCACAGCACGTGTAAAGTTAATTTCCAATGACGGCCGAACTATAGAATGCCGCGCCATCCTGGATCCAGGATCACAAATCAATGTTATTACAAAACGATTGATAAAAAAAATGCGTCTAGAGCCAGAAGAAGTTACACTATCAGTAGAAGGCATACAGCGAGCACCACAAAAGGCCAGAGGACGCATCAACATCATACTAGAATCCAACACTAGCGCTTTTAGTACCAGAATTGAAGCCTTCGTCATGCAGGAAATTACATCGTTGCAGCCAACTCAGCAATTAAATTCTACTGAATGGAAGATACCGAACAACGTTAGATTGGCTGATCCCCGATTTGACAAGCCGGCAAAAATCGATCTACTGCTTGGTGCAGAACTTTTTTTCCAACTGTTGTCAGTAGGACAGATAGACCTAGGACCCAACTTACCAACGCTACAAAATACCGTACTTGGATGGATCGTTTCAGGAAAGGTAACCCAACCGAATGCTTCAGCAAGAGCGATATGTAACATTCTTACTGAAGAAGGAAGGCTCACTGATGTAATCGAAAAATTTTGGAAACTGGAGGAAGCAGAGGAATCAACAACTGAAATGAGCGTTGCTGAGAAACGATGTGAAAAACTCTTCAATCAAACCACAAGTCGCTTGAGCAATGGACGATTTGTAGTAGCGTTACCATTCTCTCAAGATCCTAAGAGCCTGGGCGAATCCAGAACTGTAGCACTGCGCCGCTTCTATGCGCTCGAAGGGAAACTCGTGAAAAACAGTCAATTGAGAAAGGAATATGTAGCGTTCATGGAGGAGTATATACAGCTTGGCCACATGCAACTGGCAACCAGTGACAGTCTTCTACAACCAAACTATTATCTGCCACACCATAGCGTTCTCAAGCCAGATAGCACCACTACAAAGTTACGAGTAGTGTTTGATGCATCAGCCAAGACAACATCCTAATAAATCGTTGAATGATATACTTTATGCTGGGCCGACAGTACAAGATGAACTCTTCTCAATTCTCCTACGTTTTCGACTCCCACGGTTTGTATTCACAGCCGACATACAGAAAATGTACCGGCAAATAGAAGTGCGCAAGGAAGATCAGCAATTCCAGCTTATTTTTTGGAGGAAGGATCCAAATGAGCAGGTGAAATGCTACCAACTTCGAACAATTACCTATGGTACCACTTCAGCGCCATATTTGGCAACAAGATGTCTTCAAAAGCTCGCAGAAGATCGAAAGGAAGCATATCCATATGGAGCACAAATCCTCAAACACGATTTCTATGTAGATGACGTAATGACTGGATCAAATATCGTGGCCGAGCTCTTGCAGAATCAAAAGGAACTAAACCAGCTACTCACAGAAGGCGGGTTTACACTAAGGAAGTGGTGCTCTAATCATGCCAAACTACTTGAGCACATAATGCCGAAAGATCAAGAGATACAACTTGATTTCACTAGCAATCAGGAAGATCACGTAAAAACGTTAGGATTGATTTGGTTTCCAAAGAACGACGAATTTAGTATATCAGTGTCCAAAAATGACGCCAACCGAGTAACAAAACGGACCGTTGCATCAGACTTAGCAAAAATATTTGACCCATTAGTCATGATCGCTCCAGTTGTTGTTAGAGCAAAATTGTTTCTTCAAGAACTATGGGAGTTAAAGATGGATTGGGACGCCGCGATTCCGCAAGAACTGTATACCAGATGGATAGAGTTTCGGCAACAACTTCATGCACTAAACGAAATAAAGATTCCACGACACATTTATGGTCACCGTCTGGTGAAAGATATGCAGCTCCATACTTTTGCAGATGCCTCTGAAAAGGCTTACGGTGCAGCAGTCTACACTCGAGCCACTACTCAAGATGAAACGGTACTTTGTCGGCTATTGTGTGCTAAGTCAAGAGTAGCACCCATAAAGAAAATTACAATTCCAAGACTGGAACTATGCGCAGCTAAGTTGGCAGCTGAATTAACTCACCGCGTCAAGAAGGATTTGGATCTGAGAAATAAACCGAGTTATTTGTGGACGGACTCGGAAATTGTATTATCATGGTTAAATAGTTCCTCGGCAGCGCTACCAACCTTTGTTGCTAACAGAATAGCATCTATTAAAGGTTACTCTATACCAGAACAATGGCGTCATGTCTCATCAAGGGACAATCCGGCAGACATAGTGTCAAGAGGTCTATCACCAGAACGCATGCAAAATTGTACACTGTGGTTTTATGGATCACTCTTTTTACATGGGAAGACGGAAGTTTGGCCACCAGCGTTCAAACTACAAGAACCGATGACTAAGGTTAGCGTACCAACAGTATCGCTCACTACAACCACACACAACGATGCATATTTCGACGTAAGCTGTATAAAACACAATAACTCTTTCCGGAAATTACAGCGAATAACAGCTTACACACTCCGATTCATCAATCGCTGCCAAAGGAACCCAAGAGATACGAGCGAAGGAAATGCATTAACTCCTAAGGAACTCGATGAAGCATTATATTTGATCATAAAATCCATGCAGAAGGAGGAGTTCACGTTAGACATCAACCATTTAAAGCGCCATCAGGAGGTCAACAAAAATAGCCCACTTTGCAGTTTGACACCATTTCTAGATGCAAAGGGAGTAATACGCGTCGGTGGAAGACTAGAGGCGTCAGGGTTATCATACGACGCAAAACATCCCATGCTGCTGCCTTACGGTCATCCGCTAACGCGACTATTATTAACTGATCTTCATAAGGAAAACTCACACATTGGGCCACAAGGATTACTCGCCACCGTTAGGCAACATTTCTGGCCGATTAAAGGAAAGGCCCTGGCACGAGTTATAGTTCAATACTGCACCACATGTACGAGAGCCAAGCCGAAACTATTTCATCAGTTGATGGGTAACATACCTGTGGATCGAGTGCAGCCCACCAGACCATTCATCAATGCCGGAGTAGACTTTTGCGGGCCAATTTCAATTCACTACAAGTTGAGGGGCAAAAGACCAACAAAAGCTTATATTGCAGTCTTTTGCTGCTTCTCTACCAAGGCAGTCCATTTCGAGATTGTCTCCGATCTAACAACCGACGCCTTCATTGCAGCACTTAGACGGTTCATCGGTAGGCGAGGACATGTTCAAAATCTCAACTGCGATAACGCAACCAACTTTGTTGGGGCTAGTAATCAACTAAGTGAGTTGAAGGATGTCATTTATTCGGCTAAAGGCAGAGAAGCCATTACCAGCACCTGCAGCTCCAAATCCATCAATTTTCGTTTTATACCACCAAGAGCTCCTCACTTCGGCGGACTCTGGGAGGCGGCAGTCAACATCGTATACTTTGATCTGCAACCATTACAGTCACAGTACGAAATTTTCCTCAAGGGGCTTACAACGTTTCACCAACTCTGCAAAGAAATTAATCAAAGGCCAACATGTGAACAAATCATAGGGGAATTTCAACACATTCAGGAAGAATTTGAAGCAAGTGATGAATTACTCAGTCTACAGCGTACGCCAAGTAGAATGAAACGAGGAGCGGTGAACTTTGTCGGAAATATGGCAAATGCATTATTTGGAGTATTGGACAACGACTATGCTGTAAAAATGTCAGAAACCATCGACAATATTCGAACTAATGAGGAGCATCTACTGGCACTAGTGAAGAATCAAACATCCATTATAGATTCGACAATTAACGTCATACGAAAGGACCAGTCAACAACAGAGGCAAGATTCAAGAACTTGGAAAACCAATATCAGCAACTTCTCAATACCGTCCATTCCGACACAGGAGAGACCTATGCATTAAAAATGCAAAACTTAGTGACGTCACTTGCTATACAAATGACTCTACTTACAACGAATTTGCGTCATGTCCATTCGTTGATTCTGGACATTTTGGCAGACACGCATCATGGAAGACTGAGCCCTCAGATCATATCACCTCGCCAACTGAAGGAGGAGCTTATGACCATTCGAAGCCACTTGCCACCATCATACAGCCTTCCGACCGATGGCCATAGCATGAGCAGCTTATACCATCTGATCACAGTAGCTGGTTGCAAGACTGACAAATACGTCATTTTTCATCTCAAAATACCGTTACTAAATGCTGATGATTTCGACTTATTTAAAATAACCCCAATCCCCACAGTAATAAATAACACCTTTGTGGCTATTCGGACAACTTCAAGGTACCTTGCCATCAACACACTTAGAGACATGTACTGTCCAATGACAGAAGTCGAGCTAAATCTTTGCTTAGCTATGAACGACAGACGCATATGCCGACTTCAACAACCACTCTACCATCGAGGTGCTGAAATAGGCATGTGTGAAGTGTATCTCCTTAACGAGATGCCCACGTTCTCATAATGCCCAGTAGAAATACTACACCAACAACCAATTTGGATTCAACTTGATCATCCCAATGAATGGATATTTGCTATGAAGGAACCAACAGTAACCAATATCGTGTGCAATGGAGAGCCATCCACCATCACGCTCGAAGGAATCGGTCAACTGAAATTGGAACCAGAATGTATTCTGAAGCAGAAGTTGGCGACTGTTCAAGGGCACCACAATAACTTCAACAGCACTGCGACAGGTCATATCCGATACTCTAGTACTAAACCGAAAGTACCACAGGAAAGGACTTCTGATGCCATCTTCAAGATACAACAAGAAACTCTTGATGAAATACAGCAGCAGCTTGCGCAACAAAATCTAGAGCTGCCTAAGCAAATCGAAGCCCACAATAATCACCACAGCATCACCAGCTACCTCAGCATTACATTAGTAGCAGTCTTAATAATAGGAATTTTGGTGCGATATGGGTACATCAGATGCAGACGACCTAAGCGGCCTCAACCTAAACCCCGGACGCATGTTGGAGTAAGCGAAGGATTAGACTTTACCGTTGTTGTATAATTGAACATCGTTCAAGGCGGGCAGTATGTTTGTACTCATAGTACAAATTTAGTATATCATAAAAATCAATCAATTTAATATATCACATAAATTTTCATACAGTACAAATTTAATAAGACAAAAACAAAAAAACATTCAAAAATTCATTTTCCCATTCAAAAGTAAAAACATTTATTATCTTTAAATTTTCATTTTTCGGCATGTAAGCATGTTGACCAGCAACATTAGAATTTCTGATAAAACATCAAGCCAGACGTAATCTGATCCGTCCGGCCATGAGAAAATATGCGAAGCGGCTAGGTAACGCGAATTTCCATAGAGAATCGGCAGATGCTCAGAAATTCTAATGTTGCACAAGATGCATAGAACATTCTTTTAGCAATGTAAGCAGTTTTGTGTATATAAAAGAAATTAATGGATAATTAAAGAGACACAGTTATTAATAAGACTTCAAGCGTTTAATTTCTAATTGTCCTGTGTTTGGGTGTTTCGCTCAAGCACAAACTTTACAAATCAAATCAACAAAGCAATCGTTGTCAAGGTGAATCACTTTGTCAACAATTTTAAATAACTTTTGTCAAGGTGTAACACCTTGATAATTTAAAAAGAAACTTTGGACAATCAGTCCACCGGGAAGTAAAAGAACTTCTCGTATTAAACAGTGTGGCCAACCCAATTCCATTTCCTTCGCCTGATTTGGTCGTCTATCCTTTCTTGGCCGGCACGGCGCCAAAGTTCTTCGTTTGAAATTCTATCTTGCCAGCGGATTTTTAGGATACGACGAAGGCATCTGTTGATGAAGACTTGTAGGCGCCCTGTGATGAATTGGGTGACTTTCCATGTTTCGCAACCGTACAAAAGAACTGCCTTAACGTTGGAGTTGAACAGCCGCAATTTGGTGTTAGTTGAGATCTCCGTTGATCTCCATATGCGGGACAGGCATGCACATGCGCCTCGTGCTTTGTTTATTCTGGAACTTACGTCTTCTTCTGCCCCACCATTTTCGGTAATAACACTACCGAGGTAGCAGAATTTATTTACCAGTTCCACGTCACGGTTATTCAGAGCTGTCCGTTCAATGGTGTTTGCATTTATCCGCATTTCTTTAGTTTTAGTCGGATTTAGCCTTAAGCCTGCTGGACTACTTTCTGTTGCCAAATTGTTCAACATGTTTTTGAGGTCCTGGTGTCTGTGGGCCAGCAAACAGATATCATCGGCGTAGTCGAGGTCCTTAAGGCGGTCTACCAAACCCCATTGTATGCCGCCTGTTCGATTATCTAGAGCGCCGACAAGGATGTCATTTATTACTATAAGAAATAGTAAAGGCGAAAGTAGGCATCCTTGTCGTACTCCTGAGCTCACCTCAAAGCTGTCGGATAATTTTCCATTATGGAGAACTCTGCATTTGGAATTGTTATATAGGGCTTTTATAAATTCTATTATTTTATCAGGCAATCCACGTCGCCGTAGTGCCTGCCTTATAAAGCTCCTATTGACCGAGTCGAACGCTTTCTCATAATCTACGAAAGCAAGGTAAAGGGGGGATCGGAATTCAGTAGACTGCTCCACTATTATTCTCAAGGTGTTAATATGATCAATACAGGAGCGGCCCTTCCTGAATCCGGCCTGCTGCCTCCTAAGCGTTCGGTCAACTGCCTCACTTATCCTAGATAGTAATATATGGGACAAAATTTTGCCCACTGTAGATAGTAAACAGATGCCTCTCCAGTTGTCGCATATTGTTAGGTCCCCCTTTTTTGTATTTTGACTATGATACCTTCCGTCCAATCCTCCGGAAAGGTGTTCCATGCTATTTCTAGGATTGGCTGAAGCGCATCTGCTATGAGGCTTGAGTCGGCTTTCAACAATTCTGGCGGGATGCCATCTTTCCCAGCTGCTTTACAATTGGCCATCGCATGAATTGCGGTTACTATTTCCGTTTTGGATGGGGCCCGGGTGGCGATTCTTATTGGCTGTGCATTGTTGCTGTTTTCCTGAGGTTCCTGTGTAAGTGTACCATTCAGGGCGGCGAAGAAGTAATCTCTCCATCTTTTGAGTTGCTCTTCGTCGCTGCACAGCAGCCTTCCATCCGCACTCTTAACGGCATGCTTTTTAGTAGAGTGCTTTCCCGAGAGCTGTTTAGTGATTTGGTACAGCACCTTACTGTTGCCTGTGTTTGCCGCGTTTTCCGCTTTTTCTGCGAGCTCGTTTATCTGCTGCCTTTTATCACGCCGGACACTTCTCTTAACCTCCCGGTGTAATTGGGAGTATTCCCGTTCTAATTGGTGGCGTCTTTCCGGGTCGTTTGTGGAGTTTACGCTATTTTTGAGGGCCCTTCTGCGTTCTAATTTTTGCCAGGTTGTGTCCGAGATCCAGTGATGCTGGTTTCTTTGGAATCAATACACCGACATCTATCAATGAATTATTTGACATAGCTCAGAAACTGGACGAAGACACCAAAAATAATTACAGACGAATAAACATGAGAAACGAGACGAAGGATCTACAGTCAACGAGAAAAGAAAATTACATGCCACAACAAAAGCAAATATTAAATTGTCCAAGATGCAGAAAGGAGACGCATTTACCATCAAAATGCCACATTTGTAACAAGACGGGACATTCCACAAATTTATGCCCAGAGAGAAACAAAAACAAACAAGCACATTGTGTGATAAAACCAAGCATCCGGGAAGAAAACCAATAATTGAGACGGTAATATTTAATGAAACACAAATATTAACATTAATAGACAGTGGAGCAGAACAGTCCGTAATCGACAAAAAATTTATCAACGAATATCAACAAATGCAAAAATATGAAGGACAACCGATAACATCAATTTAACACATTTGCAACCCAATAGGACAAATCAACCTAACAGTTACCATAGCAGACTCAACTTGTACATTTGGCCCAGTAGCAATTGTCAGCAACACCCCAATCCCATTAATACTTGTAGGAGATTGGCGCAAAGCAGCTAACGCAAGAACAACCATCAATCCTGATGGGGACATAAAAATAGAGTTCAAAACACCACGTGACGTATCAAAAAACAAAATAAACGGATGCATTTTAAAAAAACAAGAACTGTCGTAGAAGATGAATTAGAAGAACAAATAAACAAACTTACAAATAGCCAAACGAATACCAAATAGCCAAGTTAAAAGCAATAATAAATAACAATGTAGAAGCATTTATAACAGAAGAAGCACAAATAGGACACTGCACAATTTGTGAGCACCACATAACACTGAAAGACAACATCAAGAAAAGACCATACAGGTATTCATATAACGACAGAGAATTCATCAATGAAACAGTAAGAAGTTGGAAAAAACTAAATATATATAGAGATTCACAGTCAGAATACGCATCACCAGTGGTCATAGTGAACCAGCCGCATCACATCAGTACACCCAGAAGGTTAACAATAGATTACACGGCATTCAATAAGAAGTTAATAAAGGATAGTTTCCCACCGCCCCACATTGACGACGTCATAGCAAAAATTATAGAAAATGACCCAAGATATTTTACAGTAATGGATGTAAAAACTGCTTTCATGACAGTAAAAGTCAATGAAGAAGACACACATAAAACAGCATTTATAACACAGGATGGGTTGTTTGAATTCATTAAGATGCCGTTTGGCCTGTCCAACGCACCAAAAACGATGGAACGTATTATGCAACAGACATTTAGAGACGCAAAAAATACCACTACCTATATGGACGATATATGCCAATCATCACCAGACATAAACTCGGCGCTCATTAATTTCGAAGATGCATTACAACGACTCATATCAGCGGGACTAAAAATATCGCTTAAAACATGTCAACTATTTCAAGAAGAAATTTTCTTTTTAGGCTACGGGATATCAGCTACAGGAATAAGACCAGATCCAAACAGAACCAGCGCCATAGATCGATACAAAACACTAAAAACCAAAGCAGAAGTTAAATCATTTTATGCATTTGCATCATACCACCGCAAATTTATCAAAAACTTCGCTCAAATGACAGTGGCAATTAGAGTCGCCATGAACAACCAACCATTTCGATGGACAAAAGAAGCCGAAGAAGCTAAAGAGAATATAATAACGAAATTGAAATCACCCCCATTGTTAGCACACTTTCAAAACGATGCCACCACAGAGGTGGAAGTAGACGCATCTACAACAGGAATTGGAGCGATATTATACCAAAAACAAGAAAAACGTAAAGCAGTAATAGCATACGCGAACAAATCTCTAGCTAAAAGTGAAAAGAATTTACATATAAACCAAATTGAAAGCTTAGCTGTACACTGGGCAATAACCAAGAAGTTTCACATTTACTTATATGGATTAAAAAAATTTATAATAACAACAGACAACTGGACAACTGCATGCTTACTTCAAAACGGCAAGCAAAACAGAAAATTTTCAAGGTGGATACTAGACCTACAACAGTATAACTACACCATACAACATAGGTGCAGATTCACTTTCACGAATCCCGGAAAATATAATAGCAGTATTAACAATACAGACAAATAATAAAACAAATCTACTAATAGCCCAGAGCAGAGATCCCTAGTGCAACCATATCGTACAAATCCTAATGAACAGAAACAGTAACACTAAATTAGACATAAAATTTAAAGAAAAATTTATACTAGAGAACGACATACTGTACTTTATAAATAGCCAAAACAGAAAAAGAATAGTCATCCCAAAAACCCTTCAAACTGCAGTGTTAGTATCATGTCATGACAAATCTGGACACATGGACTTTAATAAAACTATTTCAAAGATAAACAGCAGGTATTATTGGCCATCACTATACAAAGATTGCAAGGAATACACAAGCAGCTGCCAAGTATGCCAACAATTTAACAAGAGGACTTCAAAAAGAATTGGAATGTTGAAACCGACAAATCCACCAAACAGACCATTTGAAAAGATATCAATGGACCATTGCAGCTTACCAGAAGACAACAATGGCAATAAATACATATTGGCAATAATAGATCACTGCACAAGGTATGTCATAGCTAAAAGCCTACCGGATGTTAGCTCCAAACATGTAATCAAAACAATCCAAAAGAAAATTATAAACATTTATGGACCTCCATCAACAATAATGTGTGACAACGCAACAAGGTTTACATCACAAAAAATGCAAGAATTCTACACTAAATACAATATAACAATCCTAACATCACCACCACATTTTCCGGAATCGAATGGACTAATAGAAAGGACCATAGGAACAATAAAAACAATAATAAGGAAGTACACCAGTGGAACCAAAGTATCAAAATGGTCAGACTATCTGCCAGATGTGACACTCGCTATAAACAGTAGCAAATATGGTTTCACAAAACGGATATATACGTATCCGGTATCCGCGGTTATTTATACTATAAGCGTATCCGATATCTGCGAAAAATCTCACGGTTAGCAATTTTAAGCTTTAAAATAAAATCTGTTAAATTTTCCGAGCAAAGTAGGCTAGTCATTGTAATAATTGTTTAAAATTTTGAAATTTTATGCAGCAAGCTATGTATTTTACCAGTTATTGTTGAATCAGTTTTGTGAAGTTTATTTAAGAAGAAACACAAATGTTCTTTAAATAGTTAGAAAAAGTCTTCGTAAGTTATTTTTTAGTTCTCTAATTAAAATATTTAAAGGTTTTCTTATTAAGCCTCGAAAATGTCTTTAAAAATACCAGTGTCATCAGTTTGGGATTACTTTGAGAAACTGGTAAAAGAAAAATAAGCGCAATGCCTGAGATGTCAATCCAAAATAACAAATGCCAATGGATTAACAGGAGCAATGTTAAACCATCTCAAACTTGTTCACAAAATTTTCATGAACGAAAACTTAGAAAAAGAACAACCTACGTCTAAAATTCAAAAAGCTTCAATGTTAAATTTTGTTAATCGGGACAGTTTGGAAGATATAGTGTCAAAGCTGGCAGCAGTTTATAATATTTCATCAATACGTACTATAACGAATTCTGCATTTATTCGTGAATCAATTTCTAGTCGGGGTTATTCTTTACCAAAGTGCGAAACTAGTGTAATGAAATTGATTCAAAATAATTTTAAAGTAAAGAAAGCGGAAATGATTAAAAATATTGAAAAACGTAAAATAAATGGGAATAAATTCAGTAGGTGTAGGTATTTAAATATAAATGTCCATGGAGAAAATGGTGAATGCATGAATCTGGGGCTAGTTCCAATTCTAGGATCTTGTAATGCAGATGAAATGGTTGATAAAGTTAAAAATCACCTGTCTAAATTTAACATGGATTTTGAAAGTGATATCGTATGTAGGTACTACTAATGATGGTGCTCCAATGATGCTAAAGTATGGTAGAACTTGCCCAGCTGAACTAATTATATGTATGTTTGAATCACAGTATACATTTAGGAGTTTGTGATTATTTTTATAAAAATCATGAATCTGATCAAACATCGCATGAAGAAGATTTTGACGACGATACAGATGATTTTTAAGATTCTTTTAATGATGAGCCCGAGATTGAAAATTTTGAAGAGGAAAATATCACTATTTTTGAACAACTGAAACTAGTTAGGAAAATTGTGTGCTTTTTTAGATATTCTCCGGTACGTAATAGTATTCTGCAAAATCATGTTAAAAATGAATTCCAATGTGAGTATGAACTACTGCTAGACATAAAAATTCGATGGAACTCAATTGCGCCCATGATAGAAAGGTTTTTGAAGTTGAAAACGCATATTTCACAAGCTTTAAAAGATTTGAATTCTTATTATTTGATGGAAAAAGCTGATTTGGAGTTATTGAAAAATGTCAATCTTTTCCTACAGCCTATAAAACTAGCAGTCGAAGCATTAAGTCGAAAAGACGCAAATCTTTTTAGTGCTGAAGGTATTTTATCTTTTTTAAGAAACAAAATGGAAGCAATCAAATCAGAAATAGCTAGAGATTTGTTCCAGTCAATTCAAAATCTCATTGAATCGCGGACAAATGACAATATTACGGCTTTAATAAAATGTCTTGTTGATCCAACTTTAAACAATACTCCAACAAAATCTATTCTTTGTTTTGCTACAGCTCTTATGAAGAGGCTTTTTCCTAATGAGACTAAGACTATGCAGCAATCGGACGGTGAAGAAGAAGTTATATGTGAAGAAGAAACAACCGTAGTTGAATCAGAAATAAAATTACTTAAAGAACTAAATTCATACATTTCAAATGCGTCAAACGTTAAACAGATAGGAATATCAAATAATAGTACTTTAAAGCAAGAATTAAACATTTTCAAAAAAAACTCTTAAGAGAACACAAAATCTTGAATTGCTTTATATGGCACTGCAAACAGCGAAGCCGACTTCAACAGAATCAGAGAGAACTTTTTCGGTTTCAGGAAATTTCTGTACGTACCAAAATTAGATCTCGTCTTTCTTGTGCATCACTTAATGCATTAGTGTTCCTGAAATACTATTATTTAAATGAAAAGAATCAAAAAATGTAATATATAAAAAATAAATAGTTTTCATAACGAGATTCAATATTATTTGTTTATTTTTAGACTGTTATCCGGTATCCGCCGGATAATTCTAAAATTACTATCCGATAACCTCGGTTACAGAAAATCCGGATATTTGGAAACCCTAGTAGCAAACAATCGTCGTCAAAATATACACCTTTCTACATGTTACACGGATTTGAGCCAAAAATATGGGAAGAAAACATCATAGGCATCATCGACGAAGACATTTCTAGAGAAGTACAACTAGATCACCTCAGAACAAGTAGGGAAGAAGCCATAAACAACATAAGAAATTCACAACAATATCATAAACAACATGCAGACGAACACAGGAGAGAAAATAGACTCGATATAGGAGACATGGTATTATTGAAAACACCCATTAAAAAACATAAAATGACTCATGAATACGAGAAACAGCCATACGAAATTACTGATTTTGTTAACGAAAACATAATGAAGATAAAGAAAATCACAGGTGACGGGACGGAAATAATCAAAACCATCCACTCTGCACAAATAAAGCAATACAAAGCCAGGAAAGGAAATGAACTGGACATTTTAAACGACAGTGACACAGAACGAGAGGATGTAGAAACATTGGAGCCAGAGGAATACGACACGCCATAATCAGCAGCAGGACAGGAACAGCCAGCCAGGCCTCACAGAACAACAAATGCACCAATATGGACAAGAGATTACATCCTCCAACCAAGGAATTGACAGGAGTCAATTCTCCAGAAGCAGGTGATGTCAGCTAAAGACAATCCACATCACCGCATACCACTTTAGCTAAGCACCATCCACATCATCGCATAATTTTTGATTCGAAGAGGACACCATCCATACTGTTTAGCCCCAAGGCGCTAAATGAGGACAAATAACAAAAAAAAGGACCAAATAAAAAACTCACCATAAGTTTAGTTGATATTTATTTGTACCATATAAAAAATCAACTTATACATATATATACCTATATTTACATCTATAGTATCCACATTTTATATTTATACGTTATTTATAAACCTAAAAGGAAAAGAATTAATATAAATGTTTGAATTTTTAACACATGATACATGTATACTTACCTGTTAGTTAAATCTGAAATAAACAAAATGAATCATTACACCGGCCACCAAAACATCACAAAAAACATAAAACAGGAATAAATACACAAAACACAACCACGGCATTTACTTGAAACCAACACAAAACAGGTAAAAAACGCGAAAACTATTGCGCGAACTCGCGAAACTTTACTGAGCGGAGAAACGTCAAACTACATCGCACCAAAACATATGATACATCAAATCGATGTAAAATTCGATGAGGAATTTAATGGGAATGCCCGAAAATAGAAATTTATTATAGGAAAAAAGATATATTTAAAAAATATAATTTTTCATAAGGACAATGAGAGGGGGGGGGGGGGGGAAAGAAAAGGATATTAAACAGGATAAAAAAAGGAAAGAGATAATAGTATGAATTTAAAATTTATCCGTTGATAGTGCAGCAATTTAATTAAATGTCCCAAAGGGAAATTTTTAGTACAAAATAAAATATTGATAACATATAAAAAGAAATGATAGAAAATTTAATGAATAAAATATTAGAAAAATATAGAAACAAGGCAATAACATGGAGTTATTAAGGAATTTACAAATAAAAAATAATTTCCCTAAAAATTTCCCGACTATCGCAAAGGACGAAAATGCAGTCCAAATAAGAAAAACCGTTGACTTCGGCCTATATAAACCCGAGCTCAGAAGCAATCAGTCTCTCTGTTCTCCAGAAAGTCTCAAAGGGTAAGCCGAGTAATAGTATCCGTATATATGCCAAAAACTGGTAATAGGGTAATTATATGCTTGGTGTTGGAAATTCAATTTAATTAAATTTTTATTGCAAGTAATAAGTGTCGATACATGCCATATCCTGGTAATCGTTGACACTATATGCTTGCATCCTTTCAGGTATTCGACGAGGGACACATCATTTTTAAAGTTAATATATTGTAATTGTGAAAATTATTTTTAATAATAAATATTAGTTAAGTTCGTGAAGTGTGTAATAATTTAAAGGCATAACTAAATAAAATCTGAATGTCAACTGCCACGTCAGCGTTTTTATTTCAAAACATACCTACTTATCATATTTCAGGTATTGCATTATACATTTTGGTGGTTCCATCCAGGAATACGTGTTCAGCACATTCAGATTTGATTAGTTACAAGTGTTTGTAATAAAATTATTGAACTTCATTAAAGATGACGCCCCTACAAGAGTTGTGCCAAGTACAAAACCGCCTGAAAACTCGCCTGGACAAATACATCGAAAATGCCAAGAAGACAGCAATTGCCAAACGTAATCTAGGATTTTACAAATCCAGGATCACCGGGCTGAAAGAGATCTGGGAAGAATTTCAGAGGAACGATTTAGCGTTAGACAAAGCAGCCGTACAAGAACAAGCCTCAGAAATGTCCACCGAATATTTTACGCTCGACCTATACAGCGCCGCAGAAAGTAAATATTTCGACTATCTAGGAGATCTAATGGACGGGTTACAAAAATGCCAAACCAGTAGCATACCAGCTCCATCAGTCGCTCCAGCTAGTACTGCAACAACAGCTCCACATGAAATTCAATTGCCAAGGATTAGTCTACCAAAATATTTTTAAACTGCCATAATCCATCGCTCCTTGATGTACTCACTGCTACCACCACCAGCTCAGTGTTAAAACATAGCCAAATTTCTCCCCCCAGCTTTTTTGATCACGATATTCTCTTCCTTGCCTGTGTTTTCTTCGTATCGTGACTTCAATAACATCAATTTTACTCGCCTTTCTGAAGCTTCTTCGTCTATACCTTGGGCTGCTATCTATAATAGAACCTGCGTAGAAACCAAAGTCGATCTGTTTAATTCTTTCACTCAGTCTCTATTTAATCAATGTGTCCCTTTAGTTACAAGAAGACGTTGTAAAACTCCATCTTGTCCTTGGTTTTCTTATGAAATTCGCAACCTGATTGCTAAGCGTGAGTTCTTGTATAGACGTTATAGAAGAACGAGGATCCTGAGCTACCTTCCTGAATACAAAAATCTTCGCAATTTAATCAATTACAAAGTCAAATCGGCCAAGCGTGAATTTTACTCCCGGAAACTTGATCCTGCTCTGTCCACTAAGCAACTTTGGTCTAATCTCCGTTCTCTAGGCATTCATTCCTCTGAGCTTAGCTCTTATGATGTAGATGTAAACTCACTCAATGCATCCTTCATTCAATCCCCTCCCAATTCCTCATTGTCTTCCTCTTCTTGTTCCCTTTTTTCCAATGCTCTATGTTTTGATGGTTTTAATTTTCGTTGTGTTGACTCACGTGAAGTACTTGGAATACTGCTTTCCATTTCGTGCAACAGCATTGGCTATGATGGAATTTCTCCTCGCTTTCTTAAGATTCTCTCCCCTTTAATTGTTGAAATTATCACGCATATTCTTAATTATTGCCTGACAACCTCCCAAGTCCCTTTACTATGGAAAAAAGCCTT